>OY783212.1:11926891-12521092 GCA_963678705.1 Panorpa germanica | reverse complement strand
GGACACGGACACGGACACGGACACGGACACGGACGCGGACACGCGGATCCGCTACCCGAGGTCAGAATGTTGAAGTACTCGCTTGATGGCGCTGATACCATTTGCAGTGCTTGCATTATTTAAGGGGCGTCAGTGTGTGATATAGGTGGCTGTAGAAGGCTGTCGCTGAACGCATAGGACGCAAAGGCTGCGTTTAAACGTTTAATAAATGGTTCTGGCATTTTTGACAAGTATGAGTATTCACTATTCATAAATATTTTAATTTATATGGTAATTTAAATTTGAAACAGCAGCTACTCACACGGATTCTAAGTTGCTCATTTTAATGGGTTAAATATTGTACATGCATAGTATTTATTACAAAAATGCTTCTATTTAATTGATTCTTTTGTGTTCTAAAAATTTGTGAAATATTTTAATGATGATCTTTTTGCAATGTCTCAGACCACATTCTATACGGTGTAAGTTTAATTCCTGTGTTCTCTTCAGTCTGTGTCCAATTAAACCTTATTTTCAGTTAAACATTGAATCAAGTATTTTGATTAACCAAAATGAAACATTTCGAATTTATTTGGTTTAGCTATTACAACATCAAACGAATAGACATCTGAAATTTGGTATGATTAACCTGTTTACAGGTGCGTATCGGTGTGTGGGGTGCGGTCTAGTACTGGTCTGTTTGATGTAGTAATTCATAGGAATGTAGTGGCATGTGTTGGCTGATCAACCACGATTTGTTGCGTTTGTTTCGGTAACCATAATTCGAGTAAAGTAGTGGTTAGTTAGTAAATGAATTAATGAATGTAAATAACTTTTAATAAACCTATAATGTACCATAATGAACATTATTTGTAACATTTGTTATTTTATCATTAAATATAGTGTTTTAATGAGAGGTACTATTTGCCATTCAAATATCTTGTTGATATAAATGAAAATTGAATTGTTTTATATATTTCCTGGAGTTAGTTATATTTCTATTTATATATTCAAGTTTTCATTTGCTCATTAATAAACCAATAAGCACGTTTTGCTTTAATTTGAAAAATTGAATGTATTATGTTAGCTTCGAACCTGCAACCTTATGCTTTATACGGAGTACGAGTTATACTCTACATTGTGTGAAGTAAATCAAGATTGATTTTCCTCCACTCCTAGAAGTGTGCGATGCCAGTCTTTGTAGACCCTAAACTCGCGAAGTTTGTTCAGAAATTGCATCTGCTTGTGGCATTATATTTAGTCATATTAACAACTACGCTACCTAAGACACTAAAGTCATTTCAAAGTAGTATATTTAATGAAACGCATGGTTGAAATCCTTTTAAAGTCCTCACCATTCAAATAAAGATACCGAGAATTAATGTCGTCAATTGTTTCGATATGGCATACGATTAATATATGTATGTATAGCTATTTCGAAATATTTAAATTTGATTTAACAAGTAAACAAACAGGTTTTGTTTTATCAATGTTTTTATTCTAATTGAAATAAATAAATGTAACAGATAAAGATTTATAAATTTATTATTACGAATGTATTTTATAGTTTAATTATTGTTTATCAGAGCAGGGGTGTATAATCAGTTGGTGTGTCCAAATGTTCAGTATTGATGGCAACCTTCAAAGGAGTTCTCCTAAAGTTACGTGGCTACGTGGGGCTCGGTAAAAAGCTCGTAGTTTTTGTTATTTATATTATTTGACACAATTAGTAGATTCTTTATTCTTTTTTTAAGAGAATTACCTTTTTTATTAGCTCTCTCGGACATCAATTTTTTTTTCTATTTTTCAAGGATTGACCTTCTGGGAAAACCAGTTCCACCTCTGAGTGATGAAGGGTTTTAGGTTATCGTAAAAACTACGGTATACCACATGCGAGAGAATGATGGATTCTAAAGAGCCCAAAAATGGAGCTATGTAGTTTATTAACAACCCCAAAACAAGTACCGTTTCATCGGAATTCAAGGATCGCTCAGACGCACATGCAACAGATCTGGTTGCATCGGGTGTTAAGTGTGAGTTCCACAAAGTGTGATAACACGTGACAAGTGAAGGCAGGACTCACCAGTTTCATAACGTCATATTTAATCTAAAATTCAACTATCAAAAAACCGAAAATCAGGACCAAAAGAAAAATAGGAAATTTGTTTTTTCTTCAAATGAAAAGTGCTACAAGACAATGAAAATGGGGACAGGGAATAAGAAAACTATAAAATTTGCGTGATGTAATTTTCAGGTACAAAAATTAACATTGTATAGTCTAATCATCTATATAATGTCCAATTTAGTAAAATAATCTGAGATTAATACAAAACACAATTACTTTAATAAATATTGCATCAAACAATAACTTTTTAATTAGATTGCAAACATTTTCTCATTTAATTCTCAGTATATTTAAATCAAACTTCAACATTTGCACGCACACTACAGTTACCACATCCCTGCTTTTTACAAACCCATTTCCATTGATAAACCGATAAACGGAATATTTTAATAGAATATTTTATATTCCGATACCTCTGATTGAATATTCAGAAGTTGAAGACTTATCTAGAGAATAACTTAGTTAACATACATATATACGGTTACTAATTTCATTTTGTGGTATAGATATTCGGTTCTGATTATTGCTTTTAAAGTTTTGGTTATTAAGTTGACGTGGAAATAAATAATGTCTCTCTTATCAGATACACAGACATTTGAGAATGAAATAAACAGTCTCCTGATATACTTAAATAATTAATTAATGGGTTTAATCAATATACTCGTATAAATATCAATGTTATTAATTTATATTTGTTAAATAAAGCTGGTCAATTTAAAATTGATTTAATAATTGGCTGACTGTAGTGGATTTAACTACAGGTACCCGGCTTCTGAGGTGTCCCATTTCTAGGGGAAAAAGGCAAAATGCAAAATTTCTTTCGTTGTTGAATTAAATTATGATCTAAAAAAATCGAGAATTAACGTGAAAAATAAATCATTTTATTCCAATGTTTTTTCAATAGTATACGAGTAAATGGTTTTGAACTTTTAAATAAGAGATCACAAAACATAAACAAATCTGTGTCGGAATATTTGTGTGTTTTGTGGATAATAGCGTAGGTTGAAGTGTTTACATACCCTGATGGCGATGGCCTCACCAGCCCCGAGCAGAATGAATAAACATGATAAACCAATAAACACGTGACCAAACACTACATAGCTGCAGTGAGACAGACAGAAAGAGAGACAGAGAGAGAGAGAGAGAGATGATGTGTCGCGACGCGTTCTCTTTTGTCCTGACAATGTTTGAATATGACAACTACGACGGAAAATGACGCCGCGACGTCACAAACCGAATACCACAAGTAGTGTTGATTGTGTCAAGTTCAACAGTTGCTGTCACCAAAGAGTGACAATATTTTGAAGTTTAATGTAATTGCATATTATTTAATACCTTTTATAAAGTAAATATAGTCCACTTAAAGTAAAGGAAAAGAAGGCCCGAAAGAGAGAACGGAGTATTACGAAAGGAATAGAATGGCGACAGAGGAGACAGAAAGAAGAAGAGAAGAAGGTACAAGTGTGGAAGAGGAGTTAAGAAAAAGAGACATGGATATACAGCAACAGGAAAGGAATGAAAAAATTGAGAAGAGCAATTACAACACAAGATATAAAAGGATTTGAGAGAGAGAGAGAGAGAGAGAATTAAGAACAATGACATGTAAATAAATGAGTTAAGGCACAAGAATGTAGTGCCAAATGGCAAAAACATTAAAAATAAAACAAAGTAAAGGATTTTAGGTTCCTTCAAATATTTAATGGTTTTGAAAATTACAGTGCATTTAATTTTTCCTAAAACGGACGCGGTGAAGATTTAAAAAATAATTAAAGAGATAAATTAATTAAAAGATGTTATAACCTCTATTTTCATAAAATAATACGACGATTTAATCAACAGAAGCCATTGAACATCATTGGCTTCTATTAATGGAAAAAATATGGGTTTTACAAAATAAATACGGAATTTATTTAAATGATTTAAAAAGTAATGATTAAATGTAAAAATTATATGATATTTGGTTAATATAATACATGTAATCGGTTTTATAAAGGTGTCATCCCTTTTTAAAAAGGTTTATTAAAGTAAATCAACAATTTCTATATAAATACTTTCTTTTTTTTATAACGTTCTTGTCAATTAATTTAATTCTATTAAAGACATACTTCAATGCAATACATATTTATTATACATATATTTTCTTTTCTTTTCTTTTTGTCTTACACTACACAAGTCATTAAACAGTAATTATATATTTATTCAGCGTGAATGTTTATAAAAACAACTTGAAAACTAATTCTAAGTACTTGTGGTAATGCATTGAAGTGGCCTGGCTGTCTGTTTAAAATGGACCCGGGACGGACAACACATGTCATTTTATGAATATATTTATTATTTAAACAACTTATTGAAAAGTTCATAATGTGAAGAACAGAGAACGTTGAACGTTGAACAGAACGAACACATGTCAACATAAAAAATGCACTTAAGTTCACAGCGTACAACTAATTGGTTTGTAAGAAAACAAAGAGAAGTATTGTAGGCCGGAGGTAGACAAAGCAAACGCAAACATTGAACGAGTAACTTGTGATCACCAGCTACTGAAAGTTTAGCATTTCAGTGGTGAAGTTGCGTTGATGATGGTAAAAACTTTGTACAGAGGTAACAAGGTATGGAACGTGCTATTTTAATAAACAAACTTAAGTAAATATGTTTTAATACATGGTAAGTCATGTTTCTACTAGTAATCAGAGGTGGATTACGCGTATGTTGAGACCAGTACCCTTTAAATTAAATAAAAGCGCAACAAAAGAGCCGCAAAGTACATGAAGAAAATTCTCAACGCAGCAAGATATAATGTTTTGATAATTGTACATGAAAAGAAATGGTTATTCAGACAGAGAAAAGGAAAATTACGTCTTAATAAAAACGAATGATCGAATGTAGAAACAGTGATTCGGCATCTACTATTTTAAAAATGTCGGCCCACCCTAAAGACAAACTAGGTTGAAAATTGGTTCTGATTTGCGAGGCTGCTATCATGGAAACCGAAGCTATTTTCAGTAAATGTCGTAGTTGTGTTCGCCTATTTTAATTCGAGCCCTCTACGAATTTTTTCCTAAATCGAAAGTAACTTATACTTCCAAAATTAAATGCCAAGGAAAAGCTGCTCATTTTAATGGGACATTTTGCTTAGATAAATGAAGCATGAGTTAATACTTCAGGCACAATTTTGATTGATTTGAATTAATATAACTTCAATATTACGTCAAATATTTGCAACATCAAGCAAGATGAACTTGGCGAAAGCTTCCAACTAATTACCAATACGATTATTTACAAAAGTACTTACAGCGCTCGTTAACTCTTATATGTATTCATTGATATTTATTTAATAAAACTGATTCATCAATTAATTCAAAATTAGGTTTGATGGTTAGTTTTAGAATGGAGTCAAATAAATGGAACATTTTAGAACCGATTGCTGAACAGAATATCTACTGATCAATTTCAATATACATTTCAAAATACATTTTTTTTAAAGATAAATGTTTATTTCTATGTTCATGTTTTATTCAGTTCATGAAAATGATCACAAAATTGTAAAAGTAACTGCAACAAAGTTCAGCATTTCGTGTTGCGATACAGTTTTACTTTGTTGTCAGCTAAACTACATTTGTAAACTAAAAGGTGTTTCCAAAGAAACATAGATATATATGTATGTAGGAAACTTGATAAAATTTCAAACTGTTTTAAAGTATTTCCTGACACCATTTTAAATAAATGAATGCAAACAATTTGAAATAAGTAGAACGTTTTATAATACGAAAGTGATGTTAGGCATAATCTGCAACAGAATAATTCATTCTGTCAACCGTCATCTCTTGTTCTACATCTTCCCTTTTAGTCAGTCCCAGTTTCAGTCCCAATCCCAATCCCAAAGTACGAGCAGATTCCCAACATAGATGCCCTTACCAGTACTGACACCGGCAATGAATATTTAATTCCGACAACACACAACTCGACCCAAATTTAACCAATCGGTGTTGTTGTGAAGACAAGATGCGGATGCTGGATGGGGTAGAGGTTTTCTAAAACAAACGATTTTAATTATGTGGAAAAGGGAGGAACTTTGTATATTTCACTCGCAACCACAGTATGTAAATTTTTAATACATTAGACATGACAGGTCTAGGTAGAGTGAACTAATGGACTGTTAATTCAGGATTTTGTATTTTTCTCTAATTTCTACTAAAGTTTCCCCCGTTACAAAGCGAAGCTTGTTTGCGAAATTTAACAAATTAATTCGTAATTACGCTTTTAAATAAAAATATTTGACTTGATTAGAATTTTGAACCGGTGATTTTCAAAATTAAGAATTTTTTTATTTCATTTGTAAATCAGACAATCCAAAATTTTAACTATCTCCAATGTTCTATACCGGGCGCTTCTATATCTTTTTAAATTTTGAATGTCTAAATTTCGAATTATTTTCACATTTAATAGTGAAAAAGATATGCAAAATTTCTACTTTCTATCTAGTACGGATTAAAAGTTGTACGAGTACCAATTTTTTTTCAAGTTTTTTTTTTCAAAATTAGGGGTTTTAGTTGAAATTTTAGAAAAAAGCCAAAGACGCCAAAAATTTTAGATTTGTTTAATTTACGAAATTTTCAAAATCATGATGGAACCACTTTCGAACCAAAATTTGGAAACATTAATATAAACTTTTACTCTATAATCCTTTACGCCTAATTTAGTTGCAACCTATTATTAACCAATTGTGTTGTCCACTAGAACTAAATATTAAGAAACGTCTCCTAGTTGTTATCATACACTTACTAAGCATATTCCTAAATTAACGTTTTTGTTTTTTGACATTTCAGATGGTTGTGCCATTTCGATGACGACAACTATGTAAACGTGCCGCGTCTTGTGCGGCTGTTGGGGGACTACAACCCCCAGGAGGACTGGTATTTGGGAAAGCCGAGCATCCGAGCACCACTTGAGATTCTGAATAGAGATAATTCTCAGGTATGTCGCTAGTATACGTAACGTTACTTGCTGATGTCTCCACTAGGAGGCATTGTCCGATTGTGTTTGTGGTTGTGTAGAAAGCTCATTTAACGACACAAACACACACACAAAATATAAAGAAATGAATAAAATACATATAACTGAAAAACTAGAAACAGCGAATGTGACGTACAAATGATTTATCATCACTGAAAGGTGGTAAAATATTGTTACATTTATCAAAGACTACTTTAGAGAATTGAGCGTTGTGGAAAGACGTGTTGTGACGCGTATGTTCTATTATGACGCAGCTGGTTTAATAGTTAAGATTTGTTTTGTTATTTTTTTTGTGTAGAGAAATTAATCATTACCATTTTTTTAAAGATAGTCGGAAGTCTCATTTTTAAAATATAGGCTATATGGCACAGTAGACGAGAGCATTTATACTTGACCCTGACTACTATGTCTTTTGGTTCAATTCCCGGATTAGACTTATATTTTCTGGGGATGGTTATAATAAATTTGAATTAATTTTGTACATACATAATAAACTTTAGGCAGCGGTGCAGGTCACATATATGAGGACACCACAGGAAGCATCCAAAAAACAATCCGAATTTGAAACAGTTAACATAAGGTTCATTGATGAGACAACTCGTGAACAATTATTATAGACATTAAGATACGTACTACAAATTGAATTTTGTAAGGAACTGTGTCTTATTGTACTTGAAGAATCAACACAGACAACAATGACAATTATTCATGCAGACAATTTAGCATCTTTATAACAAGAATCTTTTAGAATTACACCCTAAAATTTTTATAGTTTAGAACAGCTGAACGACACTTGAAAGTGCAATATGCCACGCAAGCACGCACTTATTCTATATCTTTGAATTTTATACGGTTAAATTTTACAGTACATACTACTTATTTACATTAAAATTATTGCATAAAGATAAAATCAAAAATAATAATTTGAATTAACGATAGTCACTTAGGAAATGTAAAGCAGTTAGAAATGTTTGACTTTAGAATTCTTGTAGTTATATAAAAAACCGCTTATGATTCAGAAATTCGATTTATTTTGCAAATAGTACAACAATAAACAATACGTATAATAAAATGTATGACAATAGAACATACAACGAAGGAACGTGGATGATAAAATCAAATCTGTGTACATTCAGCAGAAAAACCACTTAAATCAGCATTGTTAGAATATGAACTGTACTGCTGAAATGGAATAAAAAAACTGTTGATGTTAAAGAAATATTAAAATTTAGAATTACCTTTGTTCTTGATATTACAATAATGATACGTTATATACCTGTGCTTTACACACAATACGTAAACTTATCTATTATATAACGTAATATTTTTTATCTTATGTTCCGTTTAATTATTTTATGTTATGCTTAACATAATTCTGTTACATTATCGTAAAATAAATGCAAATGCTATTAGAAATCCTGTACATGTAATAATTTAATATGTAGCATTATATTCTCTTGCATAGAAAGCTACTCATGTTAAATAAACCTTAACTTTATGCAAATGTGTTAAACGGGTATAAAATTAAAAATATACGAGTATGATACAAATAGTTTTATTGGAAAATTAGTGTATTGAATAATAATTACTCCTGTTAATTACAATACTATACATTATAAATATATACATTAAATGATAAATATACTCGTACTCGTATATTCAAAAATTGTTCGTTATGTAATCCCACTGTCAATAACTGTGTATTTAATTCGAATGTTGATAAAATATTAGTTTCAAAATTACATGGAACAGGTAATCAAATATTCTGTTATAACAATTTTCATGTTACTATCGCGAAAAATATATTTGAAATATTAATACCAGTTGTAATTAAAAACTAAAATTGTTGGTCCATTACATACTAGTAATGTGGAATTACTAGAAATTGTTTTGTTCAATATTCAATTATTGATGGTAGGTAAATTAAATTACTAAATTTCCACAAATTTTGCTATATCTAATAATGTTTGATGTATTACATTACAATTGAATTTTTCAGTATATTCTTTTTACTATTCCAAAACAGTATAATAAACACACTGCTTGGAATCATCTCAAATTCTAAAAAAAAAAAAAAAAAAACTCACTTTTACACACAGAGCCAAATGAAAAATGACCAACTCCAAAAATCCAACTCAAAATCTAAGAAAGTACCTAGAAAAACTGCTATAAAAAAAAAAAATATTTAATTTTCTAATTATGACCAAAGTTAGCCTGCAAGCAATATTTCAACTTTCTAGCTCAATTTTTACTATTAGTAAAAACCACTCCCGTTCTACTGAACTAAGTTTTTCAAATTTGTTCATTATTTTGATACCGGATATATATTTATATAGTCGTATATGTTTACCATTGGTTTATGGGGTTTCAAGATCATAAAAGTGCTCCAGTTTCTAAATTAGACACATTATAATGAGTAGATTGATTAAAGCATGTCACGACATTGTAAACATATTAGCTTATTTCAATTCGTTACAGAAAATAAAATATCTTTGCCACTTATCAAGTCCTGACTGGACAAGTAAATATTTTTTATACAATCTATCAGAGTCTGTGAACAGTCACTCATTTTCTTATTACTAATAATCATTTTTATGTCTTTCCGTCATACAGAAAAACTGAGCATGTCTTAGAATCAATATATCTCAGCTTACTGAAATCAACTACTTTCATATTCTGGCAAGATTTTATATAAATCCTCTATGGAATCAGTTTCTCCGAAATGATTGTGTCTTGTTTATCAACTTCAGCATTAAATTACACATTTTGTGTTTTTTCTTCAAGAGTTTAATATCAAAAATAAACAAATTCAAAGTCTGCACCTAATTATAAGTAAATAACTGGCCAGCAACAATGGATCGAACGCTTTATATACTCGTATATATTTATATAAACCATGTAATTCAGACTATGTAAACACACGAACTAATTTCATGTAACACAATACAAATATTGGAGTTGAATCCAAATCTATAGGCCGCGGGCTATCAGTATCTGTATCTGTATCTGTTGTATCGCTATATGTAGGATATAAAGCTATGGATATAATAATACATACTCGTATGTTTGCAGCTTCGAATAGCGCGATGTCGTGTTCAGATTAACAAATACAAATAATACGTACATACAAAGGTACAAACATATCTTTTATCATGATGGAAAATAATTACATATACGTATACCGAATGTACTCTAGAATCGTGTAGCTATGTCGAGCTGTTGCTGCTGCTGGAGTTGAAAGTCGAGCAAGAGCGGGGGTGGAGAATAGTGGATGGTAGAGAAAGAGATAGGCAGCTATGCATAAGCTGAGTACTTTTCATTCGTTTATTTGACCTCTAGTCAGCGACGAACTGGTCAGTCTGATGGCAAATAGACCCTTAGGCCTGTCGCACACTGCAAGCGTATTTAAGTGAATCTTGACTATGCTTTACCTATCCGAACCTTGTAAATGTAATGAACCTCCAAACATTGCAAGCGAGAAAGCCGTCCGAATACGGGCGTTACGTAGCTCTCATACTGGAAACGAATATTAGCGAATTTTAACCAAGCGCGTATACATGCTACAACGCTAAACCTATCTGAACCTTGTAAATGCAATCAGCTGTCTCAGCCTGGAAAGGAATGCAATAGTCTCTTTCATAAAAGTGTATCGATAAAAATTACAGTAAAAGTTTGTTCTCATGATAAATTATGTTAGTGCAGAACAGTTAGAACAAGTTTGACTTGGGGTACTGTCGTATCGGTACGTCGTATGTATGTACAATGACACAACACATGCAAAGAACACAGTAGTCGATTTGCGCCCCAAATCGCCTTCGCTTAAATACGCTTGCAGTGTCGAACAGGCCTTAATGAATCGGCTTAATGTTCGTGAAGTAAGCTACTAAAAATGTTGAGTTTTTGCTGACGTTTGTCGCTTGGCTAATAATCCTTTCAATACCAGTTTGGCACTGGCTCTTGAAAATTCTCTGACTAATTATAAAACAGGCTTGGAGAATATAATCTGCTTATAATATAGAAATTTTAATCCGGTACATCAAAATTAAGACAATTCTGATGTAAAATCATATTATCATTTTACATTGGTTACAGAAAACAAAAAATGAAAGTTAAGTCTTTGAGGACTTCCTAAAATTTATAAAGCAGCAATGTTGTTTAATATTTTTATGAGTTGTCGATACCATTAATTACGCCATGCAAAGATAAGTGGGGGAATTTGAGATGTTACATCTAAATTTCGTTAACTTATTCTTATAAAAAATAAGAATGAATTTATTTTACAAGCATTTTGGAAGTCAAATTAGACTCCTCCACTTGCCACGTTTTGTCACACTTTCGATAACCTTCTCCTCCTTCTTTACGTCAGACGTAATTAATGCATGATCCCTAACTGCAAAATATGTATAGCTATTTTTTACATCTATTAAATATTTTGAATTTATCAACTGTATTAAGACATATTTTATTCTCAATATAAAACTTTTGAAAGCAAAATATTTATTTATAGATCATGACGGGAAATGTCATATAATATTAAATATATGTAAACCGCATAAATAGTTTAATAGAAAATCGTGATAAAAATGTATTAGTGGTAGCTGATTTACAAATCCACTTGTCTAGTGTAACTGTTCCCTGGGTTTCAGTGCCATTAGCCTAGGACCTAGGGACCGCCGACTTCACTCCAGACTCCAGCTATGCAGTAGCAAAACCATTTGCATAAATATAAAACAGAACATGCTCTCCATTCTCCGGACTTGAGTCACGTATTCAGTTTGAGTTTAATCGTATCCTTCCATGTAGCAGTCGACATTATAACCCTTTACCTCAATGGTACGAGTTCGTTCTTAGATCCAAGTCTTCGCTAACTTATAAATCCATTAACGCGACTCACGAAAATAGTTGAATTTCACTTGCTATTTAATTCAATTATACAAAAGAGTTGTTGGATTTTAAATGTGTTAAAATTAATGTCAAATAATAGTCAGCCAAATATCACAACGATTACTTAAAACACAGCTAAAAGAAAAGGAAATTCGTGGTCGTCAAGGTACTTCGATGACTTCGATGGTTTAACTAGAGCTATATAAAATGTGGTTAGGATCAGAGCCTTTCAAATTGGGCAGAGAGATTCACAAGTTAAGACGCATCCAACCCAGTAAACTGTACAATTTGATTAGAACACAATTGAATTTATCGTGCGACCCGGGTCTGTTTCAAACATTTTCTTAATGGGGTTTTCTCGTGTGAAGGGTTTCAAAAAATCTTCTTTTTTTTTTGCATAAATTTTTTCCTTAACATTTGTAAAATAACATAGGTAAAGTGATTTTTTAAAATTCGAAGTCGTTATAAAGACAGCAGTTAGAAGAAGCAGATGTTCGGAACGCATAGTTGAGTCGTAGGAACTTTAAACGCGTTTTTCTGAAAACAGTGTTTTTCAATGTTGTTTTCCTCCATCATATCCCGAGAACTGTTTGACGGATTCACTTAAAATTTATAGGATTTATAGGAATCAGCACATGTAGACGCACGGAATGAACTAAAATCTTCCAAAAATTCCGAGTATTTCTAATTATTTCGAGGTCTATGGATAAGAACGCCTTTTTTTCTTTCTTTCTGACAAGCCCATCAGGTAATATCGTGGAGTACGTCAGCGCATCTTTTTTGAGGCAGATGTCTTCAGAGTGGTACAGCATACGTTCTAATGATAATTTTTACATGAAATTTGTTTTACCTACTTTTGAAATAGTAATAAATAACTGATAAAAATCTTAAAGTTCTATCTTTTCATTGGATGTCAAAAAAGATTCTCAAAAAATGCTTAAAAAACAGGCCGTCACACGGGAGGACCTCCTTAAAGAGAAGAACGCAAACCACAAATTATTATGTGTATTACCACTTAAAAGTGAAATGAATCTTACTGGATTTAGAGGGATCCTATAAGGAAGGTAAATATGACCCCGTTTGCAAAAGTTTTGGAAAGTTTTCAATCTTTTGAATAAAAAATAAATGGGTATGAATTACATTTTGTTATAGAATTTGTGCTCTAAATAAAAATACACTTCTAATATTTTAATCGTTGATTAAAATAACTTTATATTGAACGAATATGTCAAACATTTGTTAATATATCTAAAGGATAAGCTCCATATTACCCCAAAGAAATAAGAGAAGTAAAGTTCTTACAGTTAACGTTCAGATTGAAATCTAATACATTCTGTAATCTCTTAAGTATCTTTTATACATTTTAAATCTTTTGTTTCGTGTTATATGCGTCTCACATTATATTTTAATTAAAGCTCTAACTTAATTATTTAATTAATTTGGAAATAGTCTGTTTGCCATGTCAGTCAACAAAGAGACAGACAGTCTTTAATATTATTAAAACTTGTGATAAACAGCATTAGTATTTACTTAATGAGAAACATGATTTCTAGCGCCGTAATTTAATTATTCTAATGACGCTTTTATAAACATGTACGGTACAAACTTTTAAAAGTGAGTTGGAAAATGTTTAGTTTCAAGCATAGAAAATAGGTAGAGAAAACATTTGTTTTTATTTCATAATTAATGTTTCATTTATTAATAATTATAAGTTTTTATACAGAGTTTTCTATGTAGCATAAAAAGTGAGTTGAAATGATAAATGAAATTGTACATATTTTATACAACATATATTTGAAGATGTCGTGTCGGTAGGCACAGTTGATGTAAATAGTTATATGCAAACTAGGCGTCAAATTAGAAAAGAAATTGTAACTGATTGTAATGTTAGCACATGCAATATACATGTATTCTTATACAAGTATATGTGACGCATTTAGGACATGACTGTAAGTAGACTAAAACTTTTATCTTGTAGAATGGCAAATGAACGGGTCGGATTATTTATTGGATAAGGGCTCAAGAGTGCTAATTATGTTATCATATATGGTTAATCGATTACGGATAGTTAACATCTACAAAGTAAATTGTGGGATGATGATCTCAAGTCCCCTAAATTGCGGTAATATTTATCTGCCGCTTTCCAAGCCATTAAAATGAACAATAGAGCTTTCTCCTTGAGATCTAACATCATACTGCCATAACATCAACAATGTATTCGGTATAAAATCTATAAATGAGATTTTTGAAGTATCGATTTTCCGTCAGTGAATAATTTGATTTTCTCAGGTCATATTTAGTCCGTGAAGTGGGACCCTTAAAAGCTCTAACTCCGCTCCCTTCAAAATAGTAGCAGTAGTTAGCTAAATTTTAATATAATATATTTCTATTTTTTATGAAATTACGGTAATACTGTAACTTGAAATGAATTTTACAAAAATGCTATGCAACATAATTAAGTATAGTCGTAAAGTCATGCACGTGACGTCATGACATGACGTGTGGCCTGAATTGATTTTTGTTTTTTGCCTTTAAAACGACAGGTAATGAGCTCTCAGTTTATAACAAGGCAACGTTCATAACCAACATGATTATGCTCAGAGGTAAAATAAAAATAAAAGCGTAAAGAAAGGTTCTACATCTACGGCTAACATGACTGGATAACCGTCAAACTCTGTACACCAGTTGATAGAAACCTTTTTTTGGATAATGTTATATTATATTACCTTTAAAAGAAAGTTACGAATCATCTTTATTCAGATAAAATATAATTACGACATTTAAACTAGATAGAACGCTGTTTGTGTCACCTTTAAGCTAGGTAGAATGTATTTACAATGGACAAGTCTTCTTTCACACACTCATGTTATTTGAATATTACTAATGGTATGACAAATACAGTACGTCCTATTTTATACTAGAATTAGTTTAACATTTTAACGTATTTCGATCGTACAAGAAATGAAACTCTACCGCCTTAGTCACAGCACCGATATTTACCAACTTTCTTATTCATTTCAAGGATATCCTTTCAAAATGTATTTATACACCAACGATCACCATCGGCAGGTTGTTAATCTCTGTAATAAACCTTGCTCGCCGATCAGTCAGACACACACGGATCATACGCCGACACACCTGAGATTGTGATAAGTTGATCTGATTTATTTTTAGTCCGTCAGAGTTCTAAGTGATTTCGTAACTGGTGTATGGTACGGTACACCTTATTAGTTCATTAGTTTCTTATTATTTTTTTTAAATACAATCTCTTGTTTTCATTTTTTATTTTCTAATTTAACGTATGTTAATTGTTTGAACTGACGTAATATGAATTCTGATTGATTTATATTAAAATAATAAATTGATTTTTAATGCGTGTAGTCTATAATGAATGATGTGCTAGTTCTAAATATGTTAAAGAGTTTTATGTATCATTAGGTGTTGCACACGAGTTGTTAGATGAAGAGGAATCTTGAATGTGTTTGAAGAATTTGAAAATATAACAGAGTATTTATCGAAATATTAGAGAAGTACTATATATTACGTGATTGCTAATTTATAAACAATCCATGTACTAATTAATTAGCAAGATTTACATGCATCGCCGAATAACGTTTTTTATTTTTTAAGGTTTCATCTGAATCTCATCCAATAAACAATTGTTTTACATTAGATAGAATCAATTCTCGGTCGAACGCTCCTATTTCTAGATTTGGTTTTATTTCTTGATTGATCTAACTTAGTTAAATATAGCCAACGTTTAGATTTTAATGTATGTAATGTAAATTCAGTTCACAATTTTACCAGTTCGTCTCTGATTATTCAGTATTGTTCATAAAACGTTTTATTAATTAAATAAAACTGCAATAAATTACACATCTGTAAATATTTTAAATTTATGTAAATGTAACATGATTTATACATTTAAGCAAACATTTAAATCAAACATGTACAAACAAATAGTTACACTGGCATATTATTATAAAAAAATGAACACGAATAGTCCATAAAAAAATCGAAATGAATTGGTTACATACGTAAAACAGTATATTAAATTATTATTAATACGACTTTTTGTCTGTAGAAGTAAAATGTTCTGTTATTTTAATGTTTTACTATCTTTACATCAGCCATCCCGCGGCGATTGACCAAAGCTAAACGAAATGAACGAAGTTTTAGTTCTCGAAATGACCACACCATACATGACTACATACTGGGTCTAAGTCAATGTCAAATCAATGACCACTAAACACCAACTCGAGATCGTAAAGTTATGCTTTTAGAGATTTATGACTTGACATGCGGTGCGGTATTCATGACTTTTAGCGTTTTGTTTATTGTTGTCTTTATGCCTCAAATAAAGAACTCTTGTACAAAATTTGCCCAATTAGCATACTCGTATGTGGTGATAAAATCAGTCAAATATCAACATTTGTTATCTTTGCTAAATCAATGATATTTATGCATATTTCGGAATAAAAAACATAACAATATTTATGGAATTTGTCATTATTATCTAATTCTTTCATTTATTATCAAAGCTGCTTATTATAACATTGTTTGACCTAAACTGATTTTCTTTTTTGTCAAATATTTCCTCATGGCGTAAAAAATTATATAACTTCATCACGCCATGTAAAAATGTACAGTTTCATATTTTATATGACTAATTGGATAGTTTTCTATATTTATTTCTTTGGTGGTTTAAAACTATATTAAAAATACAATCTTTGCTTTTTAATAATCCTTTTTTGATCCAAATCGTGATTGGCATTGAAACTAAATATAAATGAATTGGAGGTTATTTATTCGTGGCTGGAAAGTGTAGAAACTGGGAAGTAGAAAACATCTCACGAAAAATATAGTTCTCAGGGATTTTTGTTTCATTGCACGTTGTCCAATTTGCGATGCTGAATCTTACCACCGACTAACTACTACTATATTGACATATTTTATAGAATTGAAGCCTTATACGAGTATACGTTTACCACACCGCTACTTAAGTTCATGATTATGTAAACAAATAATTGGTACTAAATTCAAACCTGATAATATCCAACCCAAAGAATATAGTATTAGCACGGGAATACAATCCGAAAACGCAGCACCCTATCGAGAAACATCAATGCTCCTTACTCACTGTGATATCAACTTCTCACTGAATTGAATTGAATTGTGCATCATGCACAATAACTTCTTCTTTTTTTTAATGTATAGTAAACATTTTAGTGTCACTTTGCCATCATATTGAAGATGCGTACGATTTCTTTGTCATGAAAGAATTCATTTACAGTTTAGTTCTCACTCACTTTACCAAATTGTTTACTGCGTAATAGTGATCTACCACACTATTGATTCTAGGATCGTTTCATAATTTAATCAAAGAAAAAGCAATAGTTGGCTATTTCATCTCACTTAATTTATCGCAAAAAGCAATACTTCACAAGTAGTTCATTATGCTTTCTCTCTTCTTCCTCTCGCTTTAACGCCCGTTTTAGTTTTCCTATTTGCCGTTTACCCTTTTCACTCATGAATTTCTTTGACAACGAGTTACAATGACATGGCGATGAACTAGCCTGGAATCGATAGATCTTATTTATCAGCCCTTACATATCATACAAAATTTAAATTTTTCAAAGAAGAACTTACCTATATGTTTTTTTCATAGAAGACAACGACTTGTGTTTCAATAATCAGCCTGGGATTACGAATCTTGACTCTCAGCGTTTACCACGAATTTAAATTAACTTCATAGATCTTTATGATTCGAATCTATAACGAAAACAAAACGAAACAAAACAATACAATCCGTAACAATAGAATACATTCATTTAATTCCATGTAACATACAAAACACGGTTTAACATTGACCTGTACCTGGAGCTGGAGCTGGAACTCAAACGGACAACAGACAAACAGAACTCTGGAGATAAAGTAGACCGATAACAATCATCAAATTTAATTGCTATTAATTGTATTCCATATTATATTTATGACTGACTGAGAATGAGTGTTACATATTTTTTTCATTTATTTAAATGATCTACCATACATTTTTTTTTAATATACATATTCTTTTTTGTTTCAGCAAAAGATTTCGTTTTGGTTCGCCACGGGCGGCGCTGGTTTTTGTATCAGTCGAGCTCTTGCGTTAAAAATGGTTCCAGTCGCAAGGTATGTCTATCTTGTTTCATTTATTTAAATGCGTTTTTATAAATGGATTCATTTGTGTTATGTTTTTTTCATCTACTACATATTTGGACATTGGAATTTATTATTAAAATTGAAATGTAATGTGTTTTTGATCAGATAAATTCAGTAGTCATATTTTTAATTGTAATTAATCAAATTGTATCGTAGATCTGATTACTTTGTTATTTTAAATGGGATGCCTGTGAGTACCAGGTTTGTTCCTTAAACATTTTAAAGGAACATGGATAGTACATAGTATTTCTTATCTTTCTTAATATCAAATTACGTAAAGGTTTTACTAGAAATGCAAGAAATTGGTACTATATCGAAGTCACTTTTCGGGATCATTATTTTTAATTATTTTTAATTAGCTAAAATACTAAAAAATATTGACCATGGTACTCGTATGTATCAGCAAACGTCAACAGTCTGGACTGACTACAGTAAATTGAATATCGAAAATCATTTGTGACATCATATGCAGATCCTGAATAAGCTATATAATTAATATGAGAACCCTAGACTAAAAACTAAACTAGACTAAATGTAAGGAGACAATTCTATGTATTTGTTTACAATTTATTTAAATAGGGCTCTATTAGATCAGTGCCCTCAGATGCTGTCTAGTCTCCATAAGGGTATGTGCAGTGCTGCACAGACTACTACATTTGCTAAAATTCCAATTTCATTTTAAATTTCACACCATTTTTGAACTGTCAACATACAACCGTTATAGCAGTGATATTTGGCTGATATTGTGGTTCATTACTAATCTCAGAATTTGTATATTGAATTAAAACAAAAATATCAAAACTTCTCAAGAAAATATTAGGTTTATCTGTTAATTTAAAATGATACCTCTTAAAAGGATAGCTCTTGTTGAAAGACCGTATATAAATAAACTTAGCTTAAATAAGTGATTCAAAACCGAAATTATTCAGTTCATTTTTGTTCAGATCAAAAATAAATATTCTGTTTAACACATATGCCGCTTAACCTTAGTATATGCACTATACTTATTATTTAAATCAAAGCAGCTCTCAAGTAATTTTAATTTTTATAAAACTCAAATGAACATGATTATATTTGTTTTTGAAATAAATAGAAAGCAACTACAGACAACCAATCACAAATCATAAGATCTAAATCATTATACGCACAGGTAATAAATCCAAATCAATTTATATATTCTATCAATCAAAACTTAACATGAGAATAAAAAAAAAAATATATATATATATATATACATATATATATATATATATATTTGATTTATGAAATAGACAAGTACTAGTATATGTTAATTTGCATAATACGAATGTCCTATATTATAATGTTCCAACTGTTTGAATCTATTCTTATATTCTTATATTCTTATATGTTTATATTCTTATATGTTTGGTACTGAATTTTGTATGGCAGCGCGAAAACGGCTCCAGGGAAGTTTTTGAAAATTGCCTATTTCGTAGAGAAAAAAATTCTAAGACTTTTGGCGTCCTCAGATTTTTCCCTGAATTTCCTGGAAACCCGTTATTTTGGAAAAACTGGAAAAAAAGTGAGCCCTTTTTTGCTGTATTACTTTGAGTTAATAAGAGATAGAAAGTTGAAATTTTGCATCTGTATTAAGATATTAAATGCTGACATTTCTCAAAAATTAGAAATTCAAAAATTGAAAAAGGGGGGGGTAGAAAAAATTCGGGGGCCCGGTAGGGAACTTTGGAGAAAGTTCATATTCTGGATTCTAGAATAATTAAGTATATTATTAATAAAAAAAAATTCAAAATTCCAAAATGTTATTTGGGGGCACGGGGGCAGTATTTGCCGAGAGTAAAAATTGTGCTAGAAAGTTGAAATTTTGTATATAGGCTAACCTTGGCAACTTATTTACGAATCGAAAAGAAAATCCCAAATTTTGAAAAAAAGTTGGTCAAATAACGCATAAATTGAAAATATTTTTTATTTTGTTAAAAAAAATATATTTTTTTTGTCAATTTATATGTGTTATTGTATATGTACGAGTTTATTTATTATTTCAATTTAAAAATAGAACAGTTAAATATGAAATTTAATTACGAATTATTTTATTGGATTCAAATGATACACGCCAAAAAGACGTCGCTTTGCGACGGGGGTAAACTATTGTAGAGTTAAATATGAATTGTAATTACGAATTATTTTATTGGATTCAAATATACACGCCAAAAAGACTCTTTACGACGGGGGTAAACTCTGGTGGAATTGAAATTTTTACATGAAGTTCAAGTCACACACAAAAGACAGACGTCGCTTGCGACGGGGGTAAAAGCTAGTAAAAGTATAACTTTGAATTTATCATTATAATTTATAATGCAATTTATAACACTTAAAAAAAAATTTGAAATTAACAACTTAGATTTTTGTTTTTTAATTCTTATTCTTATTATAACATTTCATTGGGTATTAAGAAGGAACAAACATTGGCGTTCAGTTAAAATTAGAGAGGATCCAAGAATTTTTTTTAAAATTCAGCACTATTCAAACCACTGACCATTTTGCAAAGAAATAGAATTTCATCTAGTGTAATTGTATAACATTCTATCCAATGAAAATTAATGTTTTGACAAATTTCTCACTTTACAAATTTCTATATATTATGTGAATATTTTGCACAATATTCAAAACATTGAGGAAATGCATCGTTCTGTCCTATATCATCAAACGTTCATACACATAAGCATACATATTCAAGTAATAAGAAGACTACACATAAAAGTTTTAGTGCTGTTCGAATAATAAAAACACGTAATGACTCCATATTCGTTGTCTAATAAAAACCAGAATGCGTAAAGGGTGAGATTGTGTGCTGATTCACCCCTCACTCTGCAGCCCACAGTTCACTTGTTGCGTTTGGTTGCGATCATCCACCATCTGCAAACAAAAACGACCAATTTAAATTAAACAGCTTACGACGGCACTAAAAGATAAATTCATAAATTATGATTTTCCTGTTTACATTGCTTTTAATTAATATTCTGCTCATTTATTCATTATCTTGACGCTGACGCTGACGCTGATGCTGACATTGACCTGTTGTTTTAACGTTGCGCCGCCCCTGTAATCGTCATTCTGGATGTTAATAAAATTCTTATATTTTAATTACTGTCTACAATGTCTACAGAAGATTTTGGATATTTCCAACATTAGAAAGAGAACGGAATGTAATCTAGATGTTAGAAAGAGTGAGAAGATATTTCATAAGGATTTTTACACTTCGTACCTAGAAATTCCTTAGTACCTTTTAAAATTATTTTATTTATTTATTTATCGTCAGCCTATTTCTCAAGCTGAGTCCTATCACTATGGCATCGTGGCTTCAGATATATGTGTTACAACGCGGTCAAATAAGTATTACGATTATGACAGCACATAATCAATTAAATTTTGATAACAACCAACTTTGGAAATAGAAATGGAATAAATATTGAAATACTGGACCTAAAGATGGAATCCAAAGACGGCCAGCCTTCATAAATAAGAGTCCCTCATTAAGATGTTCCTCAATTTCTTTAATCCTTCATATAAACACAAATTGTAACCTACAAATTAAAAAAGTCATAGGCTAATAAAACAAACAAAAAATAATAACCTTCAAATTCTACCAGCTCAGACGCCGAATATTCGGCAATCACGTCTGTAAAAACACTATGCTTCAATTAGAACGCTTACTTTTAGCGCTTACACACCAAATTGAGATGATAGCAAAAAATGTAATCATTTAGAGACAACTCAAATTTAACCGGACATGGAATGTAATATTAGGTAAATTAGATATTCGGCAAATTATTATTCTAAATTACAGTGTATGGAATTGAATGTGGCTTATATAACGTTTTCCAGAGGCCACACAATTTTTTTAAGGTTTCTATAGATATATCTATTAGATTTAGATTAGATAAAGCATCACGAAATTCAGATTTTTCCATCGTTGTAAAAATCTAAAATCATCTCTTCCATGGTTGTGGGTACTATCTAAAACTCATATAGATTTGTCAATAGTGGTGCCATCTATATGTTGCCCTACGAACTTACCGAGAGATGTGTTATCTGGAGTGTGAGTACGCCTCTGTGTTTCAACATTTTCAAGTCCGTTACTTTACTTATCATGAATTACATTACATTAATCAAATATAAAGTAACACTAAATATGTAAACATAAACTAATGGATGTTTAAAGTCTTAACTACGTAATAGTTAATATTTCTATATGTAAAGCAAACTATAAATTATAACGCTGATGTATTTCACGTAATAAATACAGTTATAGGCTCATAATTAAAAGCATCTACATTAATAAGTAGATCCGATCAGTACAGGTGTACGCAGACGGAGTTATCGGTCTAATGTCACGTAGGCGTACTGGAAATAGACATCCAGACCCGAACACCGGTCAACGGTCCCTTCAGCTGTGGGCTGTCCAACGTGTATGACGATTTACCTTTATGTGGAGTTGAGAATTAACACGTAAGGAAAATCCAATTATCTATAAAATGTATAACATAGGCTTAAAGGCTCAGGCGGTTACTCTGATGGCGAGGCATCGACCCAGTTCAAGAGTACATCTGGAGTTTGTGCATACCTTTTATAATATAATAGTACCAATAGGTTAGATTAGTGTGGGAGTGAGATGGATTACAGTCAATGTATTCATTACTTAAGTTGATGAAATACAAATAAATGTTAAAATTCTGGAGCAATTATTTTATCTATTTTGTCTTTTGACAAGACAGTTGAGCTTCAGTTATGTCTTTGGGTTATATTTTCAGCGGTCGCTTGTCATCAGATTTTTTTTTTTCATTTTTTTTTGTATTTATTTATATTAATGTACAACATATTAAGTTTATTGTGTATAAATTTGAAATCGATTGGAGTAAAACTGTCGGAGATATAGAGTTTTAAGTCTTCACCTCTTTGGCCTGCTTTCGTCTTTCTTTGAAACTTTTAAACGCGTTTTCTCACACATAGTTTTTTCAGAGTCGGTGCCTTCTCTAACTCAAAATCTACTGGACCTAACCTTTAGAAATTTTGCACACTCTTTCTTTACATAAATGCCGAGGTAACGCTGTCGGGTTTTCTTTTAAATTTTAATTTTAACGTATTTTAAAATAACAAAGTTTCTGATTTTTTTCATGAAAAATCGGTATTTTGACTTCTCAGTGCTGTTATTAGGTAAATTTAACAATCAATAAAAAAAAATCTCTATTGAATTACCTGCAGAAACTTATCAACGAACAAAATCATTTTGATTTTTCGATTTCTGAAAATCCAGTGATGAGTTATGAGTGCCACCGCACCGCAATGTTTCTTTTTTTTGTGACGTCTGCGGAGATTCGCTGTCAATGCCTCATTTCTTGATATTTTTTTATGAAAATTTCACAAAGTATTCTTTAAATGTTATTTTATCATGTAGTAATTATAGAAATAATTACATAATTACTGTATCGTCAAAAAACATTTTCGAAAATATCCTTTTTTTTTTATCTATTTTGTAAAAAAGTAATCGTCAGCAGCTGCACTAAAGTGTAATTGAATTTAATAATAATCCCACCCAGATTTTTCAAATGAATTTAATTTGAATTGGAACTAATTATAAAATGTGTAACAAAATGTCCTTTGTTAATGCTTTGTTACATGAATTGAAAATTACATTTCCTACCTATTGTTGATAATACTACTGCTATTTCAGGTGTGTAATAATAAATTAAAAATATGATTCACTAATTAGTAGACATACATAATACTATTGATATATTTTATTTTAATTATTACTTCTATACAGACACGAATGATTAAAGCAAAGCATGCATTGTACAACCATATTTAAATTCTCTTCGTGCGCTCTAAAATAAACAAATATTTTGCTTGTAACAATATTTTATTGTTTGGTTTAGTTAATTAATAATTCACTACATCATTTACACAAATGTAAACATTTTATGTATTAATTTGCTCTGCTTGTACATTCAACTTTGTTCATTTATTTTGTAATAATATATTAGCAGATTGTAAATATATATTTTTCTGTTAGTAATCATTTACGTGTACAGTTCCTGATTAAAGGAGAAATAAATACGTATTATGTATAATTTAATTTATAGCATTATAGTGGAGTAATATCCCAGAGCCTACGTCATTTTAGTAAAGGTGAAATTTTGAAATTAAATAGTGTATTCCATTCCATTATTATCGTCTATGCCTTATAAATACAGTTATTACAACTATATTTTATATAAGAAATCCAATTTCAAAAATTAAGACAATTTAAAAAATATCTGTGGGTAATTTTACGACCGCACAACAGTTGATTCGATCGCACTCACCTCTATCTGTTTGAGTTCGTGTTTATTTCTATTCAGCGCGAATATACACGACCTTACGTAAACCAGATCTACATTTTGTCTCTTTTTAATTTACAACATTATTAATAGACTATCTCTTTCTTACTTTATATTAAGTGTAAGATATGTATCAAAAAGGCTACAGTAAGTTAATAAAGTTACAATAAATATTTCTGTGTTGAAATAAAACTTACAGCCGCCTTGTTATACAAACAATCAGATTTATTTCTTTTATTTTTGTTGAATACAAACATGCATTGAGGTGTTTTTGTTGTTCGGATTTATAATTGCTGATTTTTGATTAAGATTTGGTGGTTAAAATGTCAGCTTACTCGTTATGTTATGACAAAGATATATACGAGTGTGTATACTAATATTTATCTTAATTCGTTGATTGTATCTGTGTATAAAAAAAGGAATGTTGTTCAGGGTCTTTTTATGAATCAGACTGCATTAGAGCACAGATTTAGAAAACGTAAAAACACTGTATGCTATGGTACATAATCTATTTAATACATTCTAACTATTGTTGTGGCTAAACTAAAAGCCTTTTCGGCAGAGGTGGCCTTAGGGGGTGGTAAGCAGGGCAACCGCCCGGGGCCTCGCATTTTTGCGCAACAACCCAAATAGAAAAATTCATTACTATATATGTATTTGAATCTCGCGTCTCGCTCTTTAGAAATCCCACTTGAATCACTACGTCTTCTTTTAAGGTATTCATGTACCTTAGTTTAGCATCATTACTATTTGTCATTTGGAAGATTGTATATTTTTTCACGGCAGAAATATTGTTTTTTTCGCGGCGGAAATATTATTTTTTTTCGCGGCGAAAACCCATTTCTTCTGTTAAACTTCAGTTATACCATAGCTGAAATTCAACTGACATTTAAATCTTCCTCTTTGTAAATGTATTATAATTATGTAAACTCTGCTGAAGCTGATGGTATCGGCCTCTACATCATTTTATCTGGCACTGTACAAAATTGTTATTGTTAATAAGGTCAAAAGATTTGATCTGAATCTATAGATAAGGATAAAAAGGAAGTAGAAAACTTCACATTTGACTATAACCCAAAAACGGGTTAAACTCATGGCAAAGTGGAACAGGACAAGAACAAAAAGTACAATATTTTTATTGGAAAATAGAATGTTATTAATCCAATCATTTCAATACTACATAAAGAGCGTATTATATTCAAAAAGCAATGGTTTATCTGTAGCCGACAAATACATTAATCTTCCAATTTAACCTTCGACATTTTTTGTGTCCATCTTTTAGCTCTACCTACATACTTGTATACTGTCTGATCTTCAATACCATCGCCATCACACATGTGCATGCGGCATTCTAGCGCGTTCAAAACTGAGCTGCCGCCTAATTAGGTCGTTTTATCCCGTTTCGTTTGGTCCGTGAACGAGAACTAGAACATTCTCGTCGTAGATGAGATTCGATTCAATTCAGATTCATTAATTTTACTTTAGTGACATTCGAAATATATTACCAAAAATAAAACAGAAATTTACTTTGTGTTTGTGTTGATATCTACAGTCTTAAACAAACTTTTTATTTAAATATAAAGCTACTAGCTGTCCCGGCCACGCGTTGCTGTGTCTAACGTTACATAGCGCCATCTATTGAATATTTATTCAATCTAGTCAACAGAATATTTACTCAATCTAGTCAACAGATGTCGCCATCATCGTCGCCAGATGTCATATGTCATATACAGATAATTAATAGACAAATAATTTGCAATAAGTTAATATTGCAATCATAAATTGAGATGTAAGCTATCTTATCTTTCAAGTTGGTTGGCACACGGTGTACAAATTTGATTAAAATCGGTTAAGTAGTTTAGGAGTCCATCGCGGAGGAACAACGTGACACGTAATTTATATATATTAAGATAAGATGTACTCACTTAAAAAATGTAATAATTAAGTAATAAAAATTTTAATCAATTCTTCTACAAAGTCTACAAAGAGACAGAATATTTTAATTAATATTTTCAATCCTCAGCTTAATATACTGTGACCGATATTGCAAATAGTAGGTTCGGTCTAGTCTACAAAGGATTGTGCATTTACCGATAGGTAGAGGAAACATATAAATAAAATAAAATGACACTAATGTGTCGTAGAGTTTTAAAGATATCTTATATCTATATGAATGGTTTGAAACATAAAAATTAGCACACTCATGTCTAAAAAAATTAGGTGATAATTCCATTTCTATCAAAAGTATTTTACAAACTTTACGTGCGCTTGGTGAGTACCCAGCTATATATTGAATTAAAATAATTTTATCTGCATTTGTTCCTATTTAATTTAGTTTTAGACGTAATAAAATAATTGAATAACTTTTTGAGGTTAAAAAAAATGATTCAGCATTATTTATTTTGAATTGAAATTTTTCTTAACCTTTATTTACACCTGTAATATGTACAACTAGAAGATGTGTTACACAAATCATGTAATTGGCTGCTGCTATTACGTAATTATAACTAGATCATTGTTAATGCTAGAGCCGAACCACTTGAGGCCAATTTAGTTAAAATTATTTGAAATGACTTTTAAAAGAAGTAGTTTTTTTTACTTCTAGTAAATTTAATATTAAATTATTAATTATAGTTATTTATACTATATCAAATTTATGTTTAAATCATTTTTGAATGCTGTTCCTGAAATAATTTTTACAATTTTCTAAATGACCCCTGGAGGGTTTCTAGTTGGCTATTATGTGTCTTATGGTTTGATTCTTGACTAACGCTCATTTCGACACACGTCACTATAAAAATTGGTTTTAAATAAATGAAATATACTCTTTAGAAAGAGTCCCCTATAGCTCTATCGCACAACGTTTTTAAAAACATAACGGCAAAAGGAAACACATTATATAAAGGTATTATACATTCTGAGTTTTCTTTTAACAAATTTTAAATATACACTTTTATATAAAAACAACAATATCCAATTACATTACTTCTAATATTCCTCATTTGCATAAATTGCTCACTGAAAAATAAATAACAAGTGAATTTCTTTTAAGTATCTCACCATCTGTTTTATTCACATCCGTCTGTCAAGTAATATAACGCGGTATACTCATTTTAATCTGACTATGGAGTGTAATCGTTGGTGCCTTAGTTCCAAAATCTAAATGTACCGGACAGTGGGTATTTAAAATATTTTCTATTTTCAAGAGATGAAAGTCCATAAAAAGCATTTGCCTGCAGCTTAGTTCGTACCGTTGAAAATCTACCTTTGCTTTGTAATATGCTTATGGTACTTCGTCGGAATCCTTTTCACGAAGAACTCATATGGTATATACAGGGATGTAATGGGCTTGTGTCCTCATTTTTTAGTGGTCAATTTTTCAATTGTTCATTGAAATTGATGTTAATAAATGTGTATTGGCGTGTCTATTTTATTAAATATCTAAATGTTGACGGAGATATAGCAATTAAAAGTTTGAATTGTAGTTTTAGCGCTAGAAATGGTCGGCCATATTTGTATGACGTGAAATGCATTTTAACGTCAGTTATTTGTTGAGTACGTCAGTGCTGTGGTAATGTTCTGTAGCTGTTGGTAGTCAAATAATCAAGTCAAGTCAAAGAATAATAAGTTTTTATTTTATTTAACCCTGCTAAGGCAGACATAATATTGAAATTTTATTGTTCCTTGAAATAGCTGTAAATAATATTACAGAGATTTATGAGCTGTAAGGTTGGCAGCGGTTGTGATGTCACATGTATTTGGAATGTGTACAACGTTGAATCCCTTTAATAATTTAAGAGACAAAATGACTTTTTTAATTGTTAATATCTCATAACGTATAAGAAGTTATTAAAAAATAATTGAACATTTGAGGTTCTAGTAACCCACTTTATCAATATATAGTACACTTTTATAGACATTAAGACATAGGTTAGTAGTAGTAGCTAGTAGACATTTGGCTAGTAAGTATAGTACGTATACTTGCCACAATGATAACCTAAAAATTTAAAGCCTAATTTATCTGCAACCATCTCGACAATGATAATGTATTTAATATATATATATACTTTAATTAACCATTCTTGTCTAACAACCCATATTGGGACCGTTTTGATTATCGATAACTCGTTGAATTCATCTATCAGTCCTTCACTCATTCCACTTGTCTGTCTGCGGCATTTAGTTTGCATATGTCAATTAAAACATTCCAAATCTGTGGATCAGTTTGTTTTGCGGAATGATACCATAAAAAAACAAAATAGCTTAAAAGGATAAAATGGACAATCAACGTTGAGCCAATCGGCGTTGTTTGTTTAACGACGAGTACCGGCGACTACTTCGTCTGATTATAATGAAATACATTTGGTATATCCAATCTATCCAATGTCTGTCTGTGTATAGCTGTCTGTCTATGTGTGTGTGTCAGTATCGATTGGATATAGCTACACGCATTGTTTCATTTACAGTAAAAAATAAAATTCTTTTCCTTTTTTTCAGTGGCGGTAAATTCATTAGTATTGGAGAAAAGATACGACTCCCGGATGATGTTACCATGGGATACATCATAGGTAAGCCAATTTGATGGGATTTATTATAACCGTAAGCTGCTTAGACTTATAGTAATACTGTTGATTATTTAAAATCTTTGGTTTTTAATAACATATTCTTTATAATCTAAATATAAACATCATTATTATTATTAAATTGAAGTTAAAATGTTTGCGTGCTATTCAGGCGTTTTTGTTGTAATTTGTCTAATGTAACATTTGTTTGATTTTGATTAAATTTAGTAACTGTTTTTACATGATTGAAGTATTATTTGAACATACAACGTAAACATCTTGTTAATAAATATAATTATGGATAGGTCGCTAATTAGCCATGGAAACAAAAATAGACGATGCAAAACCATTTGTTTCATAATTCTGACATTAAATTTTCATTTCAGAACATATGCTAAATAAACCACTGACCGTAGTGGACCAATTCCATTCCCATTTAGAACCAATGAAGTTTCTGAGACAGGACACGATACACGATCAGGTAAATTTATTCTTAAATTACATATCATTACCTTACAAAATTTGCTACAGTTTATTTCAATCTAATTGATTTTATATCAATTTTAAATAACTCTGAACCGCGTTGTTCATATAAACTCCTCTTTGCTTCGTTCAATATTAATTTAATCATTATTTATACATACTGATACGTATCATATATATATATATTAATATTGTACTGTAAGTATAGGTTTGTTTCTGTTACTCTGCATCACCTCTACTTCGCTGTGAAACTAATTTCCCTCCATGGACACGTCTTTTCAAATTACATGCTGTAGGAAGTTCAAAACCAATTTACTTTGTGCATAAAATGTGATGCTACACTCCACTGAAGTTTACAAGTCCATAAATAATTCAAATTAATAATTTAATTAGTGACACAGAAATTAACTCACTATTTGGTGTATGCATCTCGCTACTTATGTCACCTGTTGACTTTAGTTGCCACCGCTCTCAAATTACTTGCTTAAATTAAGGAAGTGTCAATTTCAATTAAAAAATAACTTATAACCTCAATGATCTCTAATTGAAATTTTTATTTGGAAACAATTCTAAACACGATGGATCTATAGATTCAATCAAATCATTAAATTGAAATCTAATTTAAATTACAATGAAATAATCTCTTACCTGATATTGAAATGCCCTTCAAATCTGTAAAAGAGTGTCTTCAAAGTGGGCATAACAATATAAATTAGTTTAAATGAATTTATTTATCAGAGTATACAGCATTAATCTATATTTGTAATTGAATTTTGAGATACGAATTGAAATATCTTTATTTTACATCAATATTACATTAAAGATGTTATATATAATTTATTATCTATATTGGAATGTTACTTTATGATATTCGAAATTAAACCTATAGAAATGATTTAATCGTGTTCATAATTATTAATAAATATCATTAATTTTTTCCAGATTTCGTTCAGTTACTCAAACAGCAAGGACGAGTGGAACGTAGTCAAAATAGACGGATTTAGCAACAGATTGGATCCTAAAAGGTATGGAAATTTATAAATAACTTCTTTTAAATTGACGTAGATTATTATATTTAATAAGTCTTGTTTTTACTTCCATTACTTCTCTTTATTTGATCATTTTTTGCTAGTTATTTTATTTGGTACACTACTTTCTATTTGAATTGCATGTCACAAGCAAATGCATAATATAAAGTACATATCATAAAAGTAATATAATATTATATGTTATCTAAATGGAGAAAAAGCATGCCGAGTTTTTGTTACTCCTTTGCTGTTCAGAGTTTCATGTTGTTGACTAAGGTGGAATAAACGATTTTATTTACTTTGAAATTTCATCCAAAGAAATCTACAGTTATAAACTTAGTCGTTTTATAACAGAAAAAACTCAATATATGAATGTATATAAAAAGTACATGTACCTTTTGATAAAATTTTGTTGGAAAGCGAATAACGCCTGATTAGGCGTAACCCATGGACCAAACGTGCGTGAACGGTTGCTTTTACAGGCGTATTTTATGATTTTTAGATCCGAAAGCTATAAAAATATGAAAGTATATTTTTTCCTTTATATTTATATTGATCCAACCTTAATCATAAAAAAACGTTTTTATATCCTAACGTAAAGTTAAACTAGAATTAAACATAACATTGCGGTATTCAAATATATATATATATATATATATATATATATTTATTTTTTTGTTATTTATTTTATTACTTTGATAAGTTAGTAGTATATAATTTAACATATGTTTATTTGTTATATTCTTATTTTATTCCTTATTTTTGTTCTAGGTTTCTCTCGCTACACTGTCATCTATATCCGCAATTCAGTTTTTGCCCAAGATAATGGAAAATCATATTATCAATATTAAATTATTTTATTGTTAATCTGTTATAACTTTCCTAATATTGATATTAACAAAATGACAATAAGATAATTTAAATTATATCTTTAAGCCAACAAATAACTGTGATGCAAAACTATGTAGATTTTTATATAGTGATAAAAAGAAATGTTATATATATGTCAATAATGTATATTAAGAAAACGTTCGAGTGAATATGATTATAATACGAAGTGCAGTATGTCTTAAAATATTTCTATTTATTTATTTTTGGTTACTATAAAAATAACAAAGTGTTAATGTCCTAAATGTTCTTGGTCTTTTCGTATAGATATACTTTGTAAAAAAATTAAAAATGATTAAGTAACTTTGTATAGGAATAACTATTAAAAAAGGAGAAAATACTTTGTATTTGATCTTAATAGTAAGTTACTAGAGTCAAATGGTCTATTTCTATCAAAAGACTAAGAACAGTGTTATTTCTTTACTTTCAGAGATACTGTACTTCTATACAGATCTTGTTGGTCTACTAGTCTAATAAATGTTTTTATATTATAAAAATTAAAATAAATGATCAATAAATATTAACTCATAATAAGTAAACGAATGTATAAGTGCAATTTTAACAGAAATTTATTATTGAAAAGATATTTCATTATTTTAAATAAATGTCATGGTCTTGGTATTATTTTATTACATATTTTTTTTTTTTTTTTTTTTTTTATTTAACGTCGGCCTATTTCCGATGCTGAGTCCTATCACCGACGACCTCCTTCAATGTTGGCAGTATTTATGGTGTCGTGGCCTCATATATGTGGGCTACACCACTGCCTAATAACTGTACGATTATGTATGACCATAATCAATATAAGTTCATAATAACCAAACCCAGAAAATATATATCTGGTCCGGGGATCGAACCCGAAGACACAGCAGTCGGCGTCAAGCATCAATGCTCTCGCCCACTGTGTCGTCTATTACATATTTTAAAAATATATTAAACTGTTTATAAATATTAAATGAGTTAATAATAGAAATTATTGTTTCATAGGAGTGTTTTCAAGATTAATATGTAAATGTGTTGCTAAAACCGATCAGTTCTACACTAAGGCAACTTTTTAAAGCGATTTTTATTATTAACTCATTTATAATAAATCCTCTGTTAATTTAAAGTTAACATAATTCATTTCCTTTTATTTTTATAACGAATAAATTTCAATGAATATTAATCTCATTAGCTAATGTTAAGTAAATAAGTGTTGTAATTATTTAATAATTCTATAACTTTTATATGATTGTAAAAAGTAAAACATATATATGTATATTAAATTTATTGTATATAAAATTTATTAAAAGTAAAAATGTATCTGTACAAAAATTTCAACAAGATTTTCTTATTTAACATAAAACGCCTGGAATATATGCAACTATTTATACGACTATTTGCAAATTTATACTTTGAATAGTCCTTCAAAATCCCGAATCTGCTTACTTCAATACGTAAATCGGAGATCATTAGCACATAAAATATTGTTTCTATGTAATGATTCTTATGTAAATAATAACCAATGACATGCTCGGATAAGAATAGAAGTTGTTCTTGCAGTTCTTACTTATTAAAGCAAGATATCTAACTCAAAGTAATATTTAATTTTTTGGATATCATAAAATCAATGATATTGGTTTGCGCCACCCATCTACAGGGCACCAAATGTATATGTATATAAATTACTGTAGTTAGAATACCAAAAATAGAATTGAAACGGCCCAGAGCAAAATGAAACTATAATACACCACTGAAAGAAGAAGAATAGAAAATAAGTAAGTACATTAAAATATTTAGCTAGGCTTTTTACTCCTTTTCTTTGAAGTAATAATAACATATTTGCGGCGCCATTATTCTCTCAAAATACTAAATCTGTTAATTGGCTTCAACTAAGTATCACGTGACCAGTTAATATTCATAGTCTACGTAGTCATTATCATATTCCACAATCTTAAATAGCACAGAAACTGCAATTAAATAGTACGTACATTAATGGTAGAATATAGCGCAGAAGTTGAGACTAAGCTCATGCTAGATGGCGTTATAATGGTAATCGTGTTTCAGGGGCATAGAAATTATATAGTGATTTTCCTTCTCATATTATAGTTGTGGATAATATAATGCTTGCACGAATTTGTGTTTAAAAAACTATTACTAGTTAGTGGAAAACATGAACTGGCAATTCATTATTCAGTTCTTTGTTTTAAAAGCTAGGCTTACTACTAATTACTAAATAATATGCTATCTTTATATCTAACCAGAAACATTGGTAAATATATTTATATTTCTTCTTTATAATTCTTTTAACTATTAATTACTTACTTGATGATTCTAATAACCTACTTATTATCTTGATATTCGTAGTCTACAATTACTGCAAAAGTATTCAAATTAGACAAACAGAAATTCATTGTTAATTAAGTATAATATTTAACTTGTAACTTCATAAAGTTATTTTATTCAGTAGTAAAATTCGGGAATACAGACTTTAATAGACTCTAGAATTATATTACACAAATGTCGTAAAAATCAAGTATTTATGATTGAACTAATAATAAATGTTCCATAAAATAATAATTTACTTATCTGATATTCAAATCAAGTAATGGTTGTTTTGGAAGTAGAAGGAGCCTCGTTAAGAAATATATTTTACTGAAGATAATACTGTATCCATAAAGATGTCATTAAGAGCATGTAATAGCTAATAAAGTTTATTTACATAAATTCTTATTATTTTTTATTTTATTTGGTAAAATAATATTAGCATACAATAAAACTTTTATATAGGTCTTTAGATCTACAATTATACATTTTTTAATTCTCATGTTAATTTATTTCTATTGTTTCTTGTCTATCTATTTCTCATCTTAAGAATCGTATTATGAAGGTAATAAGCCTTCTTTCATCTTAAAAACAGTCAAAATTGTATCTTTGCTAAAAATTCGCTATTTTTATCATTTTTAAGAAGGTTATAGTCTTCTTTCATCTTAAAAACAGAGAAAATTATATTTTTGCTAAAGTAGAAAAATTCAACATTTTCATCAATTTTAAGAAGGTTATGGTCTTCTTTCATCTTAAAAACAGAGAATATTATATTTTTGCTAAAGTAGAAAAATTCAACTTTTTCAGCAATTTTAAGAAGGTTATAGCCTTCTTTCATCTTAAAAACAGGGAAATTTGTATTTTTGTTAAAATAGAAAAATTCACTATTTTTATCATTTTTAAGAAGGTTATAGCCTTCTTACATCTTAAAAACAGAGAAAATTATATTTTTGCTAAAGTGGAAAAATTTTACATTTTCATCATTTTTAAAAAGGTTAGCCTTCTTTCATCTTAAAAACAGAGAAATTTGTATTTTTGCTAAAGTTGAAAAATTCAACATTTTCTTTATTTTTAAGAAGATTATACTATTGTTTCATAAAACATAGTTGGTGACAAAGGTTAAGCGGATGGTCAAATAAATGCTCGCCTAACTACAAAAATTTGCAGTTGAATAATTTCCTTAGAAGTTACGTCTGAGTAAGTATATTTTTACAATTCATCATTTTTCTACTTACAAGTTACATAATTTAGGTTAAAAATTATGTTAAACAAATTTTTAATTAATAAATAAGAAAAAATCGAATATGTTATATTTATAAGTGTACGAGTTAGTATGGTTGCAGAACAAGGCGCAATAATTTTTCTAAACCAAACTGAATACTACATTCCGAACTATAAGACATCTAGATATACTGCGAGGATTATTGGGTCATTAATACAAGTGTTTCGTTTACTTTATAAAATATTATTATTTCCTCACACATTCAATAAATAGAAAAAGAGAAACAGATAATTAATAGCGCCCTAGCCACGCAAGAATTCTTTCAGTACTAAAATGTAAGTAACAGCCACTCCAACCTTGACATTGTGAGTTACAGTTTGCATTTGTTCATTCGACTATCGGGGGCTCAATTCTCCTAAATTTGTTGTGCTCTAGAGATCTGACGTCATAGTAACCACGGTCGGGACTCGAGACTTGAAATGGAATCCTTAGTGGGGCAACAAATATAGTTTTTCTTCAATTTTGACAGTTTAGATTTTATCTATGAAATATTGCGCGTGTATAAAAATGATAAACGTATGATTATTTATTAAATTATTTATGAACTTTGATGCTGCAAAATAAAAACAAAAAATATTACAGGGACGACAACATTACAACTAAAAATATAGAGATATAACCAGTACGAAATCTAATCAAACTCTTAACGAAAGAGAAGTTAGAACAAAGAAGAAGGTCATTTAGAACAAGAAGTGAAATTACAGTTTAATTTTCTTATTAATAGTCAAAGTTTCTAACTCATTTTAATGATATAATCTTGTGGGTATTTTCAGAACTTCATGTGTTCCTGATTAAGGTTATTCACCTACAAAAAGTAAATATGAATATCACGTTTACCAATCTATCTCTACTACTAAGGTTTTGTTAATTATCTTGTTTGTTTGATAAAAGTAATTTGTTTTAAAATTACTACATACAATTATACTATAATTTAATATAATTATAATTAAATTCGAATAAGTCATGTATAAAATCCTACCAACACCCCTAAAGCTCTTTAGTGGTGTAGTGTTATTAGGGTGTGTAAAACGCGTCTCGCGTGGTGAGTTATTTGTCTCTGGGGACCATGTTGTACGGGCACACCGCGTGTACACCCCTGCTCTGGGCATTGGGTAACACGGCTCCACGCACCACCCATCACGCACAATGTTTGCAGACAACGAGTTCAACCCTATAACGACTACCCGTTCTTCGTTTTTCTCTCCTACCACCCCGTCTCACGGAGGTCGTGGTAAGGGGTCACAGAATCCGTTCAACGGTCTATGGGAGCCAGAATGTTGTTTCACATATAATAAGTTATGAGACTACATACGAGTTCGTTTGGCAGAAACATAAAAGTCAAATGTCAAGGTCAACGATGTGTCATACTTTATTACCAGATAATGTAAATGAACAAAAAAGTTATATGTATAACTCGTATATGATACAGATTTTTAATTTTATTTCTGCTTGTGATTAATTTTTGTAATCGTAATGTAGGTGTACATTTTTCAAATGTCAAAAATATTAGAAATATAAAATAATTTCAAATATATAAAAGTTCTGGTTTTAAAAGCGCCTGATCCTCACGCTTATACTATTACACATATATTTAGATAATGTGATTTTATGGACATTTTTTCTCATTATTTTAAAACATTTTATTGATATTCTTTGATGCAGTTATGTTCATTATGCTTTAAAATAAAGATCTCCGGCATTACATTTTAGATATCAACTAATTACTGGCATTTATGCGATCTTTTATACATTCATGGACATTTTTTTCTAAATATTTTTTTTACGTTTTCTTAATATTTTTTGATGCAGTTATGTTCGGTATGCTATACAATAAAGAACTGCGTCATTACATTTTAGATATCTACGATTTTCTGGCATTTATGTCACCTTTTATAAATTCATGAACATTTTTTTCTAAAAATTTTTTTTACGTTTCCTTAACATTTTTTGATGCAGTTATATTCGGTATGCTATACAATAAAAAACTGCGTCATTACATTTTAGATATCTACGATTTTCTGGCATTTATGTCACCTTTTATAAATTAATGGACATGGAAAAGTAAGAAGACTATAATACTCTTCTTACTTTTTTTATTTTGACATATGATATATATTTTCTAATGTAGATTTTTATGCAGACTCCAAAATTGAAAGCCATTTTTCATTAGTTGTTATGGTTATTTAGTAATCGACGTTTAAAGCTTTATTTTATTTTGACTTTAAAATGCTAATATCTCGTAAACACTAACAACTTACCTAAAAATGAACTGTAATTTGAAAGCAGCATTCAAAATTATGTTAATTACAGTTATAAAAATAAGAAAATATTTTGGTCCATTTTTATAAAAAGTAACAAGAGTATAGTCTTCTTACTTTTCATAAAAATTGAAAAAAAAATAATCTTAATTTTATAACGGCTTTTAACTTAAGTTTGAATGCTGATTTAAAATTTGCATTTAATTTTTAGATAAGTGTTTTTGTTTACGAGATATCAGCATATTATACTCGAACCGAAATAGATTTTTAAAAATGATTTTTATTATTAGAAACTACGGTAAAAAATAAAAATTATTTTTAAAAAATATAAAAATTCAAGTTTTAGAGAAAAAGGTCCATGAAGTTAAAAGAAATTGTATAAAATCTATAATCTAATTGAATAGTTCATCAATTAAACGTGTAGCGGACATAACCCCATCCAAAGAATTAAAATATATAAAAATTTACTTTTCAAAAAGAAAGTCCATGAATATACAAAAAGTTTCATAGAAGCTGGAAATGCGCAAATATTTTAAATTTCTTTGAACAATTCATCAATTAAACGTGTAGCGGATATTACTTCATCCAAAGAATTAAAATATATAAAAATTTACTTTTGAAAAAAAAAGTCCATGAATTTAAAAAAAGTCCATAAAAAATACAAAAATTTCACTAAAATATAATAATTAAATTAATAAATATTTAGTAAAAACATCACTTCTACAAGCAAGCTAATACTAAGTACCTTAATAATTAATAATTCCATTTGGAAATATTGTTGGAATGATCTAGCTAGACTACTACGAGTACAAAGAGAGCCACTTGAATATCATCACAAACGGCCACTTTACTTCTGTGGCTTCTAGTTTATCTGTCTCTTGTCCAAGAGCCTCGTTGTCGTGATTTCCCAGGGGAGAGTGCGGACAGTGCCATGTGATGTCTGTCTCTGTATTATGGATGCAGACGACAGGAAAAAGTGTCATCTGCTTGACCATCGTTATTCTGTTGCGAAATGGTGGAATCACAATGGATAATGAACTACTATTACGAAAAATTTCAGATTAACCGAAGTTAGAGGAATCTTAACGATCTCGGCCACTTAGTGTAATCTCTGAAAGTGATGCTCTTAGCTTACATTCAATTTTTTATATCTTGTGGCCTCTCCAACCATTATAACATTCTTGCCATCTGCTAGAGCCGACCTTGATGCTAATTATTCTAAGCAATCTTAAAATAAAAAGCCTATGGTAATCAATTTAGTTAGAATCGAAACGAATTTATGTAGATACTCGTACGTTTTAAACGGGGTATAAAGTACAAATGATAAAGTATAGAATTTACTGTGTAACTCTGGCAAAGTGTACTTTTAACTGGTTAAACCCAGCTTCTATCGACTTCTATTTACGATAAATGAAAAGCTTGATTTATTTTGAAACAACATTTATTTAGGTTTTTAAAAGCTTTGTGTACTTCACTCACTGTGAAAGTTCGTAGTTTATACAGCAACAATAGACGATAGGGTTATAAAAGTAAATGGCTAGACTTTATAAAGATATAAAAAATATATTTATGTGTATAACGACAATAGGAGAAACTTGGAGAAGGCAAAATATTTCACTTGGTTTAGCAGTGACGGAGCTTGTGACATCACCTATTTGAATACAATAATGTTTTTTGGTCTTTTTTTGGATGTTGCATAACGTCATGAAACTTATGACTACTTCTCCATCTTTGTCACGTTTTGTCACACTTTGAAGGGCCCTCCATCCACTTTGGATGCAACGTAATTACCAACTAACACTTTAGGATAGAAGAAGTAAAAGCAAAGGTTTAATTGTATTTTCTGTTAAGCGCAAATGTTGTTCCTTTTTATGCATTAAATATTTATTCTAGCACTATGCAGATGTCAAAATTATAGGTGTAAATTTATTGTATTCAACTGATAAAATATTTTTATTTCAAATACGCATTTTTTTATTTTGACGTTATTAAATACATAGTAAATTAGCAACAAGTATTATTAGTCTTTGCAACGATCATAAAACTTTACCCCCAATTATTACGCCAACACCTGATGAAGTTAATAAACGTGATTAATGAAATTTATAAGCTGTCGCGTTTTCACTCGCTGTCTAATTTAGATGAATGCTCAAACTTATTGAATCACTTGAATAACAAACATGTGCGAGTATCACAAAGTTAATAAGTTGAGTAAACAAGTTGGTGGAGCAGCTGGCAATTATCGTGTCTCTGATGCATGCAGCATCCCCGCTTGTTCCAGTTCTCTTTCGGGTATATAGGTTGTAGCTTTTCATTGACTTGGTCAGGCTAATTACGCTTATCTTCTGGAAAGACGAGCATTTAAAGATAAACAGTGCTCAGTTTAATGAATTTGCTTGGCGCTGTGAAGCAAGCAGCAATGCATGCCTTAGGGAGGATACACAGATCAGCGCAGAAAGTATCAAATAACATCAAAACTTGTATACTTGCTTGTAAATATATACTTTATGGGGACGTTCGATGTGATCTATATAGCATAGTAGTAACAGCACGGAGTGATTCACAAATACAGCAAGTTTCTAACTTTCGTTATAAAGCGTTTGAAAGATCTTTGTTATATTTTGTGAGTACAATTAGAAATGAGCCTTGAAACAAAGTTTTCTCTTTATAATGACTGGATGTAGGTTGTAAAAAGTTAGTTTTAAATATTGATGAATATCTTATAATATGTACAACCCTCACATATGTCATAACTGTTTCATCCTTGTATCCATTGTCATCATTGTGTCGTCACACATTTGAAAAAAAAAGTATTTTCTTTTCTTACCGGTGTGGAGGACAGTAGCCAGATGTCACTTCTTAATACAGTTTCAAATTGTAAAGAATATTGAACAAATAAAGTTACTAAGTAATTCTTAAGTTAGAAATTATTTTAGTGTTTAATATTTCCTGAAATTATTTCTTCGAATCTATCAAGATTTTATACATGTTCCAGAAATTCCATTACAAAAGTAATAACACCGAGATTCTTCATCTTGAATGATTTCTAAGGCAGCCTTCTTTATCGATCAATGACATTGCTCTTATACGTCTATTTGTTACAAATGTCAAAGTGCAAAATGCAATTCTCTGTAGCAGCGCTCTCTGTTCACCAGGCGCAGATGAGTTTACAATCTGAATAGCAAATGCACATCACGAGAAGCAACTGTTTGAACAGAAATGAAGAAGTCATGAAGTCGTCATGGTGATGACAATAGCACAAAGCTATCAGAACACACTCTGTGATTCGTTTACATATCCTAGATAGTAAAGTAACAATGTGTTCTAGATCCACTTGTTAAGTTAGAAAATAAGAAATAAATGCTATTATTATTTTACATGCATGAATAGTTCGCATAAGAGCTTTCTTTACCTGTTTTTTTTATATTGTATTTACTATAAATAAAAACTAGCAACCTTTTCTATGCAAATTTCCATCATATCCATTCTTCTTAAAAGATCTTCTTCTTCTAATAAGTTCATTAAACATTACACAATTCAAAGCGCTTGATCCTCAAACTAATGCAATGCACTTCTAAATAACAAATTGTTTCATTACAATTTTATTTTTTATGTTTCCCTGACTTGTGACTTTTTTTCTAAAAAGAAATTTAATTCTTAGATAAAATATTACTATGTTTAGCTTAAGTTAATTATTACATGATTGTAAGGTAACATTCATATTTTGTGTTTTGTAGGAAATATTTATTTTGATGGTTAATAATTACTTTGATATTTTTCGGAGGCAACCCATTTTAAACTTTAACCCTAATGTTTGAAAGCTAAAGCTATCTTTATGTTGTAACAGCTAAAGCTACGATGTATTAAATTCAACATCAAACATCAATATCTGTATTGTCATTGTTCCATTTCACTGTACTAGTATCTCTATGTACATTTTGATTTATCGTCTGTAGGAGTAACTGGTACACAGATGTAGCATATTGCTTTCACACAGATGTGTTGAATCGGTGCTCCTCTTTGTACGATCTGATTCGAGTAACACCAGCAGATCGTTTATAATGAACTGCCATTCAACTTCCCATTGTCGTCAAATCAAATTATATAATTCAATTTATTTATGCAGGGTAAAATAGAATCCGCGTTCGTTCGTGATCGTGATCGTGATGTATTATAGTACATATGTACTGCTAATAGCAAATGGAAATTAAAATAGTCATTATGCAACGTAATTATCTTTATGTCATCAACTCTGATCTAATTATTCTACAAGCTGTAAATTTATGGAGGGAATTGTATATTTGTATTTTGTAATATTCATCTTTCAATATTCATTATTTCTTGCAATAGAATATACTACCTGCAGTACACACAACATAGGTGTTACCTAGCATTCATGTAATATTTTACTTCAGTAAAATGTAGAAATATTTATTTTTTAACAGTTTTATTCTAAACGGACTCCTTATGATTTTATAAAAGTAAGAAAAGTGTTGTTAAGATGTTTTATGAGTTTGTTAATCCCCATAAGGGTAGATTTACTTTATAAAAGCAGTAAAATAGGTCACAAAACATTGTATATTTGGTAAAGTTGTTTAAGTAACATGTCACTTTTGTTATATTAGTTTTTTGTGTGCATCGGACACAGCGGCGCACTAGGTTTAATTATATTGTATTTCAGGAGACAATTATCAAAAGAATATGGACAATGTATTTTATTCAGTGTATATAAGGTTTACCTAACATAAAAAACTACCTGTTACGTAAATAACATTATCTAGTAATTAATGTTATTCTTTTAAATATTATTAAGTTATTGAAACATAAGATTATCATTTTGTCCGTTAACATAATCATAAAAGTAGTTTTGGACTAAATAGTACTATGTACAATACATACATAGTACTTAAGTAAAATATTAGTTGAATGTAAATTAACATCCATGTCCTGTGTCTGTATAGATTAAATAAATCATGTTATGTAAAATTTTACAGTAAGTGAAACAAAAAATATTTCCCATGAATGTACTCCTAACATATTATATTCACGTGATAAGTAAATTTGATTCAGGTCAAATTTGTTCACATACCTAATATTTATGACATAATACATTTTCTTAGGTTAATTGATTTATTTCATATACTCATGTAGGCTAAAAGGTACATAAAAACATAGAACTACCCCTGAAAACTATAATTCAAAGAAATCGGACATAACTCTAAAATATTACCATTTTTATCTCATAAATTTTGATAAGGGGATTGTTGAACTATAAAGTAATATTTTCACACTTTAAAAACTTTAAGAAAATGCGTGTAAGATTCTGATAAGATAAAATAAAAGAACATAACCATTAACATTAAAACGCGAATTAAAAAGTACTGTAACCTCGCCATTGTTTAAATCTAAAGTTGAAGGAGTTTTTAATTTAAAATGTAATTAATGTATTATTTACATTAGGAAGTTAACGTCGTAAGTATAATCTGTGTTTAATTGCAATCTAACTGATCTTGATCTTACAAACAATATTTTCAGGAACTGAGGTGGTAAAAAACAATTGTACGAGTATGTTGCATCTATTGTCTTTTGCCGAACTTTAAAAGATAGGCCTGGCACAAGTCTGCCACCTACGTTGGGTTACTATAGGCCTGTCTACAGAGGCGGTCTTAGGGGGTGGCAAGCAGGGCAACCACCCGGGGCCTCGCTCTTGTAGGGACCTCGCATTCTCGTGGAACAACCCAAATAGAAAAATTCATTACTATATATGTATTTAAATCTGGGGCCTCGCTCTTTAGAAAACCTACTAGAATCACTACGTAAATCTTTTAAGGTACCTCAGTTTATCATTAATATTTGCCGTCTTTGTGCTTGTTAACTTCCAATATAAAATTTTATTTCTCGTCAATTATCATCGAAAATACTTACTTACAATTTACATAAATTATACAAAGAACAAGTGTCCCGCAAAGATCTGTCACCCCGGGGCTTCGCAAAGTTCTGCCGCCCGGGGCCTCGTAAATATCTGCTGCCCGGGGCCTCGCAATAGCTAGGGCCGCCCCTGCCTCTCTGCATCCCTTACTATGGCATTGACTATAGTTTGTTATCATTTTCTCTTAAGTTAGAATTAGATAATTAAAAACATGTAAAACACATTTACATATCCTTTAAAATTTAATATCTAGCCTACAAGTAAACTAGGTTATGAAACGTATTGGCTTTATAATTCTCTGAGATATGAGAAGATTCAGCTTCGAGTATTAGAAGACACAGCATGATCTTAGTTCAGTATAAATATTAATCCCAAACCCAATCCAACCTGGCACACAGAATAATGGTTAGTGCTTCGCCCCAGCATGTGCAAACAGAAAACAGCGGCCCCATAAACCGTGAGGTCGTAAGGTCGCAGTACCGTTATCCGTAACCCACCGAGAGGTGGTATTGCTTTACTCAGTAAACATTTGATTCAAACAGAAGAAGCTTTTACTAAGAACTGATATATCTCTTCTTATTGTTCTCTAAAGTTTCCTAGTCTTTAGATTATGTATATAGTAGTACATATTACTTTAGATATATACTGTATATTCAACAAAACTAAATACTAAGATGAAAAAGCTCCAGGAAGTAAATTCTTAGAGCAAGCTGTTATTTAAGAATTGAACTTGTTAAATACTTAGTTAATGACTATAAAAGACTGTTTCAAATGGAAGTAACAAACTAAATCCAATTAGAAACAATACAGAGTGTTAAAAAGACTTATTTCAACCAGTCAAATGCTTTTAACAATTCTCAAATACACACCAATTAAAATGAATTTAAAGGCGCTTCAGTTCAATGGAAACGGTAACTCAATTATACTAGCAAGTTAAATATCGCATTCTGAAATATAATTGACTAAGTACCTTAGGAATAGATAATTAAAATTACATTTGTTAAGATTTTATGAAATTATATGTCTCATCACATAATATGGAAACTGACTTCGAGTTGCGAAAAAAGCAAAATAATTTGGAATGCTCTTTATACTTTTATAGGACTTTTTGAACCTTCGCTAAAAATTCTGCGTTTGATTTACTTAAATATTTAAATAAATAATAAACTTATATATGTATAAGATACAGAGGCATCTATAAAATACAACATTTTTATGCGGCAACACAAGATCTGACGTTACCAGTATCTTTTTATTAAATGTTTTTATTTAGTTAAATATCAGAATCACAACAAGTATAAAGAATTTGAATCAGTTATGTTATTCTTTCGTATTTTTAAAGTAACGTAGAATTAAAATATTCTTCATCTTACTCGCAAATTGTTCTTTAACAGTTTTCATTATGTCAATCTTAAGGGCGTTCTACACGACCAAATTCAATTCAGATTTGGGTTCAGACTCATACTGTCCGACTATGGTATGTGTAAACACTGAAATCTGAATAGATAATAAAAATATCCAATGTGTAAACAAAAGCATCGATGTTATTATCAGATCTCCTGAAAGTTTGTTTCAATGTTCATGTACAATTATCAAGCTAATGCTACTGCAAGGGAAAAGATTTTATTCATGTATTTATACTTTGAAATCGAATCGATTATTGTAAACAAAATCCTGTGTGATCACGCTTGAAAATCGAACCTGAATTTGATCTGATCGTCTAAAACATCTTAGGCAACTTTGTAGAAAGATAGAGTCAACACCACATGAACATATTGAACAACACCGCTACAAGATTGTCATAAGACAGACAGAAGTGTGCGCTTCCTTATATGTTCCAATAAGTAGTACCGAAAAACCAGTCCGCGACCACACTTAAATATTTATTCGTAGTTTCTTTTGTAAAAGTGCTTTGTGGTTACTTTATTTTCTTGTATGACTTTCTTTCGTCCTTTGCAATACCGGTCGTTATAAATTCTACGGTACGATTGCAACCTACTTAGATATATATGCATTGTGATTTTATTCCCTTTGGTTTGCTTCAGGGATTTTAAAGTTAATACTGTTTGCTTCACTAATATTTTCCCTCTCATATTCTAGTTTTCCGGTCGTTCAAAGACCAACCAGTACAGACCAGAGACCAATCTCTACTTACAGTCCACTAACACTCCACGTCCAGTAGTGGTCCTGATAACTTTTTCAGACAATTCTAATTTGCAATTCAAAGTGGTCTGTGATTTACTATCTGTATAACCACTGTGTACTAATAAGTCTAAAGTAATTCAATTATAAATCAGTTTAGAAAATTCGTGAAGTTCATCAACCGAGGTACTAGAACTTATTCGAACGTTGAACGAGAGCAGAAAATTCAAATTTATTTAAACTCTAGTGATGTAATATATCTGAATGCAAATAAATGCTGAATGAAATAAAGAAATATCTGGGAAACGAAAAAGAATGAATTGTCTTTGTGTTCATTTGTTTACTTGCTCTGGGTTCTAAGGAAAATACTGTATTCTATCATCACATTGTTTTCTCTAACTGAATTTATAAAAATACGCAGAGCTTTGTAAAAAACACTGAAGGGTTTTAAATGTATTCAATACATTTGTTAAGAAATATACGAGTATATGTGAAATAAACTCTTTCCAAAATAGGAAAGAACAACTTGAATTTTTATAGACATTGTTTTACAAAATTAACATGATAATTTAGAATACGTAAAGTAAAGTAATACGTAAAGTAACAATTAGTTGCGGAGCTATAAATAAACAGACATTTATAAATTGACAACTAGAGATATACAAACTTCCAATTATATGAGAACATATGGAATATAAATCAATGAGAGGATATGACTTGGGAAATTATTATTCAGTATTAACCAACACATTCAAATGAAGAAGTGGGGGGAACATGACGAATAGAGTAAAGTAAACTATTTGATTTAAAGTCCACGAAGTTATAATCCAGCATATGGAGAAGCGCAGATAGCGGACACTATTATTGTAATAATTGGATATCTAAATTAAGAGAATGCTCGCCTATTGGTATTCCACCTATCTTATAGATGCGCTTTTGCAAAATCTCTATTTTATAATACGAATTCTATATATATATACGTAAAGGAGGACCTGGAAATAAAAGAAAAATACAGAATGAAGAAAGGAAGAATAGATAGATAGATAGAGAGTTACATAGATGATAATGAGGCATAAGTAAAGAGATAAACTATAATAGAAAGAATGGCAAAGAAAGAGCATGAAAGAGACAAAAGAGGAAAGAAATGATTATGAGAATACAATATAAATGACCAAGTAAAATAAGGAGATAGAGAACAATTATCGAAATAGAAACAGAGTAATCGGTTAGTGACAGAGGAAAACAAAACAAAGAGATGAGGAAAGAGAAAAGCATTGGAATGATAAATGAGAAAGACTAATCAAGAAAGAAGAGAGAAAGTTATACCCAGTAAACAATTTGGTGAAGTGCCCTATTTAGTGACGTTTCTATCACTATTTCACTTCAATTATAGTTCGCAACAACTTTATCTTCATTTGTGTTCCGACAGGTGGAGTAATTTCGCCATTTGTAGCCGATAAAGTAGACATTTTATATGAAAAAATGTGAGAAACTAAACTATAAATGAATTCTTTAATGACAAAAAAATCATGACGCATCTTCAATATGATGTCAAAGTGACTCCAAAATGTTTACTGGGTAACGAAATCAGAGAGAAAGTGACCGCCATTACTATTTTAACTTTAATTACTTAAATAATTAACCTTAGAAGGATTAAGGAAGAATGTTTTTCCAAGAACTAGCATATACAAGGTTAATGTATTTTGTAGTTAAATGAAACCGAAATTTAAAAATTGATTTCATATATAATCCTATATAGTTTACATTTAACTTTAAAAAGCTTTTTAAACCTGTGTGCAAAATTAATTAAATTAATTCATATTATACAACCATAAAACTACTCTACTACTGATGAAACGACGGTTGAAAAATCTTTGAATTTCCAACAATTTTTGCTTGCCATAACATGTATCCATAATATATTTAAATAAAATCCCAGGTTTATGAATTGCGTCGGCTTTTCATGGGTTTGGATTCAGTAACGCAGAGGAGACGGGGTCGGCTTTGGACTGTAAAGATGGAGAAAATAAGAAGTAAATTTTAAGATTTAAACCAATGCGCAAAGGGTTCATCGTCTGTATGAGTATATTCAAATTAAGTATTAATAGTATAATAAATAATGAGCCTTACGCCTGCGGAGATACTTTTTGGATTATTTTTGTTTGTTTTATGGTGGTAACAGTACTGAATTATTTATTAAAAAATGTTATCAGTTTTACGAGAATAATATAAGATGTTGTATGCTGTAATGTTTACTTGACTAATTATTGATATGTTAGATTTGAAAGTAGACATTAACACACAGTGGAACACAACTGTTTTATGTGTATTTTTATCTTTGTCGTAGAAAAATAGAGACAGCGTTATACATACACAGTGATCAAACAGAGACAAAGCTAAAAATTTTATACATATAAAAAATAATTAATTTTAAAGTAGGGTGTAATTTTTAAGAGATGTTTTCTCTTTAAATATAAATAAATTATGTAAATGTTTAGAAGCTGCAGAAAATTTGTTGGTAATATTTATGAAGAATGTATTTATTTGAATATTTATGATTAGTATTATTTTGCAATGGTAATTTACGCGAGTTCGTTTGAAGTGGAGAATACACACCGATTTTCATCATTAAAGATTAGCAGATCGTCGTCCAGAGAAACACAGCTTAGAACCAAATTTGATAGGAACATGCGAGGCACATGCTCAATCCGGGATATTGAAATTTACAGTAAATATGAAAAAACACATGTGCTTATTTTCGCATGCAAATTTTCAAACTGTATTTCGGTTTCAAGCATTCCAGCAGTAGTTTACCTGCATTATAATTTTTTTTTTTTTTTAATATTTATTTTTCAGTGCACCAACTATTAGTAGTTATAAGCACTTTTAAAAAAATATAATATAATTCTTTCTTTTTCTATGTTTCAGTTTCTTTCCTTATTCCATTTCAAAGAACTCCAAGATCCTCATTCTTTTCCTATGTCAGCATCTCAATATGATGCAGCAATTGCCTTAACTATATGTTCCCATTTCCATCCAATCTCTTCTTCATCCTCTCTCTCCAAGCTGTTCTTTTTCTTCTTCTTTCCTTTTCTTTTTTTTCCTTTTTCTATTTTCGTTCTCGAATTTTTCCTTTTTGTGATCATTTTTTCAATATTCATTTTTCTATGGTTGCACACAACCAATTAAATCTTATTTTATCAAACGCAGAATATATAATTCTGGCCCGGGGATCGAACCCGAGAACACAGTAGTCAGAGTCAAGTCTCAATGCTCTTACCCAACTGTGTCGTCCATTATAATTTTGTTTAGTTGAATTTATGAATATTAAATCAGATAGAGGGTATAGTTTTTCGGAGAATAAAAATATAATAAATAAACAAATAAATAAAAGAGAATAAATTTATAATTTTCGGAGATGTCTAACTAATGAACTGGACCATTATACCATTATACAACTAAACAAATACTTCTTAATTCTTATTAACAAAGCCGTACAGCAAAATGGGGTCCCCTAAAAACTATTGGCTCTGAAGCGATTTTGTAAAATTTATTTCAAATTACGAAAATATTACTAGATTCCGTTATGTAAAACCTAAAGTTACATTTTGTGTTTACCAAATATTAAAATCACAGCAAGTACAATTTATATTACTCAGGAAACAACTTCGAACAATGTTGTAATTACTTTTCCGTTGTTCGAATTTTTATTTTTACTACATACACAATAAATTCTGTATTTTTTATTTTCTTTACTTTTTTATTTTCTCGCACGCGGCGTTTGAGTCAGCTTTGAAGATAGATAGATGTATATTTGCATACTTAAGTTGACACCCGGGACTCTGGAGTTAACGAGAATTGCAAAACACATTACGTCGACCTCCCAGTTTGACTGATACAAATGATAGACAATTAAATACAAATTGTTATTTGTTTTTTTAAAGAACACTTTAATTTTAAACAATTGTTTTACTAATTATGGTAATGTAATGAATAACAAGTTATGTTTTGAAAATGAAATAGTAACTATAGTCGCTAAAGATTGCTAGGTGTATTTAAGGTTTATTTAACGTAACAAAAATTACCTGTTACGTAAGCAACTGTATCTAATGTACAACGTTTTGCCATCTATTTATCGAGGTTTTGCAAAATAAGTCTATACATAATTATTAATGTTCTTAAGTAGACCCTATTTAGGATTATATAATCTTAAGCACATCCTTTTTGTAATTAAAGCTTTGGCTTTATTTTATTATTTATTAATATTATTATTTTAGCTTTGGGAATTCGTGATGTATAGATTGGAACTTGATTATTAATAAATGAATGATTATTTTAATTGAGAGAACCCTAACAGTAAGATGTTGCCCAACGCCCGACGATTTCTTTTGCCTCATGTAAAAAATAAACTCCTGCAAGCTCTTGAAATACTTGCTGTTGTACACTACTTACCTAAATCAGTTCCTTCCATTTATTTGCTTACTAAAATTTAAATATTTTTATAGAATTAAATTCTAGCAACCAAAGCTTCTCTATCTTAGTTTCTACAGTTGCTTTGTCTTTCTGTTTCTATTGTTCTTTGAATAATGTATTCCCACACTTATTACTCACTGTGTATCTTTCACAAAAGTTTGTAATTCAGTCTGATACTTTCAAACAATAAAACTATAACGCCTGGAATCACGGCAATGTGCCATGCGTATAACAAACTGTTACTAAATTAGCTCACTGTGGTGTGATTCCAAACTTGGAAGTAAATTCAGTATATGAGGCGAACAGGGTTGGCAATGTTTAAATAACAGCGTTTATCTTTAATACGCTCGACGTCTCAACGCGGAGTTACCCCCGTTCCTCACCCCGCTACAGATTATTTGAATGATTTAAAGTTAACGTGAATCTGAATAATAACACCGATACTGTCTAGACAACTGACTTGGAAAATATACAAACACAAATTTACATATTTTAGGATTAGCTGCAAAACAAACATTAGAAAGATTACATCGAACTGTAGTACTGGATATGGATAACTTATCAAAAAAACTTATCACCAAAATAGTAACACAGTACATTTTACACGACATTATTGATTTTTCAATAACCAATTCAATTTATTTTTATCATTTCTTATTATTTTCATTTAGAGTTTTCAAATTCTCATACCACAATTTACTTAAATTTGAGAGCAGCATCTAATATGATTCTGGGTTACGTACAAGAATAATAGCTCTCATAACTCTTTATTTTTTTTATTTATCGATACGTTATAAATCCATTTCAGCAATTATATAGTTCGATTTGAATCCCACTTTTATTAAACGATGTCACGCTTTAGCGGATTTACAGCTTCGCTGCTACACTCATTTATTTTTTATTTCAACCCCTATCCCCATATTCCATCCCCCTGTTCACCACACTCATCTTCCCCTTAAGGTTACCGTGCTGTGAGTTTGCTGTCTGCGTCATTCGTATATTTGATATATTTGTGATGAATTATCACGTCGTTTATAAGACCTCTATCCCTTTCCGTATCTCCTCCCTCTATCTTTCTCACGTACGAGGTAAACGGGAGGGAGAGCGAAGAGGTATTATAGCGTGGGAGCTGTTCAGTTGAGCCAATTACAGGTGAATTGCGTCTGTTGATATATAACAGACCGACAGACGGTTTACCCGTGAACCTTCGTAAAATTTGATTGGATTTCTTGTTTCGTAAGTTTCATGATAATTCAATTTAACCAATAATATAATTTACAATCTCACTCGTCACATTATTTTGTTAGTGACATCGTTGTAGTTCTTGTAAAACAATACAATCGTTCCAAAAAAAAATTCCACGATATTCATCTATCTTCGATGTGTATACAAGCTGAGAACCATGCACATAAATTGGAAAAACAGTAATTGAAAGAACAACATTTGTATAGCAAACCTCTGCAATAAACATTAAATAGGATGAACAAAGCTACGGTTCAACGTCCTTGAACTTGCGCGCATATATCTGATGGGGTCTACGAGTGAACATGTCTTTATTACGTGCAATAAAATATTTCTCGTCTACGTCTGTCTGAGCTACGATTAAATGAAACGGATTAATTGATGAGTCGTTATTAAAGGCTGACAATGACCTTGAGAAGAAAAATACAGTGAGATATATTTGTTTTATTTTTTGTTTCATTATTCTTGTTAAATTCGTTATACGATTAACGGATTATGAGAATATGTAACGGAGAATATTCGATTTAGATGTTGCAATAAGGGTGGCTGTTCTTCTACTCATGGGAGGCAGATTGCTTTTTATGTAAACCTTATATAGATCAGTATTGATACATTATGGATATTCACATGGGCATCTTTTAAAAGATTGGCGGAGGAGGATAAAATTTGGGAACATAATTTATCTACAGCGAAATCTTCAAAATCCATGTTGAAGAGCACGTAGCCTTGTTTCATCTTACCAACCACCAAGATCTTCACCAATTGCGGTTCTAGGCAGTTTCACGGCTAGATTCTTCTGTGCCACAAAGTAATTAAAGATTTCTGAAATTCTCTTGCCATATCATGAAGAAACTTTACAAGAAAATATTTAAATTTTGTATTTGTAACGATTCCTGATGCAGCTACAGTAACGACAGTCGGCGGACCTGTTGGAAAACATGTTCCAGGGAATTTTTTGAAGGAAGTTGTACTTCAAAAGTTAAAATAGACAAAACCTATTCAACATATTAGTTCACTTATTTTTGATATGACAACCTTAAAAACATTGCTCCTGTTATTGATCTATAAACTATTCCTCACTAGATTTTTCTTTTAAATTTAATATAATTGCGATTTCCTCCGTAGTTCTCAAACTCACCACTTGACAGCTGAACTGAGTAAAGGAGTGGTGAGGTAGTTGAAGGGGGATTGACTCAGCGCCACAGAACAATCATGTTATACTCCAGAGACTAGACGCTTTTTTTTCATCTTTTAGATTTCATTTCTTTTTTTTCTTATTTTTACCTCTAGTCTAGGGTTATCGCTTTTTTACTACAAGAACTACTAAGAGTGGTTGTTTTTCAGGTGGTTCTCTAGTTTTCTTATGTATTCAAGATAGTGTGAAACCAGAATATTCCAGATTTTTAGCATTTCCAACCAAAGAAAGATTACAAAAATAATAAAATATTTATGCTTGGTTGAATTAAGATTTAAGGAAATTGTTCTTCAACACATAGGACACAGTGGAAAATCACTTTGTTTTTCTAAGTAATCTATGGAACATAAAAACCATGACCTGTTAGAGTTGATAGTTATATTATATATATATATATATATGTTATATATAGATATGATTAGTATACATATAGCACTTATTAGTTGTGTGTGTGCACAACATGCTTGGTAAAGTAATATTTAACCAGTCAAAGATAACGGTGCGCTCCTGAGTGTAAGATGACCATTTCGTCTTCATTTTATATGAAGTATATATCATTTATATTAAAAGATAGTTTTGAAAGTAATTAAGTTGTCTGCAAAGTACAAAAGAACATTTCAACTGATGTCGCAGACTTAAATCTCATTTACTCTTTGAAATTGTTTCATATTTTGATAAAACTGCAATAGTTAAACGCAAACAATTCTTTAATTAGGCTGCATTTAATTAAAAGAAGTTTATACAACTTTTGCAGTTGCATTATGCTTTAAATGCAACAAAGAATAGTAGTTGAAATGACTTACTCGTATATTCTTAGAGCACAAAGATATTCTTTGTTGCATGTATAAGAACATATTTCTTTTTGTATAGAAAACTTTATGCACAAAGTTTTGTGAAAAATATAATTAAGTTAAATGTGATTATTCAGAAGATATTAAGAAATATAATACATAAAAAAGTTGTCTATATTTTAAGCTTTTAGTCTGCTTTTCCAACTCTCACAAATGTCATTGCAAAAATACAAAAATTAAAAGAAAGCATTTAAGTCTAATTTGACATAAAAAGTTTACTATTTACTTAAATATTTTTACTCTACTTTAAATTGCAGGTTGGAATTATGTACATTTATGTCAAGCATATTAAATTCTGACAATCTAGCAGTTCATAGAAATCTGTAAATATAAATCAAAAAGTTATAAAGAATTTAAGATTTAAAGACTAAGAAAAATAACTTAAGTATTGTTACGTCATTTGGGAAAATATGGTACGTTGTCAATTCTAAAATAAATGTCTTGTTTGTGAAATAAAACGGTTCTTTTCCAGTCACATTTATTGTTAAATGTTTTATACAACTAATTCAAACTTATTTTGATATTAACTTCAACAGTTTATACCAAAGTTTAGTTTTATGAGTGAATTGGATTTAGAAAGTTTCAAACAAGTATTCGGAATTTACAATAATATTTATCAAACAGTTCAATCAGTAAATATGAAGTCAACTCTTCTTAAGTTTTAACCCCAAGTGACCTTTGACTAAGGGAAACAAGTAAATTTAATTTGTGAAAATGCGCACTTATTTAAATGACGTATATTAAAGAAATTTATTATAGGTATATTATATAAATGTGGAATGATTAATAATTAGTAATCAATTAGTTATAATTTTTGTTAAATATATAAGTTCTTTTAAATGTAAATCACCTTTTATAATAATGTTTGCAGGTAATATTTAAGAAAAAAAAAATTATTAAAAAAAAAAATTTTTAAAAATAAATTGTACAATTTGTCCGGAAAATTTTGGAAAAAGTAAAAGTGCTATATTCTATGGAATTTTTGTTACTATGTGCGCAAATGTCGTTTCACAGCTGATTGTCAAATTGCGAATCGAGTTAATAGTGACGAAAAATAGATTCAGTTGAATTATGAACAAAAGTATTGAAATTTGGACAGGCTGACTTCTGTTGGGTCAGCTAGTTGTACATAAGATCGTAGTAATATCTCTGGCGCGTTGCACGAATTTTTTTGAAGACTTTTCTTGTCTTAAAACTAATGCTATTATATGGTTGAGTACGCTTCAGCAGCGCACCAGATTAGAAGTTTTATGTTGAAGGCATTAGTGCAATATTAAATCTCCAGTAATTATTCCCCTAAAACTGTAATATTCTTTACAACCTTTCTTCCTAACCTGAGGATTCTCACTTTGAGCAAACAAGCATCTGCAGTTTGTTCCAATTTAGCGCAATGTTGAGTTATAATACTCGTACCTCCTTACTTCTCAACGCGGCATCTAAACGTGAAAAGGGAAGTTTGTTTAGCTCAAGGAAATTAGTCTATTGGGACCACATTCTACGTTCCGTGGTGCTTTTGCAGGGCTTTACGTTACGTTATGTAGGTATACAGTAATACCAACTATACATTTACGGATTTTACCCCTCTCAGTCACCCCTCTTCATCTTCTAGTTACACAACCCACATTCAATTTCTTAACATTTAACCCTTTTGAATTATAAAATGTATTACATTTCTGGTAATGTCTCCATGTAATTGTACGAGCAGCGTAAGGCTTATACGGCTTTAAGAATAGGGATGTGTGAACTGCTGATTATTAATGAGCTTTGATATATCGAAAAAATATAATCGATGTTTCGATTTTTATGTGAAATATTTAACATTGTTAAATTTTCTAAATTTTGTTTGTAAAAGTGATTGTCTTCAATAATATGTATGCAAGTTATTAGCCTTTTAACAATTCGTATAGGATGGAACTACGAATCAAAGTTAAAAAGGGTATGGTTAATGGGTCCCGCAGGTTCCAAAAGTTCTCACTTTATCTGTTCTACGCTTTAGCAGTTCAATGGGCTTGTTAACCATGTCTCAATTTTTGTAAAACTGTGCAATGTGCAAAGTTTATTAATAATCAATATATTGATGAAGTTGGCTACCAGGACCTCAAATGTCCAAATATTTTTTACGCACATAATTTAATCGAACAGCCTGATGAGAATGTTGTATCGGTCTTGGAAACTACACCGGCTAAGGCTAGGTTCACACGGTATAAACTTAATCGAATAAATAGTGAGGCATGCATTTTATATGGAACCATTCACACGACGTTTGTACTGCAAAACGTTTTACAATCTGTGCTGGAAAGAAACGTACACTGCCGTGTAAACGCAATCTAACTCTTTAACAAAATTATAACAAACATACGTTACCTTTGTCGATAATAATCGCGAAACACACCATCATAATAAACATCGATATTTAATTCGATTTACCCCACTAAAACGGTGTTGTATACTTCGATTGTTGTGCACGATATACTCGTATATAATTCAGTAATTAAACGCTCTGCATCGTGTGTGAGAGTGTTAAATAACGATATAATTGTAAACAATAAAGCGTTGGCTCTAATAAATTGATACATCGGAGCCTTTCGAGATTCAATGAATAATTAAATTGCATTCTGGGTGAGTGAGTGAGTACATGAACACGTACTTAGGTTCAATAACATGCGTCGTTCAATAAAAAAAAACCTTCCAGAAAACTTGAATAAACAAAATGAATAATGAAATTATTAAGAGTAATACTTTGTACTGGCAGCCGCGTGTATCAATATAACTTAATTTGTTTGAAGTTACACATTTATTGCTTAATGAAGTGCTAAGTTATTTATATTTAATCGATTGTGATTAGAAAAAGGGCTCAAATACAGTAAGAATTATTAAATTCCCGCTGAACACTGAACGTAAATTAATGTATTATGTAAATAATTATTTTTTATTTACCGATGATTGACATAAATTGTTTTACTATGTTATTAAATACATAAATGCAACACATGAAATGTTACATGTATTTAAGGTAATATTACATGTTATATCATAGATTCACCATACGTACGAGTATATGTTTCAATGTATACATGCAGTATATAAGCATAACCTATCCTAACAATAAAAATGTAAAACTGTGATAGTAGTTCATCCTATAAAAGATGAAATCTTGAGTTAAGTAAGGTTATAGTGCCTTTGTTCATATTTCATTCCTCCTTCTGAATACAGAGATGTAACACAGAGAATAAAATTTTACAGCTTTCGTTGAAACTGAAAATAATAAACTCAGCGAGGTCTATAAACGAATTAGGTCTCCACATGTTATCTCAGCTTTATATCAACTTTCATTTCAAATAAATCTGAACACTGTCTCGAGTTTTCAGTTTATGATTTTCTATATACAGTACATAGTATGAATAACTAACTTACTTAATTTAATCAGGTCATTGCTCTGTAAATGGCAACATATAAATCTAAAGCATCAAATGTAACAGAAGCTTTAATTTTATTTTATATATATATATATATATATATATATATATATATATATATATATATATATATATATGTATATACATATATATATATATATATATATATATATATATATATATATATATATATATATAAATTAAGAAATGTAATATAGTAAATTAAATCCTCAAGAGATGTACAAGCCCATAAACGAACAAGTTGACAACGTTTCATATGACAAAATAAAGTTTTCATGATCAGTTAAAAAAAAACCAAGAAAAGAAAATATAGTTCTGCAATAGCAACATTATTTAGAATATAGCGTACTGTTTAATTTGTTTCTAAGATTGTACACAATACATGTGAGCTTTTATATATATATATGCAGACTAAATACAATTGCATTTTTAAAATATATGGCTACACTCTTTACTGCAACGCAACCGCTGTAGTATAGTAACGTATGCACTTCGCACATCCTACAGAGCATACACATAACGTTACTAAGTTGCAATAGCTTTAACCGCCACGCGTATGCTGCTTTAAAACAATATCAATTTTAAACCTTTATATTTCTTTAGTAACTGATCATATAATCTAAAAAACAGTCAAAAGTTTCGTATATTATTTCTCTATAATTTTTATAAGAATATCTAGAACCGTTCTCGAGTTACATAAGAAGAACAGTGCCCTTTTGTATTTTGTAAACCTGCTCATGTTAAATATGCACAATTAAATTATTGCCCACTAACTTTAGATATTCGCTGTATATGTATTGCATATACATGAAATGAATAAACATGACAGTACATACAGTGTATATGCAGCAATGTTTAAATATACACATACATATGACATACAGTGTAAGTTTTACATCGCATCAGCATATACATAAGATGCGTATAACCAATTGCTTTTTGGGTAGTATTTCGCTTCACAATATCGTAAACGAAATTTTGTAATTAAATTAAGCACACTTATATTAACATCGTATTTATATTTCATATAAATTCTGTAGAAAAGTGGTTTTACTAGAAAACTAAGTAGTATGACTTTAAATGGATCAGAGTAATATTTATGTTTGGTGTTCAGTGTAAAATACAAACAGAAAAATTGAATTTAATTAAAGCAATACTGTAAATCAGCTTTAATATTTGTTGAAATAACTTGTTTACCGTGTGGACTGTTACATATTATGTGGTTTATTGACTTTAATCAAAATTAAATAAATAACAAAAAATAATTTCATGACCATTAACTATTATTTGAATAATGAAATTATCATTGTTCATTGAATAAACATATCAATTAAATAAAATAAACAAAACATTTTTATTGTTAAAACACAAACACAATTGCCATAGAATTATTAACAAACAAAAAAACTTAGTATAACTGAATTAAAATCGTGGTGCTTTTTGTTCACTGAATTTAAAGTACTAGTATTTCCGTGATGAAGTTTCTAATAAGCGTCATTCCTACTCCTTCGTTCTTCGTCCTTCGTCTTTCGTTCAGCAAACAATAGGGATTCCTGACTACGATGTTTAAAAAAACAAAAATAATAAAGAAGACTAACAAATTGGCATTCTTGTTAAATAGTTCTATTAAATATTAAATATGAAAAGCATTCAAAAGTTTTGTACATATTATTTTCTTAGAAGCTACTGTTATCGATATTGTTTTATGATGAAATTGAAATTAATAATAAAATTAAACTGTAAACGAATTTCATTATTATTTGGATTTACGAGTAAAGGATTCACTATAAGCTTCATAAGTTATATTTATATTCTCTCTTTTCACGATGGCCGAGAAAGTGTATCCCTATATTAAGTTCAAACGTTTAAATTTTTTTTAGAAACTGTAGTCAATAAAAGTAGTAAGACGAAGTGATTGCCAACTGTAGTTGCTTCGTAAATGCTTCAACTGTGATCCGGGTGGCGCAAGATCGTAGGAAGACCAGTGTGGTATCTCAATACTGCGTATGTGTTGTGGAACAGTATACTGTACAGATTTAGGCTATGAAATGAAGAAAGAGGAGGAACGTATTAGAGTTAAGAGAACCCCGATATGTGTGGAGGAGGAGAAAAAACTGGGAGAAGGATGAATGCAAGGTGAATCTGGAGGATCTGTTGCAAAGGAAGAGAGAAGAAAGAAGGTGGATGGCGGAAGTATTAAGGTGGAGAACAGGGGCGCGTACAAAAACTATATAACCAGGGTGTAATTAAAGAAATGCATCAGTTTAAAATAATATTTGCATTTAAAATTGTAAGTGAAAATGTATATCAATAAAAACGCTATAATTTATTCAAACGCATATCAAGGGCTTTTCAAGTTGAATCCACTTCTGTATTTTTAAAACATTTGTGTTAAATGATATACATTTATATGTAAACTGCTAACAAATGCTAATTTTATGTTCGTTTAATGCATTATATAATTGTATCTTAGCATTAACTAATACGCATACATCTTAAGTTTTATTGACAAACTATGGATGTGTAGGAGGTAGATATAGTACACTCAGCGTGTGAAGAACTCTTGAAAATTAATAGCGGTACTCAGCATTACTTTATTTTATTTATTTTTACACTTATTTTAATTTGATTTGATCATATAATTTTTATATATGTATAGCTTTACGAAGCCTTGCTTTCCTGAGTAGTGGCACGGATAAACTTTCCTGTGACGCTAATCAAAATAAAATTTACAAGATCAGTTCAAGATTTTCTTACTATAATAATGAGTTAAACATTTCATTGCTTGATTCTTTCTGCTAACAGTGAAAGTTTCTTACATTCCTATTTAAAAAAATATGTTTTGTAACATTTACAATTTAGAAACTAAGCATATATATTTAAAATAGGTTTAATCGAAGTCTTTCAAAAATTGATATGAATTGATTTTGCAGAAACCTTTCTAAAGTTGATGGTGTCTTCCAATTGTACCATTAAATTTGTACATGCAGAGATTAACGTCTTTGCAATTGCAAAATTACATTCATTCTCGTGGTTTATAGTGCAAATAAGGAGTTTAAGTGCGGCCCTGAGGACAATAAACTCAATACATATCTTTAAGAAAAATTAATTAAGCAATATGCCCAAGTTAAGATTTTTTTAAAGTACATGTCGCTCAGTGACTTTGCAAAGCGCTATTAATATTAAAATTGTTCACCTATATAGATTTATATTACACATTCTTGTTGTTTTTATAGTTTGCTAGATTCACATTCAAAATAAAGCGCGGTAACCATCTTCTATAAGTATAAAACTAGTTTAAAAAAGTGGACCAAAACTATAATAAAAATAACATAAATAAAAAAAGATGGTTTACAAGAAACAAATAAATAATTCTATGGCACAAACTGTTATATAAGCAGTATTAAATTTTCTTTATAATAAAAATACATTACATTATATGAAAAGCTATATTTTCAAATAAATCTATTTGAAGCTTAAAATCTTAAAAACAGCTGTGTCACGGAACGTTACAAAAAGAAAACACAGCCATCGCAAACGTAGCAAAAACATCAAAACGTGAATCGTTTGAAACCATATGCTGTGCAAAAAACAAACCCTGTTCTATTTTTATATATATAAAAAAAACTTTCAATTAACAATACAACCATTATTATAATTGCGTAACAACCCAAATGGTCATTTAATCAACGCGGCGAGAAAATCTTCACTTAAAAGTATCGTGTGTCCCAGTCTACTAATAGAGCGGGACAAAACACTATTGCAAATGTTGTTATTAGAAAGGGATATTAAATGTATGAAATAGAGATAGAAATATTGGCGGATAACGCATGCGCAGACGCATCGATTGACCGGGAAACAGTATATAGAACATTTAGGTGCGTTTTTTATGTAAGAAAATGATATAAACGTGCAAAATTTTAATTAATATTTATTAAAAAAAAAACTCTATAATAGTAAATAATATAAAATAAGTAAGATAGTCTGAAGAGTAAAGAATGTGTAAAAAGTTATCATTAGGGAAAGTTCAAAACTAGCTATTTATATTATAAATAGATTACTATTGGTAAATGATGGACTTGAATTGATCCTTGATTCCAAGTATGTACATCAGATCGAAATGCATTGAGCATTGGATTTTTAAATGCAACTTATAAGAGAAGGGAAAGCGTATGCAACAAGGACTAGCGGTATCTATATGTTTGCTCGTATAAATGTGTTGCTGATAGTAGTGAGTGAATTTCAACGTTGCATACTTAAAAAAACAAGTATATGTTAGACAGCCAATCAAAAGTCGATCTCAGATGGTGTCCACAGCACATGGCACTATTATGCGTACGTTTTCCCCTCTCGCTTCCATATTTATGTTAGTGTATCCAACCAAGACACTTAAGCTAGTTATCTAGGTAACTATACTAACTACTACGCTACCTTAGACGTTTCGAGAAAAGATGCTTAACAATAACATGGGTGGCATTGTTTTTCGCAACGTTTCTTGGGCAGCAATGAATTTTTATAAGTAATATTACAGATTTACTAAGTTGCGATATTCATCAAATGAGTATGCCATAAACTATATCTTATTAACATTCTTATAAATAAATGTCTAAACATAATGTTACTCAAGTTTGTTTTTATTTATGTAATTTTTTTTACAGTTAAAATAGTTAATGATCGAATGAATATTATGATCTCTTATATCGTTAGTTTCGAATTACATAATTGTCATAGAATTACATTTATTATATTTACAAAGTAATTGATTGTATATTACATTAATTGCAACGCATACAGTAATATTAGCAAACAAGCTCAAATAACGTACCTCGAATTACATGAATGGTACGAGTGGTTATTCACAAATAAAGTTTTAAAATAGGTTCATACATATATAATTTCGCCAATGCGCAATCACAACGCACCCTCTAGTAACTATTATTCGTTGAGGGACGTAAAGAGATCCAACGAGGGTCTACGAGGTGTTCTACGGGGGAACGCTACGGTATTATCAGCACGGTGCATTTTGCGTCAGTAAAGCTTCAGCCGCGGCGGAGCCCGGACAAATAGTCCTTTATATAAAAGCTCTCTAACTCGTTACTGTTATAACACTCTACCCCCTCTCTCACTCTCTGACTCCCTCCTCTATAAACGTGTATCACACGCGATAAGAATCAGATAATGTAAATAAAATAAAATAAACTTTATGAATAAATATATATAAGATGTTTAATATTATGATTTAATAGTTTTGATTGAGCAATAATAAAGCTTTAATAGTTGTCGATAGATTTAATGACAGTTTAATTAGATATCGATAGTGTTGTGTGCTAGAAATATAAATATATAGTTGTTACAAAGCTTTAAAGATATAATAAGTGCTTTCAATAAGATAATAATAATATAAAAAAAGGGTTGATAAAGGGGAAATAATATAAAAAATGAGTTGTTATTATAATTAGAACTTAATAAATATAAATGTGTGGATTAATCTATAAACAAATAATAATTATTAACTGTTGTTTCAAGACAATTGTTTATACAAATATGCTAATGGATGGACAATATAGTGTGAGGTTTTAAAAATACGTCATCATGTTTGGTAAGAATTTATTTTATTTTTAAAGTACAACTTTATATATTTTAATTAACCTTGACCTATCTATACTATATACTCGGAAAACTGTGTGTATAAAATATTGTGTCAGAGTTCAAATTAATATTCAGTGACACAATGTACCGGTGCATGAAATAATAATGAAGAGGCTCTGACAAGATGAGACACTTCAACTTTTAATTAAAAAAAAATTAATCAAATGAAATTACCTTATCCAGTGAATGGAAAATAAAATAGGGACAGGGTTTTAAAATTAAAGTATTTAAACATATACAGATAATTGTTATTGCATATTGAATGGTCGTTTAAAGTTAATACCTCTTTCAAATATATCTCACATTTTGTGTTTTTATTATATTTATCCAATTGATATATAATAAGAATATTTTCAATAATCTAAATGGTCATTTATTATTGATAGCATTTAGGATTGATTATTAATAATCAAAATTGATATTACAGTATTGAAATATTCTTTAATATGAAACCACGCAAAGTAATAATTTTTATTGTAATAAAAATGGAGTTGTTAGTTTCATAACGAACTTAAACTCACAAAATAAAGACCTTTTACAAATCTATATTCCTCAATCCATTAAAATCATATTATTTGTTGTATCAAAGCTTGCTTCATATTTAACAATGCAATATTCTGTAGCTTATAATAGAATCTATCTCGTTTTAATTTAGGAATCCTCAAATTTGTAGGCTACTACTAACTTGTTGCTTTAACTGTAATATAATATTTACGAGTAAACACACAATTTAAATAATAAATAAATCTTCTCTAACTTTCACACGCTAAACACAAAATGTGAATATTATTTTGAATAGTGGTAAATTTTACTTAAAACACATTACCATTTGAAATGGAATTTCTTGTAGAATTCTTTTAAACGTTTTTTTATGATTCTAAAATAAAATAACTGAACGGTATACGAGTATATAAATGAAAAATGTACAAAAAATACATTTATTTAAGGTTAACTTTAGTAGTTATAATTTAGCGGGAAATTTATTTATAACTCGAAATGGTATCATCAAATCGAAAAGAGTTTTTATGAACTATATAAATAATACTTAATCTCTAATAAATTAATATTTTAGCTTCAGTTAACGCAACGGAGTATTAAGCTTGACGGCAGACTGCTGTGTTTTCGATCTTCGGACTACTGCCATATTTTCTAGTTTTGCTACGATAAATATTGCCAACATTGTAGGACATCGACAGTGATAAGACTAGATTAAACAAAAAAAGTTTAGTCCTTATTGACTTTATCAATAAATCTAATTTTAAAAATCTTTAATTTTAATACACATACTCACGTATATATACGTATACAAATTATAAATTATATATTACAAATGTTTCTAAATGTATATACTGCTTTTAGGACCAATAACTATCAAAAGTTGATGCACTCAAATAAAATATTTAAAAAGGTTTGGCTTTTAAAAATCATTAATCTAAAAGACAAATTTGAAGAATTTATTGAATATTCTCTCTCAGTTTGAAAGAATTATTTATACTTGTATATTGAGTATAAAATATTTTTAATTAAAAAGAAGTTTTTGTAATGCAGAAAGATTTTTTGCTCATTCCCACAAAATTCATTGCAATAATGTGCAATGTTTTCCACTGAAGAATGAGTTATGTAATATATATGTACGAGTATTTATAGACTGGTGGTGTTACATGTAAAGTATTATGCACATACAGTGAATTGCATTTTCTATTGTATGCTAGTGTATTTGTGTTGAGTTTCTTACTGCCGCTATGCCACCATCACCACCACTCACTCACCAGTCCTCAATACCCTTCAACCGTCCACAATGGATGATAACTCAAAAGAAAATATGAAGTTTAAAGCTGATGCTGCTACAGTGCGAAAAATTGCAGTTCATAAAAAATTTATACAGAAGATTGAAAATATATTCAATGGTATAAAACGCGTCAACTTAATAAATGCATTTGTTAAGGAATAAATGATTTAAAATACACGAAAGGAAGAAAATGGTAATATAATAGGAAATTATTTATTTGTAATCATTTTAATATTAGACATTATTATTTTTCGAATTTCTACCTATATATATGGTCCACATAAATAGCCAAAAATATTGATCGATTGGTTCCTTACGGAAAATATAGATTAGAAGTCCCTTAACTATTAAGGTTTGTGGGCCACATTGAGGTATAACGGCTTGAGGAACCACTTTTGCAAGAGGGTAGAGAGAGATTTTATTAATGGTAAAACATTAATTAAATTTTACAAGGTTATTTAAGTCACCGACTATCGACCGACTATACTGACGTATCGTTGTAGCGACAATATTGACAAGACAGATTTCAAGTGTAAGTGCATCGGTTTGTGGATTCCGCTTATTATATTCTTCATTGAATTTTAGTTCCTAGTTTTTTACAAAATAGTCCGAGAGCCAGATGAAACGAATCGGAGGGTTGTAATTTAGAGTACCTTAGAGTACTCTAGAGCTAAGGATATGTTAATTTTTTGAACAGTATTTTTTTAACAGGAATTTTTTTCAAAATAACGTTCTTAGCTATCTTACTTTTTGTACATGACGTAAATGATCAAGCTACCGATTTCTAACCTATAGCTTTCAGTAAACATATTAATAACAAATATAGTTCACAGCATAAAAATGAATATAAATTCGATTAAGTTAAACTCTTACAAAATACGACAATCAATTATAATTTCTCCATAGTTTTGTTAGTTCTTTGTTACTTTCGTATTTATTTTTTGTTCGTTTTATAACAAATGTATTTCCAGTTCATATTCATTCTCAGCACTTGCTCACAATATCCGATCTATTTCGTCGTTTTTGGCTAACAACTAACGTAGAACGCGAGAGAACAATAAAATATCCTCTCTTCCCTACATCGTTTTCTATTTATTGCTTCTTGATACAGAAATATTTTCCAATATAAAGGACGATACTAATGGCACACACACAGACACTGGCACAGGCATTCATAGACACTGACTCAAACACACTCTAAATGTAGAACAAAGGATTTATAACACAATGGCTGAAATAGTATAAGTAACTTCAAATCTTTATGAGTAATTAATATAAAATCTTTTATTATCTTATTATTTTCTTGTTACATTTATTTTATCAGATTTTAACATTTCTGGTACTGATTCAGTCACGACGACCTCACACTAATGTTATCAGCTCTTCTGCTATGAGGTCAGTAACATACGAGTATGTTAACACTAACAACAAAAGTTAATAACATTATTACTAATAGAAATTTTCAATCATTTATTGATTAAAGCTAATTTACAATTCTTACTTCTTGCAACTTTCTTGATATTTTTATAGTACAGTTATTAATAAATTTGTAAAAGCAGATGCCAGCTGTTTTAATATTTCTAGATACATTAAATATTTAGATATCTATATGTGAAAACGTATCTTACACTGAGTGTCTATATCTGAAAGTGTACAGATTGAAAACCACAACATCATTTTTATAAAACTGTACTATATGATTATATTGATAAAGTTGACTATCAGCACCTGAAATGTAGTTACTTATTTTTTAATATATCGCAATATTTCAAGAGATATTAAGCTTTAAAGTAATCATTTGTATCTGGTTAATAAGTTCTGTAGTAAAAGTTAAAAAGTTAAGTAAAAAAGTTCTAATATTATAAATGTGGTATACTAAATTTAATTACGTATTATACTATAAATTTTCATATTAAATTTCTTGAAGATATTATATGTAAATAGCTATATCTCTGTAAACTTTTGGATATTTAAAAAAAAAATGTTTATATTCAATTTAAAGAAAACCACCCATAAGAAATGAGTCACCAGAGATATATTGTAATTTCTTTTAGAAAATGAAATGAAGAAATGGCGCCTGATTAGTTTAAAGCATAAATAATTAGTTCTAATGTAATTCACCACATAACTAACACTACTGATTCCCTTCTTTATTCCTTCCTTCACCCTTTTCTTTGTAGGTAGATCAATAGTTTAATGGTTCTTGATTTAATATTTGATTGTAAATTATTATTATTATAAATTATTTCATTAACTGTCGTTAGAATGAAATTACTATTTCGTGTTATTTACGTACTAAATATCATTATTAAATATATAATATTCTAAATAATTTTAATTACCATTATTATATGCATATTTACATAGAACGCAACGAGCTATTGGTACTCCATCTATTGAATAATGCAGTAATAATACTCGTACAATATTACTAATCAGCATAATTGACCTGCTGTGGCTGTGGCTGCAACTGCGGCTGATGATGGTTTCTGCTGCAGGGTGCAGTCTAGAATCTAGATGTTGCATCAATTGAAAATACAACTACAGTTCATGGTTTATGAATGAAACTAGAAGCGTATTATCATGTTGACTTGTTCTATGTTCGTAATTGAGGTTGTCATTATTTTAACCGAGCTGCTTCATTTAATATGCATTGTAATATGGTAATGCGTTCGTAACTATAAACCAACGATGAACCAATAATACTGGCAATACAGTTCATTTGGAAACTAAAATTTAATTAAAAAATCAATCATTTTTTTATGTAGATTAAAATAATACTATAGAAAATTACTATTCAGTTTTCCGCAAAATAATTTCAATTTTGTGGAATACTGAACAAAATGGTCATTGCTGTTTGAAATAAATAGATCTAATGATTTCGATTTCTTAATTAAATTTAAAAATGTATGATAATAATATACTAATGACTGTGTTATGCTAAGCGTTAATTAGTCAGCAGCCATCGCAAGGATTTATCATATAAATACGGAAGAGAAGAAAAAGGGGAAAGGGTATACTCGCTATTTCAAGAAAGCATCGTTCAAATGCAGCTAAGATGATCATTATGTATAAGGAAGATGATCACAATTATTTTTATTCAAAGCGAGGAACTAAAAAGTAAATAATGAAGGTTATTATGACCTAAAACATAATCGTAGTTTTTTAATTAAAACGCCTAAAACTTTCACAACTTAATATATTAAAAAAAGTTCGATCTAATCTTTAATCCACCTCTGTCAAATATTTTATCATAGGCAAGGGCTTAGACCACTATTCTAAGAAAATCTGCAGAGTTCAAGACGTAGTTCTGATTAAAATCACTGCTTTTTTCAAATTATTACTATATCTAAACCGGAAATGGACGTCCCAATCGCAGTGGTTGAAAGACTGGTAATGGCAATACTTTTCTTAGGTGAAGCTTGCGTTGGTTAACCTTTTTCTTAAGGTCTGACAACGCCTGCCTCAAAAGCTCTGGAAATAGCTTAACTCGTTTCAATGAAGACACGTCTCTGCACTAACATCTTGTACTGTCATCTTGTGACATTTTAATTATTACTTAACGTTTAATAAAAAAGTAAAACAGTAAAAGCGTGAAACTAATTGTGACAATAATAATAGTAAAGAGAAATGTGCAACACGCTGCAATATTTAATCGCACAAACAACCGTTTCGTTGATGCTAGGTTAGGAATCTGTTGCAACTTGTTAGTGTTGCATGTCTAAACATGTAATTACTAGTGCAACATTGAAGAAATGATTGCAATTATAACATAGAATCATACTTTAAGCTTTATATATGTTTCAGTTCAATTTATTGCGCAAATATAACTTCAAATACATGAAACAATTCGCCTCGATACGAATGCGTTGCTACAAAAACTGGAACACCCTTCAACATTGCGAAACACAAAAGTTGCTGTATACGAGTACGAGAGTTGTATAGAAAAGTATTACTGTTTTACCGTTCGATATAACACGAGCAAGTAACATTTTCTACAGTCTCCCCACCAAGTACCAAGTACAAACTCGTATATATTTCGTTTAAAGTAAATGATTTGGAACGACAGAAATAGTGTCAAATGGAGTATACGATCCGAGGAAATTGAGCAATAATATGGATATGAAAAAAGGTGATATAATATTGAAATACTCGGAGAGAAAGGTATTGCATCTCGTGTGTATTGGACTGTTATCAGATAATATGACATGTCAATGTATTTGCTGTTTCCACTTGTGTCGTACGCGTACTTTAGATATACGATCTCTTTCGAAATTGATATTTTATTTTTTGGTTTCAATTACGTATAAGTTGTGATGTATATTTATCCTATTATGTTAATGTGATGTGTTATTATGTATATTTTAATTATAATATTGAATTTTAGAAAATCTCGTTACCAGTGGCGGATTAGTCATAGATCAGAATCAGCAAATGCTAGAGACCACACGTCAAAAATAGAAAATGTTCACCTTGTAAAGTTTTGATTTAAATTTTTTTCTCTGATCTAGCATTAGAGCAGTACAGACGCGTGAGATACTGTGTTGGCGCAAAACCTCGTGATTCTCGATGTAACTCAAAATCACAATGTTAAGCGTTGTCTTGATTGTTTCTTGTCGATTAAAACACGAAAAAACCAAGTGTTTATGTAAATCTGATGTTGGTAATTTACATTTAGTAGTGGACTGTATTTTTATTAAGATTTCACAGAGAAACACACTATTTAATAATTAAATGAATTTATTTGAAATAAGCAGAAAAAGCACGTGTACAAAATAACAATGTATATATATATATATATATTGCTAATTTAGACTCTTAAAGTTAAGAGAGCAACCTATTCGTTCGACGGTCGTTGAAGTAAGGACGGTTTAAATGTCGGCAATGACGCAAGGCATCCCTTACGTGTCAGCAGACAAAAAGTACCGTTGTCCACCTTCAGCTATTACGCAATGCATTAGGTTTGCTTGGTAACGTCTATAACTACGGACTTGGTTTCTTAAGTTGGACAACTAGGTGGCAGTTAGTCATCATTTAATATTTAAACCTTAAAATTAAAGAAATTCGCAAACATACTGTGTTATACTATCCTTAATCATTCTGGTTTCCACAATCACATACGGTTTTGTACTAACCATACTTTTAAAACATATTATTACTCATTGAAATATCCGTTATTTAAAAGAAAAATATTACCACAGTAAAAACTGTGCAAAAATACCACATTGTCCTGAAAAATTTACAGTACAAACTACAATTTTATAAATTGACAAGCACTTGCTGTAAAAAGCTACAACTACGTATAATAAAATTACAATAATATTTTTGGTAGAGACCCCGCAAAAAATTTAAGTCTGAAGAGCAGGCAACCTAAATTACGTTGCTTAAAATCACTGTTCCAAGTTATGGACATTTCTTTTAAATATCCATAACTTTCCATATCTTTTAAATAACCATAAGATTAATAAGAAGAATTTCAACAGAGAGAACCAAAGCCATATAATTTGATTCATATATAACGATAACTTTATCACTCATATGCACACTCTGGCAGCATTGACTGTCGAATTTAAATCGTAATTGAATTAATCAGCTCACCATTAGCGCCGACTGGCTGGCTCTATAGTCCTCGCACCAATTCCCACATTTTCACCCACTCCCTCTACTCCGTGAACTGTTCATTTGTTCATTGCTTTTCAATTGATACAGTAGTACTCATAATCTCCGGTAGATGGCATGACAGTGGTTAACAACAACAATTCTGACGTCAGTAAAGTTTTCATAATAAATTTTCCAAGTACAAAATGATATTATAAGACAACAATATACCCACAACGTCCATTAAGAAAAAACTAATATAAATTAAAACTTTATTTAAAATTATATAACTTTTAACCTATAAAATAAACTTTTAAAATAAATATTAAAGTTTCTCGTACGCTTGCTTAACTTTTTTTTATTTAATTCTATGTTCAACAGATCAAGGGATTTAATACTATTATATTATTTTTTTATATTAAATTTATAAAATTTAATATAAAAATGGTTTATAACCCCTATGAAGTATATAGGAATATATACCCGACAACCATGTAGTCCATAGTGGTGTTATGTAATACATAGTGGGACACCCTTTTGCTTTTGGTTTTCATATTCAGTTAGTCTGTTCAGTTTTTATTCTCGATATTCTCCCTTTAAGCTATTGCTATTGCATCCAATGTTCATCTCGCGGGCATATTGTCAAAATGAAATTCAATTCGCCTCAATTAATATCTACAATGCCGTATTGTTAGTACTAGTGATGTATATTGAAAGAGAAACATCGATTTTTATATTGGTTTATGTATTTACAAGTACATCAATTTCATTTATTTATTCACTGGCATTTGTCAGTTTTTTAAATTACATATTTAACACATAAAATCATTTTTGAAGAGTATGAGTAAGGCCTGTCGCATACTGCAAGCGTGTTTAAGCGACAGCAAATTCGGGCGTAAATCGGCAGCTTGGTTGACCAGCTATACATTCCGAAACGAACCGACTTTTGTGTTCTTTGCATGTTTGTGTCACAATACATACATACCATGTACCGATACAACAGTACGCCAAGTCAAACTTGTGTACTGTAGGGTGTATTGGAGTTGTTTTGCACTAACATAATTTAGTATGAGATCAAACTTTTACTTTAATTTTTATCGATACACCACTGTAATAAAAGAGATTATCGCGTTTCGTTACAGATCTCTTCCAGTCTGAGACGGCATACATATGCGTAATATATTGAATATTCAAATTCTCTTCAATGTGCTTATAATCTGTTTGACGTTAATTTAATTGGTGTCCCAATTTAGACCATGGCTTAACTGTTATTAGATAGTTAATCTTTAGTTTATGTGTGCACAATTAATGGTCGTGTTTATTGTTTACCACCATCGTCCATCAGGAACAGAAACCATCGGTTCAGTTTATGCAACTATGCGATTTACATTAAGTGAAATGGGTTGTGAGGTGTCTGAACAGTCACATTAGTTTAGGAAAGTATTTATAACGGAAGCAATTACAAATGAATTAATTTAATGTTTGCTGCCAAGGTAAACCATTCTAAACGAAACATGTATGGCGGTAATGGAGACAGTAGTATAATATATCAAGTTTTAGTGTTTCTATTTTGTTGAATCAAATTCTAATTCATTGGTATTCTCGATTCTTTTAATGGTTTGTTGATAGGACTCAGTAATTTAAAAAATATGAAAGAGACTATTGCATTCTATTTCATATCCCTTCCAGAGTATTCGTTTGCTCTCTTCCATGTTTCGTTAAAATTCGTTGATATACGCTTCCAATATGAGAACTACGTAACGCCCGTCATCGGACGTTTGCAGTGTGCGAGGTTCATTACATTTACAGGGTTCGGATAGGTAAAATGTAGTAGTGCGTAAAAGTCCGGCCGAAATTCACTTAAATACGCTTGCACTGTGCAGCAGCCTAATGAACTTGTGTCCTATGTCTTAATTTCTATAAAAGTGTACTATATGTTGATAAAGTGGGTTACTAGAACCTCAAATGTCCAATAACTTCTTATATGTTAAGAGATATTTACAATTAAATAAGTCATTTTGTCTCTTTAATTATTAAAGGGATTCAATGTTGTACACATTCCAAGTGCATGTGACATCACAATTCTTGTGTAAGGTTACCAACCTTACAGCTCATAAATCTCTGCTATATGTATTTATATATCAAAATATCAAATATTATTTACAGCTATTTCAAGGAACAATTAAATTCCAATATTATGTCTGCCTTAGCAGGGTTAAGTAAAACAAAAACTTATTATTCTTTGATTTGACTTGATTATTTGACTACCAACAGCTACAGAACATTACCACAACACTGACCTACTCAACAAATAACTGACGTTAAAATGCATTTCACGTCATACAAATATGGTCGACCATTTCTAGCGCTAAAACTACAATTCAAACTTTTAATTGCTATATCTCCGTTAATATTTAGATATTTAATAAAATAGACACGCCAATACTCATTTATTAACATCAATTTCAATCAACAATTGAAAAATCGACCACTAAAAAATGAGGACACAAGCCCATTCAATAGATATAATATGGCACATCTAAGATTTAAACTCGGAAACACTCAAGCGAAGTATTGAAACATCTTCTCGGTTTTATTACTAACATTTATAACTAACATTTTATTGATTGCTTCTTCTTTTATTTTGATATACTTAAGATACATTTAAAATTGTTACATAAATATTATACATAATATAATTAGATATCATAACATTATTAGGTAAATAAACGTTAAACTGCAGTAATAAATGAAATATTTATAACTGCAGATATTATTAGTTTTTTTTTTTAAAGTGTGCTGTACTATTTTTACGAGCAAAAAGAAAAGAATACAAAGTAATTTTCATTAGGACATTCTGCACGTTTATTGTGTATAATTATTAGCACATAATTATTATCTTTATTTACACAAATGAAACAAAGTAGGTTACGACGTTTCATAATAAAAAACATCAGCGGAGAGTCTTATCTTTTCCTATCTCTTAAACAAAGACAGAGAATATGATGGCACTTAATTTTAATTACATAAAACCCTTTTCCATTTTTCTTCTATTCATCTTTCGTGATATTTCGTGAAAATCTACTTTATGACGTTCATCATACATGGTGTGACGTATGGATGAGTCATTCGGCAAAAAGTTTTCGTATTAGATTTTATATTATCCTTCAAATCTTTACAATCTTAGTGTAATAACTTATAATTTGCAATTATAAAATATCTTTTTTTTTTATTTAATTAATTTAACGTCCGCCTATTATACTGAGTATTATAGACGCGGCCTCGTGCACTACGCCGCTGCCTAAATCAAGTAGCTAGTATCAAGAATCAACGCTTTCGGCAACTGAACATATAATTTTAAAATGATATTATCATATTCATTGTCACTGAACGTGTTCTGCTGGACGGACCTCGATCACTAAATTATAGTTTAATCAAATGAAACCATAAAGTACGTTTATGTGGTTCTGCATTAGCCATTTTGGTTTCACCCAGCTCTGAATGCAAGCGTAGCTGCTTCGTTGTCATTGTCGTTCTTGTTGTTCATGCAAAAGAATAAACAAAACCACAGTTTCAGAATGATATAAATATCACCTATTCAAAACTTTCTATGTGTTTGACACAGTTACATTTTATACGACTAATGAAAAGTAAAACATGACAACAACGAAAACATTGCAAAATGTATACAGCAATAGTCAACACCAGTCTGCCAGGGCCCTTTAAATGAAAATGTACTTTTAAAATCTCTTGGTTCAGTGCATCGAGATATGTCCAATTGACACTTTTCATATAAAATTAGCACGTGTATAGACTTGAAAAAAATCATTTTTATTTTGATATCTTAAATATATTTTCAGAGTAGTTTTAAATTTAGAAACCTTTTTTAAATACGCCTTAACATACTAATATCTCAAAATCCGGGACACCTATCTAAAAATAAATGGAAAATTTGAAATCACTGACACTTTAGGAACTCTTTATTTTTATAAACACTTTATAGAGACCTCATAAATTTTACGACTGATTCCTAAATTGGCTTAATGTACTTCTGCAACTAAAAGTATAGTCGAAATGCCATATTTAGTAGAAAACATAATTAAATAAAAAATCAATTCATTTTTTTATGTACTACATACAAAATTAACTTTAGCTAGACATTAAAAAGTTATTCAATTGAACGGGGAATTCTAACCCATATCTATGAGTAGAAAACTGTAAGCTGAACTGTATTATTCAAAATTAAAATAAAATTCAATTAAAACAATGGAATATATTTGCAAGTTGACATATTAAAAACTGTTAGTCAGTTGAGTGTACACTGTACATTGTGTACTGTAGGTACGGTGAACGCGTACGAGCAAAGTAAGGATTGTAAAATGCTTTGTTTGCATAGTTTGAATATCTGCATGCCAGGAAATAGTTCTCGTATGTGTAACAAACCCAGCTCCAGCTCCAGTTCATGCATATGGAATGGTATGGTATGGTATGGTAGATAAAACCATGAGATTCACGTCATACCAAAACGAGAGGTTAAAATTATAACGTGAAATTACAATCGGTTGAAAAATAATAAAATCAACTAAGCAATGTTTGGAAAATTACATTTTGAATATATATTTTCTTTATGTTGAGAAATTGAACGAGTTATATCAGTTAACTGCCTCTAAGAACGGACAAAGTTAATCAAAGAAATTCGTCATAGCCACCACCAAATTTTTTTTATACATCTTTTATAATTTATAATTCAATTTTACAAATTTCTAAGTATTTCAATAATTCTCTAATTAATTTTGAATCACTTAACCAAAATTTAGTATTAACAGGAAAAGTTTTAATCACATCTAATATTTCACTATTGAATTTTGATTTTTCTAAACTATAATTTATGCATTCAAATAGTATATGATCCAAAGTTCGTTCTTCACCACATTGACATCTATCGTCAGATTTAATATTAATTTTGTACAGGTGAGCTGGAGTTTTACAATGATTACTTTTGATTCTGATTATAGTTGATATAAACCATCTCTTCTTACTTAAACTTGGATGTAACATACAATAATCTCTTCCTTTTAACTGACTTTTGTTAATGAAATCTTGGTTTCTCAAATTGAAGTTTAATTTTTTGATTATATTAAAAATTTCATATGTAGGTAATTTCACAATGCCAATTTATCCAACATTTCACTCATATAAAAACAGTTCTTCTAAAAATATATTATTCCGGTCGTTTTTTATTTTGTGTTTGAAAAATGAAACTTTCTGGTAACTTGTTTTAAGACAACTTGCAAATGTTTTTATAAATAGACAATTGAGACAATTCCTTATCTTCATATATAGATATATAAACATATATTTATCTCACTTCATTTTTGTCTCAAGTCTGCGCCTTCGCAAAGTGTTCGGAACAGCCGGATTGTTTAGGAACCTAACTCTTTAAATATACTTTAGAAACACATATATAAAATAAAAAACCGACTAACACTAATTGTGTTAATTATATGAAACACTAAAATACCATTTAGGGTAGATAAGATACAGTGTTATGATCACCTGGTTTTATTCTCCAATTCACATTGCACCACTAAAGCTCTCGTTCTGCTGCTCACGTGTAAACTATTATACATACACTGATATTGCTCCTAAGGGTGTAATTATTATATCTCTAGAAGCTCTTACGGCTTGTTCCGCCTAAAACACTACTGAAACTATATCGCAGGGTATTAAATGATTCAGTTTTCAGGTGTGATATAAAACATGACCTTAGCACCTACTCGGTGGTTTTGACAGAAAATATATTGGCTTGATATATCGTATATGCATAATTTGGTAATATTCTTGATTAAATATTTGTCGTAACTACATACTAAATTTTTACAAACTTTTGGTTTTTGTGTACGAAGACATATGTGTATTTTTACATTTCGAATCCGTACACATTGACAAACATTTTCGGTTTAGCGTTGATAAAATAGAATACATCAACATGCACAAATATTTGCTTTGGCAATGTTTAAGGTACCGTACGCACAATGCATTAACGAATATGACATTAAAGCATGACCTACAAGGCTCAGTATGGACGTATCTAAACATTTAATATTCATAATTAACAATTTTTGCCAAGTAGTTATGTTATAGTAAACAAATAACTGTAACAATCTAACTTTGATTTTATATAAATAAATGTGTCATAAGATTAGACAAGTGAGAAGGGCGAAAAAAGGACCGTGGTCCTAAGAAGCTCGTGAAGTATTAACAAAAAAAAAAAGATTAGACAAGGTATTACATATTTCCCTACTTTAAAAACGGACAGGTAGTTCGGTAAATAATCCTGCACGTTCACTTAACCTCAAATAATTGACAAACAGCTCAAGTAATCGAATACGTAAGTGTGAACACGCTTCGACTGCTCCAAATGGCAAGCAAGTATTTCTGTTGATTTGTTTCATATGTTAACCAGTTCTGACCATTCTTCTTTAGCACGATTTGCATTTACGGAAGTACTTTTTATTTTATAATAATTTACGAACTTCCTAGTACCACGGCCCTTTTTTCGCCCTTCCTAATTCATTTTATTTACATTTTACCTATTTACATTTCATTTATTATTACACCTATACTTTTAAACCCGCTATATTCAATATCCTGTCTATCACGAAGCACATTGGTCACCTCGGATATCTCAGTAGTTCCTGTATACTCGTTGGCAGCACTACTCCATTTTCTATCAAAACTCTGTTCAAATTATTTCTGCAACCCTCCATTTCTGTACATTGAAAGATCGGAAGTACATTTAAATGCTGTATTTTCGATTATTAGTTCACTGAGGTATTTATGAATTTTAGTGAATAATTTTTCTTTTCAACTCCCAATTTTGTTTGAGTTAAACATATCTGTAACTTAATCAGTAGCAATTAGCAACAAATTCCCAATGAACATGTTCAAAATCAACCAAACTATCTTGACGGACGTTATCAACATATCAAAATATTTGAATAATTCTAAATGCAAGAATATAAATATTTACTATTAGGTATTTATGAAGGCATGAAGTAAGCCAACTGTGCTTCTAATTTTGAATACCGTATGGAGAGAGCTCACTGTCCATGTTATTTGACTCCTACGGTAGGAGCTATGTCTTTGAAGCCATACACAATAAGCTTTCAGTATAGATTCACTAACATACTATCACCTCCCACCTCCCTCCTCTCTCCTCGTTTGCTTTATCAGTACACAGTGTAGATTCGTAATGTTAATACAGCGACTCTATTGGAATTATTAATAAACCACCAACGGAGTTCTAGCTGCAGAGGACACACTCGATGTCAACATTAGTGGGTTATCGCGTATTAGCAGGGCTGTTAAGGGATTAAATTACAACTAGTAATTTATCATACAAGTGACATACAAATTATCTAAACGTTGTAAATGCGATATATTATTATAGTTAGATAATTAAACAAACTATGTCCTCTATCTACTTCTACTCGAATTTTAATCAGTTGTAATATCTAGTTTGTATTTGTTAGTTGTTTAAATCAGCGGTTGTTATTCTTTCTAGTTGCTAAACATATTTTATCGCACACGCGAGTTTTTGTTATGAAATTACAAATTTTTGGCAAATACTTCATTGTTGAAAATATATATACATGTGGGGTATTATATTGATCCGAATAATAATTTAATATTTGTATAACATAAATTGTCAGACATAAGGCCATCTAGTTGATCATCTAATAAAATTGTTTATGTAAGTAGGTATTATGGCCAAGAAGATTAATTACAATGACCTCAAAACTAAGAATGAATCATACTGGAGCTCCGAAACATCTAGCAAGAAACAAAATCATTCCAAACTCTAAATGCGAATGTGGTGAAGAAGAGGCAGACCCTGACCACATTCTGTTTCAATGTAAAAATACAGCAATGGCAAGAAATGGACTCCAACGGGCGGTGCTACAGACTTCGCAGACGCTTCCTGTTAACACCGCCTTTTTGATTGAGAAACCGAAATTTATAACTGCAGTAGCCATGAATAGATCATTCTTGTTGTCTGGATATAACGTATAAGAAGAAGCTGAACAATATTAGGGGCGATAAAAGGCTACGTGCCTAGGAAGCCCAAAAACTATATATAAAAAAAAAATAAGTAGGTATTGAAAATATAAAGCAATTTAGTATTGGATATGTGCAGTAAGTTGGATATTAATTCACGTAAATACATCTGAATACTTAATACTATTCCAACATTCAAATACTCCTAAAGTTACTTTATAATTCGTTAACTCTTGTCATTATCCCTTCCTGCTACCTACTCATCCATGTTTCTATCCCTTTCCTATTTCTCCTTCTTTCTTCTCTGTATTCTCTCAATAAATTATCTACTTTTCACTAAACTCGTATTCCTCCCCCACATTTTGTTGCTTAAACATTTTGCAGAGTCTCCCCTCCTTCTTATTTTCTTTTCTCATTGTTAATCTTAATATTTTTTAAAGATTTTTTTCAAACTAATAATCTAGTACCTGAAAAATGTAACTTAACTTAAATTTATTTCGACCCAATACACATTCGTGCCACTATCTTCAACATTGTAAAATCATATAATAAAAATACGTTGTCGCAACTGTGATATGATAGATGAGCAGACTAACCTTAGATAGAATTACTATTGAATCGCATCAAATCTTTTCCAAAATTGTTGATAGTATTATATTTTGTAAAAAAAAAACATCAATCTTCGAATGACAGATACAAAAAATCGTCCATTTGTTAAGCTGTTACCTTTCACAATATTTTTCATAAAGATTTATCTAAACATTTATTGAAACGCGATAAAGTTAACCCGATAACACCCAAAGTGTGCTACGGTGTAAATCCTTGTTATCTAAAATTCATGATACCTTGAAAGTTTTATCAGAAACCCAAATAAAATAAGAAGAAGTTAGGGTTATCACCGAGTCACAATAAAAAGTACACAGAAGAGTATAAATTTTAACGACAATACACTTTATATGAATTTAACGTGTACGTCATAATAACATTTATCATTCGCCATATGTATTTTTATTGTCAATGATTCAATGATCTACAACCCCATTTTTTTATTGTTATTACCTTTCTACGCCACTGTTTCCGAAAGATAATGAAGTTGTAAGACTGCCAACAAGAACTGTAAATAACACACTGTTATAACTTATTTTTTATAACTCTCATAAAATATATACGATATGGGTCGGTAAAATAGATAACTGTAATACGCACATGTGATCAATACGAGTATATGAGTATTTTTAATACTCCTGTCGCGAAATGGCGAGTTTCCGATCAAATGAAGGAAGTGTAAATGAGATAAAAATGTTAAGATTTCTGTCCATTCCATAAGTCGTTAAATCTTGAACAGTGTTTTGGTAGCGAAGTTTTCTCGAAATTTTTCCAAGGATTCCATTAATTACTTTGTTGTGTTCTGATATACAAGTATTTCTAAACATTTCCAATTATCAGCAGATACTCGTAAAGTACTTCGTTATGGAAAATAACATATACATCATCTTCAGTTTAAGATTGTGGCTGTGGTGGTATGCGAATGCGGGTAAATCCGTGGCCATTGCACTCCTCGTGCTATCGGTGAACATTGTTCGGTTCACCACCATACTACCTTTTCTAACTTTGTAATTGGGGCAGGATGTTTGTGTTAAGCCATTGAGAATATAAATATAATATCATAAATAATTCGTTTCGATCCATTAGGCCCTTATATATCACTTAAAACCATGTTCTTTGAAGCAAGGTTATAAAACATTCCTGCTAGTTTTGAGTCACCTTTCGATCGTAATATATTTACTAAAAAATTGTTTGTATAATGTTATAAAAACCGCAATCAAAGGCATAAATTCTCTATCGAAACCTTTAATAAATTTAAAAATGAAATTATTTTAGTAAACTACCCTTGTAATATGTAACCAATCACAAATTGAATTATAACTACCGAGAGTTTTTATTAATAAAAAATATATAAAGGGTAGAATATGCTATTGATGTTCCCATTCGTTCGAACCGTCATAAACAATATAGGATATTGGTATTGGTGTTATATTGGATAGCGTTGGATATCCATAATCAATATAAAACAGTGTGGCCCACACATCCACCTTCCATGCCAGGAAAACAATATCGTAAATAAAAAAAAAACCTTAAAACCTGAAACCTATAATATAACCGATGTTTCCATTACAGTAGCTCAGAACCGAACCGAATATGCAATAAAAATAACAAATAAAATAAATAGATAGGACCTGGTGAAGCTATAAAATATGAAGGCGTATACACCTTCTCGTCTAAAAACTTTACGATAAATAGCGTATGGTTGGTTCACGTTTACGATTAGTAGCCCATTTTTAGTTCAAGATCTATTCAAACTTAATTATTTAAGAATATGGTGTTTTATATTGTGTGTTATACTCGTATGTTTCATTTGATAAATCGAAACATTGGAAACTTAATTTTGCTTCTTCAAATTCACTTACTTATTTCTAGCTTTACCTTGTTCTGTTTCCCCCATACCCTCTTCTATTTGTTCCTTTTTTCTTCACTCTATGTCATACTCTTCATTCTAATCTTCACCTTCTCAGGGTTATAACATACTTATACTTCTATAATATTGTATTTTAAATTAAAAAGAAAATATATAATTATGATATAACTTTTTTTTTAATAAAACATGCGATAATTAAATATTAATTACTTACTTTACTAATTAGATAAGTTTTGTTTTGAAAATCAAGATAAGAAAATATTTCGGAAGATAATTATGATCACATAATGGTTATATTAAATTACAAAGATTAATTAAATTATGTAATAACTTTAAGTTTGTCTTGTCGTACACCTGCTATAACCTGATATCTTAAAAGACGGAAGCTGATTCACTGAGAAGCTTAATATAGGCTTGTATGAAAGAAATCAGTGACGTACTTTATTATTTGGTTAAATGTGAGAGAGAATTGTACTTTTGGTACATCTTTATTTTGACCGCATAATAATAACGATTAAACAACAACACCTGCATGCGATATTTTCGTATTGTTTTGATTTAAAATTGGATCTAGACTTATATCTAATCACAAATCAAACACAAGTGGAATATTTATCTGATTAGAGAAAGATAATCAGTCAAAGTGCTTATTAAAATAACGAAAATGTTGAAATGTCGTAAGGTTCTTTCAGCCAATTTTTATTAAAATTTAGATTAGTTAGAATGGAATCTAAAGATTTCAAAATTAACATTAGGAGGTCGTTAAAATCTAATTGATAGGCCACCAACCGACTTACTAGCTATTGATTGTTACTGTTAATGAAATTATATAATTCTTATTTATTTTGAAGAAGAAATATGTATTTCAAAGAAGTCCGACACTGTATTTATCTGAGACGACTAAAATGAGTTAATAACAATGGTGGTCGCATGTGTTTTATCATGAAAAATATAATGAGAGTTACTTCAAACTTGGCACTTATCCAATCTAAATGACAACTGACGATAAACTTAACTTTGTTATCTTAATCGAGCCGTGTCACTTTGATATAATATAATAATCTCTATAGTCTGGTCTTCATATAATAAGAAACGAGCTGAAGTTATAAAACAGATTCAATTAAATCACATGCTACGGCACATAGAAATCGTCTAGACTTGAAATAAGATTACTTTTTCAAGTCTTTCATAATAAGGCTGCTCCATTGAAAGGCATGACGCAAGACGCAAGACGCAAGACGCTAGGCGCAACGCAACAAACTTTTAATCAGTTATTTCAAAAATATTACGTTGAAGGTTTTAGCTTCGTTAAATTTAACGATGTGTAAAACACAGAATATTCAACCACGAGTTGATAACAGATTTTGTGTGGGTAAAACATGTCAAGCAGAATAGATTAGAATACAAATTAAATTTAAGAAAAGAACTCTTTTAAAGTTTCAGCGAGAGAGAATAAATATTTTTTACTAAAAAATATACAATAACGTATCGGGTAAGAAAATAACTTAAACATTACATAAAACAATAATAAATCTTACGTAAAGAATCGTATTTATTTTTAAGTGTTATTGTGTAACCTTTTTATTGGTATGTTACTTTTATTAATGATGTAAAGTATGCTCTTATTTTATATGTTAGTTACCATACTTTACATGCGTAATATTTACATAAGATCTTTTAACAAACCTTGCGTTGTTGTCATGAACGCTTTTGGCGTCAATACGAGACGTTTACAAGCTACATCTGTTTAACCTGAGATATTTATAAAATATAAAACTAAGGAAATAGTACAACAAATTAAAACTATTAATAAGAAAAGGAACTAAAGAAAAGGAATAAAAAAGAAAAGAAAAAAAAAATAAAAAGAAAAGAAAGAAAAGAAAAGAAAAGAATAAAATAAAAAAATAAGAAAAATCCACAACTTTTAATTGAATTAATTGGATATTGCATACAATCCAGTAATATATTTCACATATTTTTAACTGTGTATCATAATACATAATTTTAAATACTACGAGTATTTACTTTCATAATCTCGTGGGATTACCATTGAATAATCCGTCCATGTAGTCAGCTAGTGTAATAAATCTTCCTAATATGTCACATATATTCAATTTGTATACATAATTAAAAACAATTGAAATATGACATATCCGTCTGACATATCCCCCACTGACATATCCGTCTTCCGTTTATGTTCTTTATCGTTTGCATAACGAAACGAAACGTTACATTATAACAGTCAATGTACTCGTCTATCATACGAGTACAATGAACCGGAGTGAGAGGGATGCGTGAAGAGGGTGATGGTTTCAAAGCTTTCTAAGCACTGTATGTTGTAAGTGAGCTTTTTGAGTAATCAATCAAACTCAATCACATGTCTTATACGCATTCGAGTATTCCTAATAGGAATTTTACTGTGCTCGTACTGTAACAGAGGAATTGAATGTTTATTATATTAATATTTTCTTTTCTAATTGAAGATGGGGTTTAGAAAGTTTTTGTGAAGTCTTTATGGAAGATGGAAGAAATGGAAGTCTATAACAACGAAATAAAAACTAAAGTGGGGAAACTTTTTGAGAGTAATATTAGAAGATCGTTTCGGTTTATTCTCAAACTTTCTGCACTTGTTTAAGGGTCCTTTGGTAGATATTTTGTTAATAATACTTGGAAGTGTGACCAAGCTTGAGTAAGTTGAAATTCTCGCTTGAGATATTGTTATAAATGAGAAGACTATACAGGATCTAATCGTAGATACTTTGTTTGAATAATATTCGGTAAAATTATATAATAATAAAATATGTAATAAAAAACATTGAACATAACGAAAAAAATTACGTTTGAGAATATATTTTAGTTGTTAATACTCATAACCACAAATGCAACCTTGTAACAAACGTTCTTTATAGTGAACTATTGCGTCTCTCATGATTAGCTGCGATCTGTTTCCTTCCTTTTGAAATGAACACCACCCAACTAGTAACAGTTTGCTCTTCGTGAAGCTCACAGCTCAATTCAAAAACCCCAAGTCAGAGCATTTCAGGCAACAGCTATTCATAATTCTATAGTAGTGCAGTTTGTCAAGTCAAACCAACCAATATTATAGACGTTAGATTCGAATCCAACGAGCGCTATCTTCTCGGACAAAGAATAGCGCAATATTCGAATTAGAATATTTTACTAATTTTCTCACCCTCTTTTTATCTAGCTTTATCAATATGTATCTTTTATTTTGTTGAGATTTCCAAATTATTTTATTTTGTTTTCTCAGTTCTCAAAGATAAAACATGATACAAAATAATTGACGCTCCATTGGCACGCAGCAAATTACACTAACAATCTAAAAACTTATTCATTCCATTACGTCAGGGGATCATTTAAATGCTCCCATTCTACTCCTCCCACTTCCCTTGGGAACATTTGCTTATATTTATTCTGACATAATGAGAGAGCAAACCAGATGGCGAAAGATAGAAAACTTTTTATGTTTGCAGGGTCATTTGTAAGGTACTTTCATTTATTTAAGGGTGCAGAGAAACTAAGAGGCCATACAACATGGAGAGGCACGAGTTCATGAAGAGAGTAGACGTATAACGATCTGCTGCTGGTACATCGCTGGTATTTGTACGCATTCCCTGAGCAAACATTTGCTCTCTAAAGATGTTAGTTGATGTACTGCTCCGTACAGTGTTAATAAAAATTGTACCATGAACTACAATAATATTTAAGTAAAGATACTGAAATAGTAAATATTTAAGCTGTTTCTCTGTTGTGTGGAATGTACTACTAGAAGATCATATTGTTCTGTTTAAAGAAGATATTATATTTTAAGTATTGCTATTACTAATGTAGTTGCAGTATGTATCAATTTAATTGTTTCTTTTATTTTTAAGCTAAAGTACAAATATAAACTAAAGCTCCAGGGTGTGTTTAAATGATCACAAAAGTATATCTTTTCACATTTTTATTTTTAGAGGTTTGTTTCTTAACTACGAACAGTACCTAATAATTTTATCCCCAGGTAGAAATTGCATTGTAGTGCAAGCTTGCTACATGCTAATTCATTTTCTTCCAAGATTCATTCTCTACTTCTTACAAAGATATTGTAACGCAGTGTTCAAAATTCATATTACTATAGTGCTACAAGCTAACTCAAGCGTTACATTTCTACCTGGGTATTTCGATTACTAACTTAGGATATGATATATAAAATAGCACCTGTATATATTTCCTAATCATTTAATTAGACAGTTCTATACTTAATATGATGTTACAAATATACTCATAGCAAAAATAACACACTACGTAATAATGTCGCAGTGTGAACATATTACTTCTTTTGCTATTTTGTTAAATTAAAAATTAGTTTCAAATTTTTGGGCACAGGTTCTTGGTACACTTAGGATTTAGGCACTTATCGCAATAGTTAGTTAACATGGTCAGATAAAAAGAAGTAAGAACAGGTACTGGATCGTCTGTTATTTCTCTTTAACTGGCCATGTTATGTATCCATTGCGATAACTATGAGTACAGAAATCGGCTCTGAATCCAATAGGATAATAGAAGTGAGTCTAGTAATTTAAATTAGAGTTTATTTATGGCTCTAATAATGTGAAACAATATTGAAATAATTTCATGATTCAGTATACAATTTCAATAACATTATTACACAATATTAGACTGGTACACTACAATGTTGGATAATACATACGTACGAGTATATTATCGTGTATAAGTGCCTTTAACATATGCATGTGGTGAGTCTCGCATTTTAATAACAGTATAAATTATATAACGTTATACACACATTATACATAAATTCTATTACAAGAGAACAGAACCAGTATCAGTAGAACATATTTTGAAAACAATATTGTGTAATGTTTCATATTTCTATACGGTTTAACTGTTTTAACTTGGTGAAATACGTTTCACATACCATAGTCCATAGCACTACCCTCATAAAGTTGCACAACTCGGAAAACAGTTCCATCGTTTCCAATTCACTCAGTTATTCTCGCACCACAAATTCCGTTTGACCAAAAGAACTCTTTGAAATGTGATATGAGTTCTTGCATTAATGGAATGTTCGGTGTTTGCTGTACAGAAAGACACTCGTTTGTTGTATGAATGTATGGAGAACGGGAATATATGAAACGTTAACCTCAAAAACACCTAAATACAAATTTGTTATTTGTTTTGTTATTAGCAAACTCGTTACCTTATGCTCAAACATAATATTGGTGTGATAAACTTTATCAAAGGGAAGAAGACAATTTCAGAATTAAATTTCTTTAAAACAATATTTTGTCTTTGTTTGAGTTAATAAAATGAATCTATTTTGCAAGCGAATTTAAGAATAATTTAAAACTTTTTAGATAAAATAATACTAGGTTTTGCTTTAAGTTAAGTATTTAAGGTAATATCCACATTTTACATTTAACGGGTTCTATATTTTACAACTGTTCTCTTCTATTTCTCTTCTATTTTACAACACACTATAAAGTTTTCCTGTTTATGACGATATTAATTACTTCATAAACATGAGCAGTTATGCAAACGACGAAGTATGAATCTCGGTTGCTAAATGAAGTACAAAAATAGTTCAATAAGCTAACACGCTGCTCGTAGTTGCTATAAGCGAATTTAAAGTTGAGTTCAGTGCATTATCACTGTATTTAACGATCGCAGGTGTGTTCCGTGATGATACCAGCGCCATGAACCTTTTACTTAATTATGCATTTATAAACTTTAATAATTGTGTCATATAGCTCATAAAAAGTACGTTTAATGAACTCACATTAATCCTTTTACACCTCGTTTATAATCATAATTATCTTTACTGGCAGGCGGGTTTAATATTCATAACCTCAGAGTAATCCTAATCTAATATATAGGATGAAAACAAAGTTTTTATGCATAGAAATTGCTTTGTGTAGAATAATGCACAGTATACCTATAGGTAGATAGACTTAAATAATATTTAATGAAAAATAGCAATTAGATCAGCGAGCTGAGATATGACTTTTTAAATATACAACGAAATATAGAAGCGAGTATCTACTGTACTGTACTTATATCTGCAGGATTAAAAAGGATTTAAAATATTTAAGATGTTTCAAAATGAATATTCGGGTTCATTTCCTGTTTTTTAAATATTTTTAATAAATAAAATGAACTAAAGTCCAGATAGACAAATTTAATTCAAAATTACTATAACAATACCAATAAATAAAATACAAACTCTTTTTCAATTAAGTAAAAACTATTTTGTGTAACAATAAAGTTTCAGAAAGTCAGCATTTTTATTTCGTTTGTTAAACAAAACTTTTAATTTATCTGTATACGTATAACAAACAAGCATACACACACACAGACAAACATTCAAGGAAACGAACCAGAAAAACAATCAGAAAATGTCAATAAAACTCAAGGTAAATCATAAGAATCAAACTGGCTGGCTACCGAAATACTAAAATTGTAATAAAACACAAAAATAACAAAAAAAAAAAAAAAAAATGTAAAAACAGGAAGTTGTCAAGGAAAAAGACCTGAAGAAAACATCACGTATCTGCTGTCATGATAATAAATTTAAAGGCCAATAAACTTTATAGATCACGTTTATAATTTTTATTTTTCTCTCAAAATGTTTCCTCTAACGTATTCTAGAGTGATTCCGAAGATTATTTATCAAACTCACGGAGTACGAGTATGTGTCTCGGGTAGTAATCAAAAATATACGAGAGACAGACAGGGTGTTTAACGGGAAAACTCAAATTTGTGTTATGTTACGCATAATCCATTTATTTAAAATTGATAAGAGAGATAATATGTGAAACTTGGGTACAGGAAACTGTGGAAGAAAGAGAACATGGATGTAGAATAAAGAATGAAAAAGAAAGGAGATAGAAATAAAGAATTGTTGAAGACGATGGTATAAATAGAGAGGACGAATGGAAGAAAAGAATAGAAAAAGTGTTGTAGGAATAAGTGAGTGGAAAAAAGGACAAGGATAGATGTAAACAAAAAATAATGAAAAGTAAGTGTAGCGTAAATAGAAGTCAAAGAATAGGAAAAGATTCAGAAGAGAAGAAAAAGGAATGGCAAATGAGGATCATCCTAAATGTTTAGGTTAGTAAGAGTAGAAGAAGGAAAGAGAAACTTGGAGAAGGACATAATAAATCAAAGTAAGAATTGTAGAAAGGAAAAGAAAAGTGGTTACCAGAAGTACAGTGTAGATGGAAGGAGAAACAGAATGAGTAAAAATGAAGAGGAGTCGTTAGTGTAAAATGATTTAGATTGTAAGAAATAGTTTAAGTTTAAGCGGATAAGAAGTTCAAATATGTATTAGAATTAGGGACGGTGCTGGAGAAATTTATAGAAGATGATTGAAGACGTCCTTTTATATTAGAATAGTCTACCCTGCAATTAAATTACAGTAGGCCATTTCTCTTAACGCCCAATGTAAATTGACGCAAAATTCGCAAAATAATGTATGTACTCGTATAACATATGTAAATAACTATGCGTTAACAAAAATGTTCGATTGCATTTTATCTGTTAATTTCTGTAAGTATAGAAATTATTCTCTTGCAAAATGACTTTGATTGTGTTTTATTAAAAAAAGATATTCAATATCTAATGCAACATTTTTCTTAAATAGAAAACGACATTAGTTACGAATGAAGCCGCTATGACTTCAAAATAAATCGCGAAATTAGCTATATCTCCATCAATTAATATATAACTTTTAATAATCATTCCAAATATCCGACATATATAATGAGAATCTACCTCATTAAATCAAATCGTATATTTTTTGTAGCTTTCCCGTGAGTGTACGTTTACTATCAGAGAGTGAATGACTCATGAAACCAGTTAAAACGCAATTGCAACATTGGGACCGAAATAAAACTTTTTACAAGTTCCATCATTTAAAATGGATGTTCGAAATACCCTGAGGTCGTTTCAATTTAAGAGAGAAACTTAAATAAATTTCAAACTCTGATAGGAATGAGATTTCTGTGCTAGACGTACATTATTGAAAGACAGTTAAAAAGAAGAAAAAAATAGAAACGTTGAAATCAATATTTATATCTATATCAGCGTAAAATAAATTAAGTGAATCCTTCACGGTTTCATCTAACGATGGTGAACGTGTTGAAGCAATGGCGTGAAATATTCACCGTCTAAAAATATTTTAAATAAAAAAAGTCATATATTTTAACCTGTCTGTCGCAGACATCTTTTAAATTGCTCGTGCATCTATTAATTATATTGAACAATGAATTTCACTTTATATTTTCTTTTCTCTAAAATATATTTTTTTTATTGTACTTATATATTTTCATTTATGAATGCATCCATTATTTTCCTTCTGTGGTGGCCACCCTGCTAGCCTGAGCCTAATTCTTTGTTTTCTTTTGACATTTATTATTTACCACTCATTTCTATTCAATTTCTATTATTATTTAAATATTTATCTGAACTGTGTATCAGATGTTTATAATTAATGTCTGTATTCAATGTTATTTTCACTTTTGGCAGTGTTTAGCTTTAAGAATTAGAAATGAAAATTTGTTGTTTGAGGGACAGTTTATGGTGTCAAAGTCTCATATACTTGTATTAAATCACTGCCTAATAAAATCAAATAACAACCAAACTCAGAATTGTTCAAGCTCTGCTCATAAACCTTATAGCTGGTGTGGTTGATTTTTTAGAGAATAGTATTGTAGATATTGATAGAGTAATGTAAAGAGGAAGAAAAGGAACGAGGTCCTAAGAAGCCCGGCAAATTATAAATTAAAAAAACCAAATCTTTAAAAATATAGTAACATCTAAATAAATAGATTTTTATTATTAATTTGTAATGGTGCATAAAGTATTACATAACAATAAAAAGAAATTATAGCATGACATAAATTCGCTAGTGCAATTATAAACACGATTACATTTCATAGTTTGATTTATTTGGACTTGTTGATAACATCTTTATTGCTTCTTGGATTTACAATCAACACTATAGGCAATAAAAATTCATTTGTTACATCATCAAAACACGCGACACGAAGTCCGGATCCTATTCAGCGGAAATAGTTTCATAATGATGTTTAAACGGCCAATTGATTTCAATCAGAGGAAGTGTTGTTTTTAGGTTAGATAATATTATTTATGTAAACAAAAATGTTTGTGTAAAGAATTGCATTTAATTAATTCGTAAAATGAGTGCATTTGCATTATTTTTAAACATTGTTTCTATAGCTGTTGAAAGTTTTTGAATATATTTAAAATAAATTACTTTTACTTTAGACAAGTTAGAAAACTATAAGACGAATCAGTGGGCGAGAGCATAAATGCTTGACTAATAACTTTCGCTATATTTTCTGGGTTTGGTTGTTATCAAAGTTGAATTGATTATGTGCTTACTCTTATTAGATAGTAGATTAGTTCACATATATGAGGCCTCGGCGCCATAGACATTAATAGGACTGAGTATCGGAACAATGATATACGACTCAACAATGAAAATAAGCCGACTTTAAATGAATTAAATTTAAATTTAAAAAAAGAAACAATTCTTAATCCAAAGCAATCCAATTAACTTCAGGTTACAGTCACGAATGTATTGTCTGTCTTTCTCTTTTATATTCATTGATTCACTTGATGGGTGTCTATGTACTAGACATGGTAATAATTACACTACAGAACGTGTATTTAATATAAACTCTCTTCAAAACACAATTAAAATCTATAAAGTCTTCTCCTAGCCATACTAAGTAGTACATTGTCCGTTGCTATAATTATAAAATCAATATGTTTAATAACGTCAATATTTTTCCACTTTTCTAAAGAATTCTTTAAATATAAAATTGATTAAAATCTTCAAAGTTTGTTTCAGAACTAAATTAGCTTTTAAATTTGTTCGTAACTAAGCGCAAAGAAAAGCAATTAAATCGATGCATAAGTTAACAGCAATTTAAAATTACATTTCAAATAATGTGAAGAATTTTTTTTATTAAACGTTGTGTTTTTATAAATTTGTTCATAAATATTAATATTTCAAATAGTTAATTACAATCCTTGCTAATAACCCGAAAAAGAAAGCAATTTTAGGTTAAGCTTTAAAAACTACTAAACTAGTGCTCGAATATTGTGAAATAGAATTTCTTATAACTCTTTGTAATTTTATTCTTTATTTTTTGTAGAGTTTACGCAGAGGACAATTCGCTTTGTGCCACGCGTTGTAATTTAAGTGTTGTTTCATTTAATAGAATATAAGTCAAATAAATTCATACATATGTTATTTCTTCTTAGATCTTGTGATGTTCTGATAAAACAATAGCTGGAAAATTATAGCTCTCACCACTTTCCGCTCGTTCACTAAACACTTCACCTTTCCAATTCTTTTGTGCGCAATCTCTAAAAGAAACATTTTGTACTTAACATTGGGATATACTTTTCCTACAATAACCTTGTCTCCACCATATAGGAAGGGAATATAAACATAAGATATAAAAGACCTTGCGGTTGATAGGTTATTTAATAATGTTATGTTAAAATTATGTATTCAATTTGTTACAAATGCATTTTTAGAGTTGGATACAAAATAGAAAAATAAAGAAATGCATGTGACATGAAAACATGTTAAAAAGTAGAACTTCTCAAAAATTCAATTTAGATTAAACAATATAATCATAAAAGGAAACAACAGCCATGAGATTTTAATTCATTTTATTTTGCAGAGTAGGTCATAGTGAATAAAAACTATTTGGCATGGAAACAAAAATTCGAGCCCTACTTAGTATAAAATTTGACCTAGTTAAGTATTACGTTTAAAGCTCAAAAAGCTGAGTTCATGGTTTTTGTATAACACTGCAAAATATATTGAAAATACAAGCTCTGCTTTACGAGTACTCGTATATGCATATTACATATTATAAAACTAGAACTCATATCTCGCAGGGAGATATGTCGATTAAAAACAGATCACATTCCTACTAAAGTGTTATTGTTTCAGTAACAATGTATTGTCACTTCAATTAACCACTTCAAATGATAAATATACAAATACAAAAATGTTACAAAATTACAAACCTTTATAGAAAAAGTATATGCTAGAAGTTTTACAACAATAAACCTTTGTATTGCTGAAGTTGTTAAGAAATTTTGTGATTATGTTAATGGGCAAAAAAAAATAGGCTTAATGAAGTTTTATTTTAGAGAAACGCACAATAAATTGTTAATTCATGTAAAACCTAACGATTTGGTTTTACAGCATTGTATAGTTTACTGTACCATAGCTAAGAAAGTTTCACTTCAATGAATAATAATCCTATAAAATGGTGGTGACATTAAAAGCCCTTCGCATTTTAGTACCATTGCATGTCATCCCAGAGTTCTTTTTTCATAATAACCTAAGATTTTGTGCTTGAATTTTTTATATTGAAAGCAAACTACTTATTGAAAACTTTCCTTAAATAAAGTTGTGATATTAATATATTCTTTTAAAAACTTATTTTCTTCATAAATATTAAGCAACTAAACTTTCATCTACAGCACACAAATACATTCACAGAAACACATACATTTACATATAGACATTTACGAACTTTTATATTTCAACGTACAACGTAAGTTTGACTTTTACATTCAGAGACGACATGGAATTCAACTTAAAGTATAAGTTATTCACTTACTTCCTTACATATCTTTACAATTTAAGAATGGTTACAGAAGCAGTGCATTTCGGTATATGTTGATACTCATAATGTACATACTGTTATATGGCTTGCTTGGAAATAGCGTATTATGTAGTTGCTAGTTTTCCAGGCGCAATGAAACAGACTTCTAATCTTTTATAAATTTATTTTGCATGTTATGTTTTAACCCCTTAAAGAGTACGTCATCGGTGGATGACAAGCTCATATGTCTTTTTCATATATCATCAAAATTTGATGAATGTCTTTTAGAACGGATTGTAAATTATGTATTGGAATAAAAGTAAAAAAAAAGTCTATCCCCACTAAAACAAATTTTATGAGACCCTAGCAAATTGCAATTTGGTAGCACCTAATTTAAATTTCGAGTCTCTTACTACAAAACTATTTTAATACACTTGTAACTTTCTTGTACACTAAATATTATCGAATACCACTAAGTAGAGTAGGTGACTTCTCGGCCTTTTGGCTATGATCGAGTGTGTATCAGTTTAATACCTAAAGTCAAGAAACAAAAGAGAATGGAGAAGAAAGTTAACAAACGATGACAGTAATAAAGAATAATGTTGAATAAAGGTTAGAGAAAGAGCAAGAGGTTAAATAATGTAAGACCTAACTATTTTCACATAAAATTAGGAGGAGTGCACAGCCATTTTGATTACTTAGCTATAGTTTACTAACAACATGGCTGCCAAAACAGAGATGAAAGGAGTGTGAAAGGTTGTATTCCGGAAATAAATAGTCATAAAAAAGTAGTAATTAAATCTGAGAATTCAGCTACATAAACATTGAAACGTATCTATTATGTAATAGTTACGTTAGTTTTCGTGTATACTCAGTTATTTACTACAATTAATTACTCTTACATTAGTATTAGTACCAGCTCCATCTCTCTACTTTGGAAAGGCTTAATGTCTTACCAATATTGAGTTATTATCGTCTAAAGGTAAGAGAGTGAGAGAAATATATTTAATAGAGATAACTGACACCAGCTTGAAGTCTAGACTGCCATATTACAAAATTAATTCTGCTGTCACTGGTTTTAACATCCAAGAAACTGTAAGTTCTTAAACTCCTAGTTATTACACGAAAGTTTATGAAAGTTTCTTCTTGAAAAACATTCTTTATAAAAATAATTAATATTTATTAAATAACTCAATATTGATGGCGTAATTCAATATCCAATATCCAGTACATGGAATGGGAGGTTCTCCGTTATAGATTTATGTTGGGGGTTATATTAATTTTAAGTAGGTCATACTGCATCGTTTGATATAGGGGTTTTATTATGGGTAAACACATTTACTGAAAGAATATGGTAACAGTATAATTAAAAGGGGTAGAGAAACCTGATTAATTATAACTGTACTAAATGTAGCGTTTCAAACAATTAAAATGCATTTTATTAATTACTTTCATATATTCAAAATGTCACTATTAATTTGATTATTACAATTTTATGTGCGGTACAGGCTACGTTTTGAACGTGATAGTCCTGTTTTTAAGGCATGAATGACGTTTGGACCAATTTTCGTTCTGTTCTGTATTACTGGTATATTATCCTGTTTTGGAAATATTAATTTTCTTCCCGTTTGAATAATGCTGGGTAGTTTTTTTCAGCATTTTTTATTTCATGCTTTTTTAAATAGAACCCCGTTTTGGACATAAATATTTATAGGTATGCACCTCCAGCATGTGTATACCTACAATAACGTTAACAATACACATAAATGAAATATAAGGAATACATAAAAATAAACAACAAGCATGCAAAGGTGAGAAGCCATAAAACAGTTTAAAGTCATTGATATGAGAATTTACATAAAGAAAACATATTTTTGTTATGTTGTTGCATTTGCAGAATATTTAAATGTAAAAAACAAATGTCAAAGGTGCTGCAAGCTTATTTAATGCAGTCTGTGAATAAATTGAATAATAAAAACATACTATTTTTATTATTCTTTTTTCTTTATTCTTATTTAGTCTTTAAAATTGATAAAGTTATCTCACTAACACATAACCTCTTTGAATCATATGTTAATTAAAATTATTTTTCTGCATAACATTAAATTATCATTCTGTACTAGAAATGGTCAACGTGCTGCACATTTAGCGTCACCAGCAGCAGCAACAGAACAGCGGCGGTACAGCACCAGTAGCACCATAAAACTTTTAAAATAATTATGCTGAAATTAGCCACAAGTGAAATGGTTGCTACGCTTTGTGCGCAGCTTTTGAAGTTTTTAGTTTGTTTGAAAAATAACTTGGAACATTTTTATGTTAATATTTACATATGTATACATTAGCATATTAGATTTTATGTAATTATTTTAGTGGTACCAGATGGAAAAAAGGGAAGCTTCTAGTAAAAGCACATCTAGATATATTTTAGAACTGAAAGCTTATTATAGAGTTATCATTTATATTATTTGGTAAAATGCATGCAACGGCTGCTATATGGGTAGATAGTACGCTATAGTAGCAGTACCAGCATTTTCCGCTATTTTAATATGTCGCGATAAGCCATTAGAACTTTTTTACTATAATTTGTAAACGTAATTATTGTATTTTGTTTATTTGATTTTTGATTTTTTTTTTTAAAAGAAGAAGAATTTCTGTCAGATATTAGCGTGCAAAACTGAGGTACAGAGCCTCTGGACGTAACTATTATAGAACGTATAAAATTATATAGAATCTTAAATTGACGTTGCTTTTAGTTTAGTAGAAATATTAATTGACTTTCTTCAATTATGTCCGAAACTTTAGTAGTGAACTACTGGAATCCCCCTGTGCGAAATGTCAGATTACATTTTTTATTCGATGTAAATTTAACACATACGTATCTCCTTTATAATTGTTACGTAAATGGTACGTTTATATTTATAAGAACCAAAATAGAATATTACTTTGATAATATTCACTACGAGAAAAATGTAATATTTCTTAATAATACAAAATTTGATTTGTGTTTATAATATTCTTTTTTCTTAGTGTCTCATTATTATTATTTCTTTTTTAATGGAAACAAGAGACAAGAGAAAAATACAACAGGTTTTTATAAGACAAAAGTCAATACTAGTAAAAAAAATGTGAAACAGAACAAAAGAAGCAATAATGTGAAAAATCTCATTAGGCAGAGGGTTGGTTTATTTCACAGTTGTACAAGTCTCCCACACACCCTTAAACCACCTAGGACTTGGTATGCGGTGAATGTAGGGAGGAAATACTTTGGTTAAAAAGGAAAACACTATCAAGGGTAATACTGCAATGTGTGTATTATTTACTTTAGATTCTTTGCGGTAATAAATTAATAGACTAATAAAATATGAAGACACAATATCTTAAAATTATTATCATTAATTTTTTTTTTTTTTTTTATATTGCTAAATATTATTACAATCTGTCCTGCCTATAGGACATGCAGTGATAGGATTGTCAAAAAGAGTAAATAAAATGTCTTGCGCGGGATATGCCCATCGACTTATCCCTCAATTTTAATAGATCCTAGATTCTATTTATTTATGGATTTATAGATCTGCTAGTAGGTCCTGAGGTAACTTCTTTTTCAGTCTGCGTACTGCGGAAATATTGGACATTAGACAGCTGGCCAAGTTGTTTGGATGTTCCATTATTCTCTCCTTGTATAGTTTGTTCTAAGCACTATTTTTTCTTTTACTGTAGGTATATCCAGGTCTCGATGAATTATGTGTTATCATTAATAGTGTCTTTCTCTTTCTTCTTTAAATTTAATTATATTCAGTAACACTTAATTATGTCTATAGATGATGTAGTGTCTTCTAATAATCCGACACTGGTGGTAATCAAAGCAATATTGTCCATGTTAAATGAACATAAGCGCAAATTAATGTTTACTTGCAGCTATCCTATGTTCAACACAAGAACAATAGAATACATTTTCGAGCTATGAACCATTTATGTTTAGTAGAACAAAACCCAGTACGAGTAGAACAACCAGCAATGGGTGTACGTGCGCATAATTCGATTCATAATTCATGCAGATCTGATGCTACACATAACTTACATTTTAATAGTCAGTAGCGGATCAACCTACTTAGAGCCACTATCCTAATAGTTATCTTATTATAAGTTAATTGCATCCCGTCACAAAGTACACCAGTGCGCTAAACCTGTGTCAATAGCACAGGTCCCAGTAAACAATTTGGTGAAGTGCCCTATTTAGTGACGTTCGAGTCACTCGTACAATTCAATTCTAACGCTTTACAAGTTCTCTACCTGTCACAGACTTTGTGTTAGTTGTTAGATTTTTTTCATAATAATATTCTTTCTTTTTCCAACTTCATTCATTAAGTAGCAGTTGTTTCTTTCACACTAGGATATATATTTGTTTAGTTCATTTTCATTCCAAAGTGAGAGAGAAACGAGATGCGGTTAGACAAGTAAAATATATTTTTCACCGTTATACTTGTATAGTATTTCGTTCAGTACAGTATGTTTAAAGTATATGCTATCCTTTTTCAACAAATATTTCTTTAATGGTAATAGGCACACGCTGTCTCCCTCAATCTCCGAATATAATGTGTTTAAACGAATATTCTAAGCAGCGAGGGTAAGACAGAGGTTTTAAACCTAACGCAGACCTGCCGATCGTGGATTTTTGAATCACCAAAACAATGTAAAAAACTAATATAACGAGTATTGTTGAAAATGAATAATATTCATTAAAAAAATCACGATCCGTACTAAAGATTACATCTATTTATTTCTTCATTTAATTATTTATATTTTGCAGACTCTAAAAAGTAGAATTCCATTAAGTTGTATACCCCTGCCATCCCTGCTAGTGTCAAGTTTATAACTCCGGTCATAAATCATAAACCGACTCCGCTTTTAATTCAGCAGTGAACCGTCGTTGCGATCTCTGTAGGTCATAAATAGGGCCTTTCCTATGAACGACTGAATAGAAAACGAACACGTTCCAGACAAAAAACTCATGATATGTAATAGAAATTAAGTAGAATTTACTCCAAAATGATTACTGGGGTACTTCTACCAAATGTTAACACAAAAAAATCCATAAGTAATTATAAAAAATAAATCGTGTAAAATATACAATAAAAAATAATTGTTCTATAAATAAAAGTTATTACATCAACAAATGAATCATTTTATAAAATTTTAATATCACTAGATCTTTTAGTTCACTCACGTGTTAATTTTATGGTTTGGTTTGATTATTCGTGTTTTTATAAATTGCTGAAATGATTGCATTGGCTGATTGGGTTATTGCAGTGGTATTTCAGGGAAGTAATGAAATATTATTCAAATTGTAAAACCCGTATTTAATACGATATGCGAAATAAATGGTTCGTATGTTACAGCTTTAAAATTAGATTCCACCACAATTAATTAAAAAGCAGTTATCCATGGAATAGTGAATCATGATTTGTTAGTAGTACCTGTATCAATGAAAATGCCCATATTTCAATATTAGAAATTAAATTCTTTCTCAATTTTAGACATGGAAATATATCCCGCTAAACATAAGGTGTATAAGAATGTATTTTATAAATATTATAACGTAGTTTGTATAAAAATTATATAGTTTAGCTAACAATGTTTTTGTGAAGATTATACTTATCACTTATTTTTTAAAACATTTTGTTTGCGGGAAACAATTTTACATCTAGAGATATGCGAAATAGGTCATAAAATAATATATAGTAAAAAAAATTGAAACAGTTTTTGATTTAGCACGGTTCGAGTTTTTCAAATGTGAAATGAAAGTTTTCTAAGAGCTCCATGAAGCTATAACGCGCTATTGTTTCTTTGACTACGCTAATTTAAAAGAAAGTGAAGGATTTAAAAAAAAAATAGATTTAATTACCATATTTTGTGTCAACTTTTAACAGACTTTTACGAAAAAAGTTAACCCAAATTGTTATTTAATAAAGAATGATAATTCAAAACAAGTAACACTTGTTACTACATTCATTCTATACTAGTCGTATACCATAGATGCTACATACATAATGTGAAAATACATATTTTTGTAACCGCGTGGAAACCCTAATCTGCTAACACATGGTGACTACTTATATGCATATTAGAAATACCAAAATACATAAACCTGAGCTTGACGAGACTCCCTCGGGTTTGAAAGCATACTTTTCAAACAACCCCTTCCCCCCGTACTCCCTTTGGCCATACCACAGTCATTCATCCATCGTTCACTGCATTGTTGTTAGGTTGTAAAGCTTAGGCCTTTCAAATAGCTGTCTTCTGCCATCTACTTTCTGCGTAGTGTATATAACGACGTACCACGATCAATAGAGCAGACAGGCGCTTCCATGTTTATTTTGAACTTTTTTTGGGACATTTTATAGAAACTGTCAAGTTTCCTTTTTATTTATATACTTTTTGGTTATTATTATGACGGTAATTAATTATTATCTTTTGTATTAATTCTAGAGTCTTAAATGCGACTTGTGCATTGTTTTCTTACGAAGAACGACGATAAAGTCAATAAAAAATTAAGTTAAACTCGTGCAAACTAAACAATAGCAAAAGTTTTCAAGAATTTAATTTCAAGTAAAATTTTCATGAACTAATTTATCTGCAGTGTGCATTTGTAAGGTAATGTAATGCTTGTAAGGTTTCAACTTTTTATTTATATTATTGTAGGTAACATATTAGGTTTATTGTGTGAAAGTTTGAAATCGATTGGAGTAAAATTGTCGGAGATATAGAGTTTTAAGTCTTCACCTCTGGTCTGGTTTCGTCTTTCTTTGAAACTTTGAAACGCTGTCATTGAAACGGTGTTCTCTCTAGCTCAAAATCTACTAGACCGGTTCTTTTGAAATTTTGCATACTCTTTCTTTACATAAATGTCGAGGTAGCGCTATGGAGTTTTTTGTAATTTTTAATTTTAAACTATTTTAAAATAACAAAGTGTCGAAAAAACGATATTTTGACTTCAAGTACTGTAAATAATTGATAAATAAATAAAATACGATTAATACAATTAATACGAATAAAATCGACTGCGTTACCTGCATAAACTTATTAACTAATGAAGTCATTTTGGTTTTTTATTTCGAATAATCTAGTGATGAGTTATGAGGGACACTGCAGTCACTCTATTTCTTATGACGGTTGCAGAGATTCGCTGTCAATGCCTCATTTTTTTATATTTATTTATGAAAATTTCATAAAGTATTCTTTAAATATTATTTTATCATGTAGTAATTATAGAAATAATTATATACTAACTGTGTCGTCAAGAAACATTATCGAAAATATGTTTTTTTTTATCGTTTTGACCTTATCCCCCACTTAAGTGAAAACCATCCAAGTAAATAATTTCAAAACCTTTAAAGCTTTAAACCTTTTTTAGAGTAGAAACCGAAACCTGATGTATGCAATACATACGTATCCTTCGGCTAGTGTAAAAAGGTGTCCATTAGCGCGGTGTTAAGAATGTTGAGTTTGTTTTTGAACTATTTAATCCCATAATTTTCAAAATAATCCGTATGAGCTTTGTTTTAGAATATGACCATTAAATTACCGCTATTATTAATTATAAAATTGCGGTAACAGGGCTGTGGGATGCACCCTAATACAATATTTGAATTCCAAATCACATTTTATAATAAAACTCTGTGTATTTTACAGAGAGATAAAAATATTTTATAACATTTTAAGGCCATCCATGGTTTATTATTACTGCATGTTCCTAAAACGTGACATTAAACTGAATTAATTTACATATTCACATTCCTAATCACGTGACCCCTTATATACATTCCCCTGCACCAGAATTCATCTGGACAAGAAGATACTAGTATAATCTGTGCAAATAGATCGGCCTGTACACACACATATTTATATGATATTGAATTTATTATTTGCGCTCATGCGTGACCCTTCCATCCCAATTTAAATTGGGTTTACTTATCGTTAGAGGTTCAGTGATGTTAGGGTGGAAGCCTACCATCCAGGGGGTCGAATGATGAAAGTGAAAGTAACATTTTAGGATTTAGTTTTCATTCCCGTTGACTTCGTGTGATAAATGGTTCGTTTATTGAGTATGAGTATGCTCATTTAATGTCAAATAATATCAACTGTACTTTTGCTGATTAGGTAACGATTTTAAAATATACAACTCTGGCATATGAGAACATTTGCGAAACTGTATAATGCTACATGCTTATTTAAATTCGTAAACGTAGAAATTCTTTATTCGGTGTAAACATAAATGTGGAACACGACGAAACTGAGACATAATATGTTTTATAGGTTTTATAGGTAGATAGACTATTCTATTACAATATGGAATACATATGTATACATGATTAAGTTCAAGGTATACAATGTTGACGTTAAATAAGATCTTATACCGTATATTGATCACACAGAAGATAATTTATATTCCACTGCGTATACGCTAATACAAATATTAAATTATATATTTTTTATTTGTATACATAACAATAAAATTACTAAGCTAAGAAAATATGTCACTCAAATTGAAAGAATAAGTTGAAAAGATAATGAAAAACGACAGAAAAAGGAAAAAAGAAAAAATATTATAATAGAAACCGCTGTGGTGAATGCAGCTAACAAACAAACACAGAAATGAATTGTTACGGTCACAGTTTATTTAAAAAAATGACAACAGATGAATGAAAACAAACGCAAAGTGTGATTGAAAAATGAAATGGAAAATCTAAAAGCTTTTTTAGAATTTGTGGATTAGGTTATTTCAATACAAATCTTTTTGTGAAAGTAGAAAATTATTTGAAATAATTCGTTTGGATGTTTAGTATGTATTAGTGTGATATAAATTTAAGTTTAACCATTCCCATCAGTTTGATTTGAAGTTGTGTATTTATCAACTACATGGTTTCTTATAAAGTACAAAAATATTTACATAAACCCACGTTTTGCTACAAATGTTGAAAGTTATTTGTCGGAGTAAAATACTCATCCGATAAAGTAGTACCTCCTCTGCAATTTGTTAACAACATTAACAACAACTACAACAAATGAAAATACACACAATGAAATATTTCGCACAATACAGCTTAAATAGTTTTCTTGAATTATGTATTTCCGGACTTCCGTTCTGAAGTTTCTGAGTTTTGTAAGCTTAACTTTTATAATGGATTTACAGTCTATAGATCGCACGTATATGTATAGAACGTTGGTCGAAAATGACAACAATCCAATGACAGGTGCTAAAAATTTAAGTATTTTTCTAAATAAAAAATATAAATAAATTTAATAATAACAGCAAATAAATATCCATTTTCTTTGGTAAAACATAATTTAATTGCTCTAAATTTATGTTGTACAATAAAGAAAAAGATAAGAAGTGATAAGATAGTGAAATTATTAAATGTACGTAAAGGTTATACTTTTGTTAATTTTATAAAAATCGCGCCCGTACACTGTTCGGCTTGATAATTTCATAAAAAATGACATTTTTGTTTTATTTCATTCTTAATTAATGCTGATTTCAAATCTGCAATTTATTTTTGAATGTTTTGGTTTTTGAGATATCAGAATGTTGACGTGTAAACAATGAAGGTATTTAAAAATACGCTACGCTAAAAAATATATTTAATATAAAAAATAAAAAGTTTTTCTTTTGTCGAAAAATCGGCTTTTAACGGTTGTCTTTTTGTGTGGTTAATTTGGTTAATGTGGACTATGATCCGATAAAACAACGCTAGTTGTAAGTACGAAAAAATTTTTAAAACTTTTATATCGATCCGTTTTCGAGCCACCATACAAAATTCAGTACCAAACATATCTACAAACAAACACTGGTGTATAAATATAGTCCCGGAACTTTATAATAGTAGATCATTCAACTACTGGCCATGAATGTCCACAAGTAGGGTCACAACGGACTACTCGATACAGTGACAACATATAACAATCATATTAACACTAGATACAATAAAACCTGAAGTGTTGCCCTGTTCCCGTTAATTTCTGTCGACGCCCATGGCTGTGGCCCTATATTTTTGACCGTGGTTAACCCCAACATTTTATCCCTTTTGTTCTGAAAAGGATACATGATTTTGCACTTCCTCAAATAAAACGTAGATGTTACTTGACCTATATATTATACAATATACTCGTTGTCTGCTTGATGTGTTTTGTTTGTATTGTACGGGAACAACCCCATGGGCTGGATACCGGTCAAATCAAATTATGCGGGAGCAAATATTGTTCGCCTCGGACTTGTACAAATTCACCGTTACTTTAAATTTCCTATATGTTAAATTATGTAGTTATATTTAAAACCAAATAGGCACATACTGAAATATAAGATAGGGAATCGATATATATATATATTTTTACTGGTCGACAAGTAATAAAACTCACTAATTTTGCCAATATTAATTAATTAATGTAATTGACGTTTTTATTATATTAAATATTCAAAAATTGACGGAGATATAGTATTACATAAATTTGAATTTCGTTTTACCGCTTAATATATGTTGACGTCAAATACAATTTCACTCTGTTTCATATTCCTATTTCAAGATATTAAACATTTCAATTTTTAACTTTCCAGAGGTTTATTTCCTGTGTCTGTGACAGGGGATATGCACGAATTACTCACATACAAATATTATTTAAGTCGTAAAAAGAATTTAATCATTCACTAACAAAGCTACATATTAAATAACCTATTTCATATTTTATAGTAACATTAATAAAACTGAGAAAAGAGCAGAATCGTAAAATTGTAAATTTAATATAAAATGCAGGTTTATTTAAATACATCTCTTGAATGAATTTCACCTTATTCTTTGAACTTAAAATTCAATTACGTAAAACTTTAAAAATACTGTAAAAAGAACGCTATAAAATAACTATATATCATAGTATCATCGCGAGAGCGATTCTTTGTACGTTTTATATAATATAAACCAACCATTCTGTAAGTATGAAAATTAAATTTAGTGATGTAAACCTCCCACCTCATCTTCGTTTCATCTGCGTTTTCCCCGTACAAATGGAAGGTTGCTTGCAAGTACTTTCTTTAGCAATGATCATATTTTTTCTTTTTCATTTGTTTTTCCTTGTAAAGAAAATACCGTTACGTGATTCGATGGTGTGGAATTAAATTTAGAAAATAGGTTTTCTAGTGGTCTATAAAAGATAGTGCTATACGAGGTGATTTTCTTTCTTAACTGATATCGTTTGTAACATTTTATACAATTGTTGGACATTTTCTTTAAAGCAATAAAACCAGGATACCGGATCACCAACCATTTTATCAGAAGATCGATTTTAAGAGTTATATCTACACGTTGGTAATGATCATTCTGATTGGAAATAGATTTCTATCATTTTTATTGAGAGCCTGAGAGCTTGGGTTTATTAATATTTGTTTCTATTTTAATAAAATTTTAGTGTTGCGTTGCTAATTGTTATTTAACATTCGTAATATCCCTTATGACAGAGATATAGCAATTAATTATTTAAGTGTATAATATTTCTCATTCCTAAATTATTTACAATTCAGTTTTCATATAATTAATTGCTGAAATTTGATTAACCTTTTATAATATTTTATTGTACATTGTGAATAACTTTTTTTGAGATTGCTTTTTACTTAAACTTTCATCCTGAATTCTATTGTTTCCTGCAGTGAATAAGTTCAGTATGTTCCAATAAGGGATGTTAGACGTTCAGGAATATGCGGAACAGTTCCTCACAAGAGTAATCTCGTTCCAAGTTTTAGTGAAATCACGCTAAAAGATAACGGTTTGACTAGTTACCATTGATTGTTTTCTTATTTCTTGTAGCAAGAGCCCAAATTTGAAATCTGGCAACCCTGCTTCCAACATAGTATTAATTTTAGTGCTATGTAGAAGACATCTGTAACTTTAATGTAACCGAAGTTCAACCGAAGTTGAAGTTGCCGTTATCGTTGCTTATGTATATAACCCACTAAACATTTTGGAGTCACTTTGACATCATATTGAGGATGCGTCATGATTTTTTTTTGTCATAAAAGAGTTCATTTATAGTTCAGTTTCTCACATTTTTTCATATAAAATGTCTACTTTATCGGCTACAAATGGCGAAATTACTCCACCTGTCGGAATACAAATGAAGATAAAGTTGATGCGAACTATAATTGAAGTGAAATAGTGATAGAAACGTCACTAAATAGGGCACTTCACCAAATTGTTTACTGGAAAATTGTACTTCAAAATATATTAAAATTGATATTTTTTATTTATAAATAAAACTTTATTATAGTATCTGACATGACTTCGGTTTTACTGTAATTTTCTATTTACGAGTATATATTTATTGTAGTTATTACCTGAGAGATAACTTTTAACTGTTTATAATAACAAATTTTACACAATGATAATTTTATTTATATAAATTTATTATATTACGGTTATACTAGTATATAAAAAGTAAAAGTTTGATAAAAATAATCTTTAAAAAGTAAAAAGTACTTGCAATAAAATCCGTAAGATTAAGTCCTGATAATGAGTGTAAAACGGGAACAAACCTTTACTAAAATCGTGTAATCCTGCACTCCTCCTCTCCTCGCCCACTATCTCCAGCACCCCTACACGGCGTGGCATGAATGAGCGGTTGGGGAGCGTATCGTTCAAGTTACATGTTAAATTATTAGACATTACCCTTATCTATTATATCATTATCAGCTCAAGGTCTCACAGGATTTTGGGTATTTCGTATTCCGGGTGTCTCAGCAGTTCAGCGGAATGTTCATGGAGTCCTGGAGTTTCCGAAATTCAAGTAAAACTGCTTTTCAGTTTGAAACTTTGTGTTTAATAACATTTACGTAAAAGCGTTGAATTTATTAGGAGAATATATTGCGTTGCGCTAAAGTTTTAAGTTGCGGTAAAGTTCGTTTGTTAAACTTATGCGCAAACCCAAGAACCCAGAACCACTTTAATCAAAAATTCTCTTTTATGGTTTCTAAGAAATACTAGGCCTAATATTATTAAATAAACATACTATTTGGAAACCACTAAATTGGTTTCTTGAATAAACTTGTTCCTGTGTATTTAGATAATTAATTCAATCTGGTCTTATATATTACTACACGTCATCAAAAGGAAAACTTCTTTAAGAATGATATACACCTCAGAGAAATGGTAACACAAGCTGCGTAACAGAATGAAATTCTGTTTAAAATGAAGTAAAGTGTCTTCTAAATATCGCTACTTTTGTAATTCTTTGCTGTTTACAAGTCACAAGTCTAAAATTTTGTTTCCTTTTTTTGCTTTTAGGTCAAATTTAATTCTGCATAGATAAAATTTGCTCAGATAAGAAACACGCTGAGATGTAGCTTGTTTAGTGTATTTGAAAATCTTGCATCGTCTGTTACACTGTTAAGAAGAACTAATAATCATCTATAAAATTAATTTGGAATACCGTACCAGAGCATTGTAATAGATTCGATTTGTAAAACTATACTAATTTTGATAAATGAAAATAAAAATTCAAAATAATGTATCTTAAAAATAATTAATATACTCGGTTCTTTATTTGATATGAGTTTACTAGAATTGTAATATTAAAACTGAAGTAATCAGTTTTCAGTTTTTGAATTTTCATTATGAATTTTTATAACAAATGTAATCCGCCATTTTGCACAATCTGCTCTTTAGATTTAAACAAGACTGTGCACAACAACTATAATATTAGACACATTTCTAAATATGAATTTAGAGCTTTTGCAACTTATGTTACTATAAAATGAAAGTTATGTATACCATGTTATACATTGTGATTACACTTATGAGTCTTATGACCAGTATACATAAGGTGCATTGCATACTAATATTAATTTCACAATTTAACAAATTATAATGTCGGTAAACTTGTCGAATGCTGCTGGAATGCATGAATCTCGAATATTGCTTCCGTCGTTATCTTAAAATTCAATCTTCGGAAATGTCTCACTAGTGAACTGGACGTTTGATATATACTGTATATATATATATATTGTTGTGTGTATTGGTGCAGCACACTTTTAGAATAACACCATCTTCTAAATCGCAAAAGCTTAGGAGCTTTAAAGTAAATTACTCTTCTCAAGTTAAAATCGTTTTAATTTTTCACTTGTCACTTCAATGACTTTCCCCATTGTACGACGCAACATGGTTAGTACGCCCCATCACGTTCAAAAGCGACGGTTCACGCATATGCCTTAATCCAGTGCAAAATTCCATTCTCCTTTGTCTGCTAAGACGCTCCGAACTTTCCAACAACTTCCTTAATAATATTACATATAATATCATCCCTATAGAAATAGAAAACTATTATAATAACAAACGGTGACTGAAGTTAGTCCTACCTCGGGGTAGTTTCCTGTAAGAATATCCTTATAGGAGTATTGTGCTCTTCTTGGCAGTTCAACAGAGACGTGACTAACGGTATCATTTGTAATACGTATGAAAATATAATGACCACCCATCAACACATAGGTGAAGTAAAGTTAGATATTGTTAGATACATTGTTAGATACGTAAAATAGTTTATAGCGAGAGCGGATCACTTTTAAAAGAAAGTTTCTAATATTTAAATCAGTGATTGAAAACCTAAAATTGTGTGATTCTCATTTTGTTCTTCATGATTAAAATAAAAAACATATTGTTCCATTGGATTACATATTTGGACTAATTTAAAAGGTTTTATAATATTTAATTTACTTAATACTTCTACAGTCTAATATCATTTGAATATATGTTTAAATGTTCTTTATTAGCCATATAATTTAAAGTTCGATTTAATACCGAATTAATTTTGATTGACCCCACTAGTCCGAATCGACTGCGTAGTTCACCAATGTCATTTTATTCAACTGTCAGTTAATTAATGTACATTAGCGTTTTTATTTAAACTAAAACTTGAAAGAGATATGTACGAGTGTAATTAGATAATTTAGTAACTTTTCTGATTGAAAAAGTACTTTACTTCTCAATAAAAGATATTTTTTATATCCTTTAGTGGGGATAAGATCCCGGAATATATAGCCTTCCAGGGTATCCTTTACCCAGTTGCGGCGTATATACAGTGGCCACTCCACTAATTTCTGCAGAAGTGCTGAATATTGCCAATTTTGTGGTGGAGATCACAGCTCTTTAAGTTGCAAGAAAGAGAAGTTATTTTGTCGCAACTGTAAAGAAGACCATAAAGCTGACGATAGATCCTGCAGCAAATACTTAGAATTGAAAAATAAAAACGAAGCTAAAGCTAAAACTACCTATATAGAAAAAATTAAAATTGATCGTGGGAAAGAGGTATTTACATTAAACCTTTTTGAGTTCCCTTCTTTGGAAGAAAGTATAAATAAAAAGAAAATTACAGACTGTATTATAAGCGGTGAACCGGAAAGGAAAATCCGTAGAGTCTTGAAAATTTCAGAGCCCCGCAGATCCCCCCGAGAAGTAAAGAAAAGGACGTGGAAACATGACAATACACATAAGGTAAAGGAAAACGAACGCTCTAAGCCAATTCCCGTAAATAAAACCGATAAAGTGAAGAAACCAGAGATAACTAAGAAATCAGAGTTCGTTACGAAAACTGATTTAGACAAAAATATTATTGAGAATTCAGAAGAGATCAGAGATTCAGAGGAGATAAACCAAAATATTGATACTGACGAAGTAGTTTTAGAAGCAGAAACTATTACTAATAATTTGAACCAAACAATTGTAAATAACCATACTATTCCACCCCCAGATAATCAAAATATTGAAATGTTCTAATACAAATATTAGTTAACAAACATAATAAATAATGTATAAAAATACTTGTATAATGCAATGGAACTGCCGCAGTTTAAAATCCAAATTGATAAATCTAAAACAAATAGTTTTTGAAAATAATATTGAAGTAATCGCGCTCTCGGAAACCTGGCTTGATCCATCTTATAAAATCAAATGGAGAAATATGGAACTAGTAAGAGCAGATAGAAATAACAACGGTGGAGGCGTTGCTCTAGTAATAAACCACAACATTTTTATTGACAAAATTTTAATTCCTCTCTCAGGGGATATTGAAATTATAGGAGCAAAAATTAAATGGGGTAATGAGCATATTAATGTTGTATCCCTTTATGCCCCAGCAACAGCATCTATTACTACAGGAATATTGAATGCAATATTAAGATCTATTCCAGAACCAAGGCTAATTCTAGGTGACTGGAATGCTAAAGCCATTGCTTGGGGAAACACCTATGACTGTCCAAGGGGTAAAATTATATGTCAGGTGATGGACAATAACAATATGATGTTCCTTAATGATGGTTCTCCTACTCGAATCAACATCCATTCAGGAACAGCGTCAGCAATTGATTTATCATGGGCAACCCCATCTCTTGGTAGCCAACTTTCATGGAACGTAATGGAGGATCAACTAGGTTCTGATCACGCCATTATACTTATGAATGGGGCACAAATTAGTCAATCAAGCAGAGGCAAAGAAAGATTTAAATTAAACATTGTACCAAATACAATCGACTGGGACAATTTCTCTAACCAAATAGAAGCAGACTTATTGGCAAACCAAATTCAGTCCAATACTACGCTGGAAATAAAGTATAATTACCTCATTGACTCAATTGAGTCTGCAGCTAAAAAGTGGGGGAAAAATATTGCAAACAATAAAATCTCAAAATATCCGCCAAATCCTTGGTGGGATGATGAATGCAAAGAGGCTGTGCAAAACAGAAAAAGAGCCTACAGAAGATACCACCGAAATAGTTCTGAAACAAATAAAGTAGCTTTAAAAAAAGTAGAATCTGAAACGACCAACTTACTAAAGTTCAAGAAAAGACAAGCTTGGAGAAACCTTGCCGAAGAGTTAAACCATAATTTAACTACTAAACAATTATGGGAAAAAATTAATAGGATGAGAGGTTCAGGAAAATGCACGAAAACAATTTCACCTAACAGTGAGGACTTGTTATGTGAACTTTCACAAGTAATAGCACCGCCCTGGGTACCTGAGCAAGAAAGCGTACTATATGGAGTCACTCAAGACGACTCTAGTAAAATGATGATTAAAGAAGTAGAAATGTGGGAACTACAATCTCACCTTATAATGACGAAAACAACCACGCCCGGTCCAGATGGAATATCTTATGAAATGTTAGGCCATCTCCCATCAATCGCTAAAAAATTATTATTAAACATATACAACACAATTTTGGAAGAAGAACTAATTCCTGAGTCCTGGAAAAATACTCAGATTGTTCCAATATTAAAAATAGATAAGCCAGTAAATCAACCAACCTCATATAGACCTATAACTCTCATTAATTGCTGCAGAAAAGTCTTTGAGAAAATATTGAAAACGAGATTAGAATATTGGTTAGATTCTAAGTCGTTAATACCAAAGCAAATTTTAGGCTGTAGAAGAGGTAGAAGTACCAGGGATGGCATAGTTGCATTATCAGCTAGAATTGAAGCAGGAAAAAGCAAAGGCAATGTATCAATGGCCTGTTTTGTAGATATCAAAGCAGCTTTCGATAATGTAAACATCAATTTTTTATTAAGACAATTATATGTAATAGGAGTACCGAGAGTAATAATTAATATACTAAGGAATTTACTAAGTGGCAGGAATACTCAACTATGGTTTAATGGATTACTATCGGACTGGAGACTATGTTCTAAAGGCATTCCACAAGGCTCAGCACTAAGTCCTCTTCTCTTTAATATGATGGTTAGGTCAATAAAACCGTATCTCAACCCAACAATATCATGGATATCATATGTGGATGACTTAGTTTTCTTATCACAAGAAAATACTATAGAGGAGACTGGAAAAAAAATGCAAAAGATTGTAAATAACTTAGAGAAATGGCTTAATGATGCTTGTTTAGAAGCATCAACAGAAAAATCTAAACTAATGATTTTTAACATGAGTTCAAAAATATCACAGCCACCTATAATAACTCTAGGTAAACAAAAATTGGAATACACAAATAATTATATATACTTAGGATTTCCATTTTCCACAAATAAATCCGAAAAATCAATAATACTCAATATTAAAAAGAAAGCTGAACCTGCAATCAATATACTCAAAATGTTTGCTGGACAAAGATGGGGACTAAATACATCTTCGCTACTAAATTTATATAAATCATTAGTCCGCCCTCATTTGGAGTATGGTGCAGAGGTACTTATAATGTGTAAAAAGAATACAATAGAATCACTTGAAAAATTGCAATATAAAGCTTTAAGAATAGTATTAGGAGCTATCTGTACAACTCATACCCTTTCATTACTAGCAGAGGCTTGTATGCCACCATTAAAAGAAAGATGGATAAAGAAAACGTCTTACTTTATGGCTAGCGCTTTAATGACAAATAACACATTAATAAGGGACGAACTTAACGAATTATCAAGAACAGGTTCAAGAAGTCATGAGCTTAATGCAATTTGGATAAATGAAAAAAGGAAATGGACAGAAAGAGGAACCCCAGTAGAAATACCAATTTTCGAATTAGATTATTATTACTCAGGTAGAGGAACTCCTGCAAATATAACTATTGGCAAGGAGCTAAATATGAGTAACATATTACCTGAGCTAATAACTATAGACTTACAACAAAAATTAGATCAACAATTCCCGAATTATACAAAATTATATACTGACGGCTCAAAAGAAGCAGATGGAGTGGGTGCAGCAGTAGTAGATATTAACAATAGCAGAATTTACAAGCTTCATAATCAAGCATCCATATATACAGCTGAGTTATGTGCTATAGATCTAGCTGTGGATCAAATCATTACTGATGACAGAGACAGCACTTTAATATTATCCGACTCGTTATCAGTCATACAGTCCTTAAGCAGTAAGGGAATCAATACAAAATTAGACAACAAAATTTATTATGTCAAAGAAAAAATAAATAGGGAAATAGATAAGGGCCGAAATATTAAACTAATTTGGATACCGTCACATAAGGGAATTAAGGGAAATGAAAAAGCTGATCAAATGGCCAAGGTAGCTACTTCCTGTGATAAATATATTTCATTTTTTATAAAGTCAGACATGAAAGCAGAATTAGAAAAAAATGAAATGAAAAATTGGCAAGACAAGTGGGATAATTCTGATAAAGGTAGAGAATTTTATACAATACAACCAATACTGAGACGTAAGCCATGGTTTGCCAAACTAAAATGGCCAAGAAGATTAATTACAATGACCTCAAGGCTAAGAATGAATCATACTGGAGCTCCGAAACATCTAGCAAGAAACAAAATTATTCCAAACTCTAAATGCGAATGTGGTGAAGAAGAGGCAGACCCTGACCACATTCTGTGGCAATGTAAAAATACATCAATGGCAAGAAATGGACTCCAAAGGGCGGTACTACAGACTTCGCAGACGCTTCCTGTTAACACCGCTTTTTTGATTGAGAAACCGAGATTTATAACTGCAGTTGCCATGAACAGATCATTCTTGTTATCTGGGTATAATATATAAGAAAAGACAGAATTGTATTAGGGGCGATAAAAGGCTACGTGCCTACGAAGCCCAAAAATCTATATTAAAAAAAAAAAAAAAAAAAAAAAAATAGATATTTTTTGGCAAAAAGGGCTTTATTTATCAATATAGTCTCCTTTAAGCTCGATACATTTTGTAAATTTTTTTTATTCCTTCCAAATAATAGGTTTTCTCAAGACCCTCAAAATAGGCGTTTGTTTCAGTGATTCTTACCCGTGATCACAGTGGCCTGTCGTTAATACCTCAATGCCTCGAACACTCTGTGATATTAAAATTACATTTTAAATATAACTCTTATTCTCCAAGCACTCTATCACTTTTTACTAATAAAAACACCAAACAGTGTTTTATTTTTGTATTTCAATTTAAATTTATCGTCTTTCATAAAAATATTTACATCATCTTGTATATTTTTATAATAAGTATTGAAACGTTACTCGACTTTCAATTTCTAAATGTATTTGATGTACAAAATTCAATTTCCTGTTCAGCGCAATAGTTGTTTCACAATGCAATAAAGCAAATGTCTTACGAATAAAAGATATTATGCTAGTACACCGTTATCTACTTCATTATTTTTATTGTTTTATAGTTTAGTATATCTATATTGATTATAAAAGTCTGCATACTGCAAAGCTCTCGAAAACTCAAGCTTTCTTCATCTGCCTCTACAACAGCATTAAGCAACAGCAAAACTTTGTGATAATTTGCTATAAAAATTTTTTTTTCCAGAACTAGCCAAGGTGATAAGTGCAAACCGTCATAAATCGAGGATTACCTGTAATACATTTTGTATTACACAGCAGAGAAAAGTATGTTCCTAGATTCACACACCTTTTATAGCAGTATGTGTACTTAGCTTCTGATGATAAAGCTTCGTACAAGGTTACTAACACCTGTCTAGTAAATAATTATCAATGTTACGATTCTCAGCCTCAATTACAGTATGACTGATCTGAAATTTAAACTTAGAGGAACCTCAGATAAGCATTGAAGCATCTCTACTCAATCACTACCAGAGACTTGCGGTAACAATTATTTGCTAATACGTTTTGGGTTTAGTGGAAAAATGTTGTTCAAAAAAATTAATAAGTATTCCATATTAATAACTTACTACAATGAATAAATAACATTGAAATAATAACGTTATGTTTGAGATATGTATGAATTACACAACTGTCATTTCTATTGCTGCCATTGACTTATTCGTTATATTTCTTTTGACATGCGGTGTTATATTTTCTTACACTTGCCTAGTCATAAAAATTTCTACATTTTACAGGACATTTCTAACGCAGAGACAATTTATTCCTCGTAAGATTTATTTAGGTAGAGTTTTTTAAGATGGATTCTACAAAAAATAAATTGTATATGCGTAGAAATGGGAGAAAACCCCATAATACCAGCTTATAGGGCAGAGCATAGAGTATAGGGTTACAACACAGCAATGGCACCGTAGTGATTCTATTTCTTGGCAGTAGTAAATTGAAAAAGTTTTACCAAATACAAAAATTTACATAAATATGTTTACAAAAACAAACGTGTAAAAAACGTAGAGAATAAGAAAACTTGTCAAGGTTTCTTTTTAGGAGTTTTGTGTAATAGAAAGTTTGTTTTCGTAGAGAAATGGGATTACATTTTATCAATGACTCCCTTGTAGGGTGTTCTAAGACTTTATTTTGTCAATTCAATTGGTTTTAATGGCTCTATAAAACATTCTTGCTCTCAATCAGTTGTTCTTCTGTGTATCTATTAGAGAAATACGTGTTCGCATGTATCCCAGGTAGAAAATTGTCTTGCAGTGCGAGTTTTACATTTTCTGCTTGCCACAAGCTAATTCTGAGATTAATTTACTATAGAAATTACCTTGCAGTAAGAGTTTCACATTAGTTAGCTTACTTCAAGCTAATTCAAGTGTTACTTTTTATAATTGCGATATTACCAGTAATTGTGCGAATTAATTTTTACAGATACTTACACAAATGTAAGTTTAAATTTGGTTATCAATTAAGGCTATAAGTTGTATAACCTCAAAGTTACCTTTTAACAAATTTTCCAGTATAAGCTTGTCACTTGTCATTACCTTTTGTTATCCATAGGATAACGACTCCCTGGTTCACTATATGTATACATTGACAGTTAAATTTTACGCCTCTTCCACACTACGGTCATTAAATCTGACTACAAATAAATATATTGCACCTGTGACATTTTGGTAAAGGTATACCTATATATCACATATATATTTTATTAAAACGGCATATATTTCCATCAATAACTGACTTTATCACATAAAGTTTATACATACATACACATATATAGTTATACGATACTTATATAGCTTCAAATAGTAGTAATAACAAGTTAATATCATTTCAAATATTCAACATTTGTACATACGTATATTATGTCAGCCCTGTAGCATTTGTTTTAAAACAGAAGTTACCAATACAGCCCACGGCAAATCCATTCCTTCTCATCCCATTTCTTCCAGATATATGGATAATGTTAGACTCCATGTGTCACTCACATGTGTTCATACTTGACAGTTTTGGATATTTTATAATATATAACAGATATAAAACTTAAAGGTAAAGGACCCTCTATGCTGAATGAGATTTTATAAGGATGGCGCTAGTCCTTCGTATTTCTACCAGAACGTCTTTTCATGTTATAATATTGTATATAAAACTTATATAATGTAGTATGTTATTATGAGACATGGATAACAGTTTAAATGTTTCACCACCCTCGTGAATTATATATTATTATTTTATTATGAAATAAGCTTTTATTGTTATTGGTAAAGTTAGTGCCATATGAATTCTATTTGATTATGTTAAGTTATGAAAGTTTGTTTTATATTTTTAATGTATATAGAAGGACAAAAGTTAAATGTTACGAAACTAAACTTAAGAACCCTTTTCAAAATAGTAATGTAACTTTCTTACACAAGTGATGATTTTAAACACCGTACAATTTCTAATTTTACACTAAAATAATACTTCTAATAAATGTTCAATAATTACGGTCAGGTAGAGGTAATTTTTTACTTAAAAGAATGATCTTAGTTTAAAATGAAAATGAATTGATGTCTACTATCAGAAATGCTGAGCGACCTTGTGGGAGGCTTGTCAAAAATGTCGTTAAAATATTCAATTACTTTTATATAGTCTCGTTTAGTATTAACCTTAAGTAAAATAAGTATAAATTACCAAGAGAAACTATGTAAAATATAACACATGAAAATATTAGACTAATATAAATGTAATTATTTTACTAAAATAGAAAAACATGCACATTGCGCAACCTCTGCTCAATTCGCAAGTAGACACTGTTATATATTAATAAGGTTGTTGTATCTTAATACCCGTATATGCTTAGAAATGTTATATATTCGTATAAAGTACAAAAATAGAAAGAATCAGAATTACTAGATACACTAAGCTACCTGTTAATGTTTTATTTTTGATTTCAGATGTGAGAAATGATCTAACTCAATGTATTGTGCAATTTATAATGCACTAACAAATAGATATATAGGTTAAACATTAGTTAAAAGTTTAGAAAATGTAAAAAATTTATTTATGTGTAATGTAATTTAAAATGTATGTGTAGTATTAATTTGTAATAGAAATATTTAGGCAAGAAGGCTGAGAAAGCTAAAGCCAAAAACAAATATATATAAAGTTACATTTTAGTGAATATTAATGATATCTTATAAAAATGAATATATTTTATAAGTTATTTTAATATGGCAAAAAAACATCTTTTATATTTAATATTTCTCTTTGTAAGTTTGTTTATTTTATTGCCATTACGTAACATGTTTCTCTCCATTACCAGACATAACATTAAGATAACCCTCATAAATATCCGTAATTCCAACAACATGCTTTACTTTAATTGACTTTATTTTCCAACAAAATATTTACTAAACTTTTTATAATCTTTTCGTATTTTTAGAAGTACATTCGTACTCGTATAACCTAATACCGAGAATGTAGTCAGCGTTTATTAAACCTAACATTACTAAAATTACAATTTCATAGTTCATTTAATGCCCTGATACGTTCCATACCGTAACCGTAACCGTACGCAACGGTTTAACGGTTCCCCATGCCGTTATCCTTAACGCGCGGTGCGGTCCGGTCGACTCGATGGGTTTTTCATATTTGTGGAACATTATTTTTCGTTTACGTTTCGCCTTTCAACAAGTTATGGGTTGTTACTTTTAGAACCTACTACTTAATGCAGTAATGGATATTACTTGTAGTTATTGACGCAGTCTGCATGATCCACACAGCAGCACTAAAAAAAAGGTAACAAATAGAGTATGTTAAGTTGACGCATACATAAAAATGGAAAACGAATATTATTTAAATGCTATACACTCGTTAAATTGTAAAACGGTATGTTAACTATAAAAATAGCTAATGGCAAACTATATTTATTATATATTATTATTTATTTTATTGTTTTTACCATTAGACACTATATTATTCTGTCTTAACTCATTAAACTACATATCATTGTGCTAAATTTATTTTTGATCCTCATTCCCACATTCCCACTCCTTCCAAAAGAAATTAAAAAAATATATCCTTATAAAAATATAAACCAAACTGCTACTGCTGCGCTTCTCCTGCTACTCTCCCTCCTGTTTCTACTCTGCCATTCCTTCTTTTTCCACGCTCCTTTTCTCGCTCCTCGCTCCCTTTACTAACTGCACAATATTCTTATCGCTTTTTACCTTTTTCTCACATGAAAACTTAATGTGCTCCAAAGTTTCGTTCTCCGTTCCGCACACCCTACACATCCTTTCCTCGCTATTTGCCCAGTATCTGTTTCCTTTCTTCTAGTTTCCCAATCTGAATCTGGCAATCCTTCTCATGTTTTTAGTGTATTTTTCTCTTAAGTATTCTGGTATCTGTCTCACCCAAATCCTTTTATATCTTTTGTTATAATTGCTCTTCTCAATAAGCTACCGACAAACTATATATAATGGTCACAGAATCCATAGATATTTCTGAAATTGAATAATCATTAGATAAAGCAAATGAAGATGAAAAGGACAAAAACAAAAATTCATGTGTTTTCTCCCTCAGACTGCAATGGTTTTCTTACGACTTGTAGGGTGTAATTGCTTTAGCACACTTTATCAGTGGAGAAACTTTCCATTTTAATGTTTATTAATACACATACGAATTACACATTACTCACATTCTTGAAATAAGTTGTGTCGTATAAATCTACGTTATAATAAAAAAGAACTATCACACAAAATTCTTTTTAATGTATATAGGAACGAATAGGACAAAATTTCTCATTGCATCGTAGATTATACAGATCTTATAACCTGTTTTAACCATAAGTCACCGCCGAACTCTCGTATTTTGAACTATACATAAATATTTTTAATAATAATCGTGTCTAAACGTGTCACTCGAAAACATTTTCAAATTGCATTCAAAATTTATTTTATCTTTACGCACAAGGTGATATCCGCTCAGTGGAAGTGTGGATAATAGTAGTATGAACAAAGGGGGTGAAGAACAGGGGTGGAAGTTGAAGGGTGTCCATACAGTACGGTGTAAACTCATTTCATTTTCCAGTGAGTTCATGCGCAAAGCTAACATGTACTGCCACATTGTGAACGCAATTTTGAAAAATAACACTAACATGTGCAGGCGGAATAACTTATGCGTGAAATGCAAACCGTGAAAACTGTTCTCGCGTTACAAACTAGTCTGATCTGTTCTTTTTAATATTACTCTGTGGGTATACATAAATTGTAACGGCGGTATTTTATACCCATCTATTTCTCTATGTCCGTAAAAGTATCATACGCGTAATGCCAGTTTCACACCACAGAGACAGTTCAATAAAACACGAACAAAAACTGTTTTTTATGAACAAAAACACCAATGTTTACACCAAAGGGACTGTTCTTGAAACACTAAAAACAAAACCAGTCTGTTCATGTGAACAGTCTGTTTTCGAAAAGCAGAACTGTTTTAAAATAAAACAAAACACGTTTCTGTTTTGTTTTTTAACAACAAAACTGTCTCTCTGGTATTAAACCGGCATAACATTTACGTAATTCTGTTATGGAACTAAAGTAAGATCACAGATCTATTCAATTGAGTTCTACTCAATAATGTCTACTCAATCGCAACCACAAATAAAAATAATTTATTTATACTCTCCCTTAACTACTCGTTGTTTGAGTAACCGCTACTACTAAGGGATTATATTATTTAACTTCAGAATAAGGGATCATCTGTTAGAACTTCTTCTGAATTACATTTAACAACGTCTAATAGTTCCTGACAATAGAGTTGATTTAATATTAATATAAGGGCGCTTCTACACAATATCCGTGGAAATTGCAAATTAGAGTAAGACTTTTAGGCGAGGATCACCGTGGAAACTTGAACGAACAATACATATTCGACATTTTTCATTAAATAAATCCAATAAATTATAACAATTTTTTAATAATTTTCAATATCTTCTTCTTAATATATATAAATTACGTGTCACTGCATCTCACCGCGATGGACTCCTAAACTACTTAACCGATTTTAATCAAATTTGTACACCGTTTGGTCCAACTTGAAAGATAGGATAGCTTAAATCTCAATTTATTTATCTTATTGCTAATTATTTGTCTATTAATTATCTGTATATGACATATGACATCGGGCGACGATGATGGCGACATCTGTTGACTAGATTGAGTAAATATTCTGTTGAGTAAATCGAAATCTGTTGACTAGATTGAGTAAATATTCAATAGATGGCGCTACGTTAGACACAGCAACGCGTGGCCGGGACAGCTAGTAGATATATAAATCTTTAGAGCTTTATTAAGAAAAATTTTTATAACACTTTTAGATAAAGTAAAAATTCTTTGTACAGTATAACTCATTTCTTTTCTCATATATTAAAAAGTTAAATGCTTAAGTTCAAGCTGATCAAAGTACAATGTACAGATATCTTTTTATATCAAAATTTAAATTGAATTCTCTGCCTTGTTCAGTACTTTACATGTCTATAGCTTACATTTATATAAGAAACCTTTCCTTAAAGAATATAATAAAGAAAAATAAATTGAAAATATTAAAATTGTATTGAAATATTTTTATATATAAATATAATATGCACAAAAAGTGTTTATAATCTTAAAAGCTGAATCTTTAAGAGTCGGTTTGAAATTTTATTTTTGTACATGTGGTGCTTAAGGAGATTTAAGAGGAAGCTGCAGATTTTCTTGCATGTCAAATTGTCGGGATGGTACATTTACTATTAGTACTACTAAGCTGTCATTTATCGTTGATATATAAGTATATACTCATAAATATACGCCAAATATAATCATTCAATTTATAAGTAACTATATGGTCCACATATGTATATGAGTCTCCGGTATCATAAAAACTGTCATCATTTATACTTGAACCAGAAGAAAATGGCTACGAGAAAAATGACTAACGATTTTGTAGCCTACATAATATTTTAGCTTTAATCTTTCAGAAAGTTTTTAGTTTAAAATATTTTATTCAAATTTATACAATTTATACTCTTGTGTATTTATTTAATGACTATGTATCAAAATTATATACTTCGGTAAATAATAAAACGTTAGATAAAAAATGTTACGTATATAATACATCGATTTACCTTATACCTAATACTGGTAACATTTTATGTAAACTTACTGAGATTTAATTCTAGCACGTAACATTTTTTATGTTAAATAAACCTAAAATATATGTAACTATGTTTAGCGGGTAATAATATAATAAATAGATAATATAATACAGCTACCTGTTAAATGAATTCATTCTTTGTGCTTTTAAAATGTATTACCTGTTATATTAAAATATATAATACAATAATATGTATATGAATGGCAGCTAAGCGGCTTTATTATAATACGTTGCTTATATAAACGCTTTTTGTTATACATTTTCACTTTAAAAACTTGTTTTTATACTACGTTATTGAAGATAAAATACAATGGTATTTCCGTTATGTACTATGTATGTTGTACACTTAGGGCGTCCGCATACGGGGCGACTGGTTGCAAACCTTAGACCCGAATCTGCCCGAACCGAATGAGAATGGAACTGTGTTGTTAGTGAGAGAACGAAAGTCTATACGGGTGAGAGAAAACACAGGGAACGAACGTAATTAAACTGACTGCAAACAGGTTTTGAGTACGTTTGCAGCGAGTCTATTTCTCGGTCGCAGGGCATGGTTGCTTGCATGCTTTTGATGATAACATCATGAACAGAGATGTGCAAGAATACTATTCAAAAGTATTTAAATACATACATACATACAAATACGACACAATAAAATCCCCTGTTATGCTATTGTTAAAAGTTCTACAGAGTCACGAAACATGGCTCGATTACCACTTTAGTTTCGTTCGTGCCGTGTGTTTTCTCTCACTCGTATACACGTTCGTTCTTTACTAACAACACAGTTCCATTCTCATCCGGTTCGGGCAGATTCGGGGCTAAGGTTTGCTATCAGTCGCCTCATGTGCGAACGCCCTACGTCTACAAATAATTTCAGTCAACCTGCACACTACTTTACCAAACTATAAGTAGTTAAATATTACCGAAGATACTTCTCTTTAAAATTTCGTTACAAAACAAAATACTAACAAAAATACATTGATATTAAATAAAGCCATAAAGTGTGTCAATGTGTGTATTCTGTTTCATTATATTATTAGATTATATAATATTACATATTAAATTACAATGTAATAGAGCTTTATTGATATTTGATAAATAACATATCGTAACGATAGGTAAAAAATATTACGTTAAATAATATATAATATAGAAAGTTAGTTTTATAGCAATAAATGTAGTCAACAATGTTTTCGATTTTAATTCGTAATGAATGATTTAAAAAAGGAAACTGTACAACCAACAATTAAAAATGGTTACTTTTCCTTCTTAATCGGTAGAAGTGTAAAATGAGTGTAAAACTGCAAAATGTAGTTCAAAACTGATGTTAATCGTGAAAAGAAAATACCATTAGTAAAATGTTTCCAATATGTTACGACCTAAACACTACAACAGCAAATATGAACCAAATAATGTGAGCACATAGTGGAACAAGTAGCTTCAGGGCGAACATGAACATGAAATATTATTATGCAGTTTTTTAAAAGTATTTTCAATAAAAGAGGATGTAGTTTCCTGTTCATAAAAACTATTATATGTAACAATATGTTAAATTCTGTCAGCGAGATTTCGAGGGGCATTATAATAATATTTTATAAGGGCGGCTATTATCTGTCAACACCGGAACTTCATAAAGGTTTATGCTTTAAAGCCATTTCTTTAGAATAGAATATTACTTTTTACTAATCATATAAAATTGTAATATGTTATGTATGTATGCTATATTATATTTCTTGCTATCAAACTAAATACCAAAATTCTTTGATATATATTCTGCTGTAAGTTGACTTGAAGATTACTTACATTTAATTCAGACATTTTAAATTTGTTCTTGATTTGTATTACAATCAATTCTATGCCGCAAGTGTATCTGTCACACATGATAATGATATTAATCAAAATAATATATTGTTACGATAATATTTCGAAGCGACTTACGTATGTCAAGCTTTATTATGATTTCTCAACCCTCATATAAATAATACAATTATAATAAACATCAGAAATCCTCGTAACCCTTCCGTAATCCGAACTTATATTCTACGCGTGTGTGTTCCATCTTACTGTTCGATCTTGATCTCGATCTTACGTTTTGATATTGTTCTCCTACGTTATGTTATGACCTACTTGTAAACGAATCTAATATATCACAACAAACTGTCGTTGTCATCCACAAACCCAACTGGAGTCATTATACCCGAACTGGAGTGAGATTGAGTCACATTTCTCCAGCTACACACATCATTTGTATTGTTTTATTGCGACGTTTAATTCAGCATGCCTCCAGCATAGTACTGTGGTTCTTGAACTGTGTATAATGAATGGTTCTTGCTAAAAAAGGCGACCTTTTTTAGTTAAAAACCAAACACAAGTAAATTAATCACATGAAAAACTTTTATATAAATAAGTTTCTTCCTTATTTATAACTCAAGAATAAATAGCAGTGGCGATACAATTGACAATTGGATTACAGATCGATAATGGTTACAAAAATGTTGTTTCATTAACTTAATTTATTTTAGAATTTCTTTAGAGATTCTTATTCTTTAGTAATTCGAAAACTGGCCGTCTTAGCTATCATCAGCAGTATGAAGTTTGTAACGAGTGACTTTCCATAGGTTAATTTTTTCGTAAGAGAGATTTCTATTCCCTCCAGGCTTGAATCCGATGAACTTCTTTAGGTATCAACAAACAAATATAAAAATGTGGAAACATTGAAAAGAGCACTTTGTCGGTAAATAACAACGATTTCCATATTATCACATTGGAATAGTGCGCAGTGTCTTCATTTGACGATTTGATGGTATATTACACACCAGAGTAGCTATTTTGAACTGGTAACTGGTAACTGACGAAACTGTTGCATTTTTCATTAATATCTCTTCCACTGACGGTCCTTGTACACATAGAGAAGAATTTAAAACGAAAATGATTTTATGATTCTCATGAAAACATGTTACTGTTATTTTTTATTACGTTAAAACTAAAAATGATGTAGTGACATTTTGTTTTTCATAACTTAGCACTCATATCTATATCTTACCATAATTATATTATTCCTCTTTTAAATTATCGTATAAAACTCCGTTGAAAATATTTTTTTTATTTGTAATAATGTTTTCAAAAGCCTAAAACTCTAAAAAATGAACGAGTATATAAGTAAAAACATTTATAACTCGTATTTACCATATAATAATAGAAAAATGAATTCTAAAAGCGACTCACAGTTTTAGAAGTACTATACTCCACATTTGTGTCTTATATTTTCTGGTATGAGATCCTTCGTTTTATAATATATACCGTTTTCAATATACCGATTTACCTAAATCATTTTCTCGTAAAATTGACATTTTATTTTAACATAATGTAATATTTTTAAAGATATTGAAAGACATAAGGTAAGGGTAGTGTCAAATTTATACCAGATGTTTTTCACAAGTGTACGTTCCATATTCATCGCTGCAGGGATATAAGGTGTACAGTCATATGAATAAAAACAGCTTTTATCAATTTTAAAAGTTTATCTAATGGCTAGAAATACCTGATAAGTTTCAGGACAAGTGCAAGGATTAGCGATATATGTATAGTTTATTCGTATGCATGTGTTACTGTCAGCATCGCCAACATTTCTACGATAGTCGAACAGTTACGGACAAGTCATGCATACGTTACCCCTCGCCAAAAGTGATATCAACTCCTTATTACTATAAAACGACGCTGGTTGGTAAAAAAAACATTTTTTATAAATATGTTTGCAGTAAAAATGATTAATATACTTTAAAAAAAAACGATAGGATTTACCGTATCATATTGAATTGAAAAAAAACTATCCGTCAAACGATTCGATCCTATCTCTGTGACAAAACCTGAATTCAATGGCTTCCAGATATCTATACGTATGTATATCCCCGAAAGACGCTATTCGGAATAATGATCGTTAACATAATTTTACATCTCTTTCCTTTTTACTCATTTTCTCTGTCTATTTCTTAATAGTCTCCCCCTGTTATTACCATCGTATCCTACAATAACAACTACATAAAGAGAGCGAATAGATAAGAACCAAACAATAATGATATTATTACTAATATTATATTTATCTATTAATTCCAGATCTCGGGCTGTTGGAGCTGACGCACATCTATTGTATATTTCTGGGGCTCACCATCCTACAGCTTACTTATGGCCTTACGAATCATCAGAATGTTAACCAACTCCACGGCATGGGGATGGGAATGGGGATGGCATCAGGGTGCAAAACATCTGAATTGGCGTGTGACAATGGGAGATGCGTTCCGCTAAATCGTTATTGTGATAACGTAAACGACTGCGGTGACTCATCTGATGAACCTAGATATTGTTCACGTAAGTATTTACATTTATTTTGTGTACAATTTCATAAAAGCTTCATTTGTTGTTGCCCATTCTGTTTAATGATGTTAATTTGTTGTGGTGTACACCCCGAGCAATTAATTCACGGGCAGTGGTTCCTTTTCCACACAAGTTGCTTTTATTTTGGGCTTTTACTCAATTAACTGGGAATTATTTCGTTTTATTTTTTCCTCAGCTTAAATCTGATAACCTTTTTTATGTATATTTCATCTCTCTATTCGAAAAATTAAAATTATGTAATTCTAAGAATGTACGATGCCGAGATCGTTAAGGGTTGTAACTGGATTAACAAGGGGTGATTATTCTTTGAGTATACGCTAAAAGAATTAACAATCACAATTAGTATAGGATTATAAAACCATAAAATTGTTGTTAATTACAATAACTGTCTAACAACATTAGATATTATTAAATTATTCATTATCGAAACATGTTTTTTAGTTTACAAAATATAATATTGGTTTTCTGGTTTTGATTTTGTGACAGTTTGAAGCGTACACAAAAAGAATTACTGAAATCCAAAATATTTGCCAAATATAACATCATATACTTATAACATATAATACACATACACATATAATTTAAATGTGTTGACCTTCCAGCGATTGCCATAAATGTGTGGGTCAATGTCACAAAATAATAAATGTGTATCTGATTGACCTAAGTCCTCGTATATATTTGCTTTTAATTGTCATGACATATTAACAATTTTTTTACCTTTCCTTGTTAAACGAAAGCAATAAATGATTGGCCGACAATATATAAATGCGTGGGTGTCCTGCCACTGTGTTTTTGATATATTGGCAACCACCAGGGGATGAGAAAACTGATCGTATACTGTTAGTACGTATATAATATCTATGCAACCTCCCCTTCCATATGCACCCCAAAAATACCATCTAATGCTGACCTAGATAGGGGAGGTGCCAACAATTTGCAATTTATAATATTTATATCCACATATAGCACGGGTTAAAGTTAAAACCATGCTGATTTAATGAAATTTTGTCTGCATTCTATATAGACAGTGCCGGCTCAAGGACAGAACGCTAGACGCTTGGTAACAAATCAAGATAAGGCGCTAAAAGGGCGCTAATTTATAAATATCAAATTTATGTTACAGTGTACAATTTTAAAATTAATAAGCAAACAAGAATAAGAAATGGTTTAATTCAAAAATTGGCAAGTAATATCACGCTAAACATAAAACGTAAATTCATTTACTATTTAATGTAATATTTTTCACTTAACAATACGTTTTTTCTTACCACGTGATATAATTAAAATCGATAAATTAATAAAAACCCAGATAATATTTTATTGAAAAAATTTATCCACACAGAAAACAAACAAAAAACCCAGATTTGCCTGGAAAAACACGAGAGTTATGCTACAATATATAACATTTCTTAATTATTAAAAAGAAATTATTTACGACAGAAAACGTTAATTGTCGAAGAAAACGTTCAAGTATAATAAAAAAAATACCCTAAAAATTTGTATGAAAAATTTAAAAATTTATGTTTCATAAACATTAAAAACAAATCAGCGTTTCGATCAATACCAAAATGTATACGAGTATGTAACATTTATAATATTTTAACAGATTTCTCGATTTCCGATTATCTAAATTACAGTTTTATCTCCAATCCCTTCCCTCTATCTTTTTAACCCTCCAACATTCCAACAATATTCGTTTCAGCGACATCTATTTAACTTTCTGTCACCCACATCTAGTCTATATGTTATCTCAGAATGTATATGAAGAAAACCTTCGCAATGGCACTGTCATCGTGTTAACAGTATAAAACCCCAAGTCAGACACCCAACAGATTCACCTCGTCCTCGCAACCCACTCTCTAAACCCATTCTAAACCAAAATAAAAATAAGTGTTACAACCACTTCTACTTCTGAATTTTGAAACCCAGTCCGATTCCGGTATTTCTTTGGAAATTGTAATAATATATCTACGATAAAAACGGGCTTAAGTTAGCATCTAGTACTCTGTAAGGCAACAAAAATAAATTGGATTTGCCTTTAAACTACTTGATAAAAGAATAACGTGGCCTCGTGTAATCCATTTCAGTTGCAGTTTTACAATATTCACAAATTCATATCTTTGGTGGCTTAGTAGTTAGTAATGTCGCCTCCAACGTCCAAGCTGATGGGTTCTAACTTGAACTTACACGCCGGAATTATTAAAGTACCATCAGTTTAATAATAAAGTGGCTTTTACATTGAAAGAAAAAAACCAGGTACTCGTAATTGCAGATAATTTTCTGAATTTGGTAATGTCAATTGTCCAGTTCATTAGTGAGTATTGAAATTTGAGTTGTGTTGAAAAAACTAAAATAGAGAGCTGGAATGAGAAAAATATTTTTGTATTATTAGTTTTTGTGATGAGTATGAGGAGGAGAGGAGAATCTAGTATATAGGTTAATAGTTAAAAGTAAGAAGGGCTGTAAAGATTTTTATTTTTATTAACATAAATTGTTTAGCCACGAGGCTCACAATTAAAAAATAATACTATATGCGCATTTATTAATACTACCACACATTAACTTTACCTAAAACTGTACTTTAAAACATTTAATAAAAAAAGTTCAAAGGTATATACATATTTTATATTGGAACCATTCCAAACGACTTCAGAAGTGGGTCATATCGATACATGGCCACCAACGCCACACCTCTATGTACACTTTACACATTATAGAACCACTACGCCATACACTACACCATATTCTGCAGCACCGCTCTGCAGCTCAACGCTTGCGATATTCATTATGGTCAATTAGGTTTTGTGCCTCCCACTTTGACATTACTGCGAGAGATTAATTATCGGTTGGTAGGTTGAATAAAACTTGCTATATAAAACCTTTATTATAATTACTATAGTCATTAAAATATCAGATATTAAATCGTAATTAAAAAAAAGTGTTTTAGTACGTTAAAATTTTTCTGTTTCAGTTATCATATTCATATTCATTTATTTCGAATGATTAAACAGTCAACACTCTTACAATTTAGGAAACCTAGCAGAAAAAAAAGAACTAGCTTGTGGCAATTTCTATTATTTTGGTACTACGCAGCTATAAACAATTTACTTAAATTATTGCCAAAATAAAATTATAATTTTCTTTGGAACGAGAAAAGATAGAAAGTTGAAATTTGGAGTTGGTATTGAAATAGAATTATACACAATTATGAGTAGCCAGATATGTGACAGCGCAGTTGTGGTAGTGCGACAGTAACTACCAACTGTCATCGTTCACCCTTAACAAAATGAATATACCAAAAGTATTGACTATTTAAATTATGCTATAGATTTTAATGCAAAATTTGCGACGGCTTTTACTAATATCTAAATGTTATCCATCATATATCTAAATTATAATTCCCGTAATGGTTTTTAAAGTAATCAGTCAGTGGGCAGTAAATGCATGCTTGATTTATAGTCTTCCTCTACCTCCTCCCTTTGCTATTCTCGTTAAAACTCGTCCTGTTCTCGTTACATGTAATCTCGTTGCATTAACGATATTGTTTTCAAATGTGAACATGAAATCCATGGTCCTATTTTGATACATATACATTAACGGATATACTATACCATATGTGACATACACATACGAGTATATTTAGTTTACGATATTTACATATTGTTTGTATATAATCTAAATATAAAGCAAAATAAACTGTTTTTGATAAAAAATTTATTACAAATACATATTCATTATTTGTTTTATATTTATACTAGTTATACAAATATATTTAATACATATATTAGTTTTATCATAGCTCATTTCAATGTATAATCACTCAATGTAAAAAATTTCGTACCATAGCCATGTTGATTCCTAGCGCCGCTATAGATGTATCTTCTATGAACTAAAATTACTCGGCGGGAATAATAATTATGCATCATTTAACTACGAAATTTTACCTTACTTCAAGATACTTATTATTAATATAAATATAAACAAATATAAATATTAAAAAAATACTAAGGGGCGCTATAAAACGCATGGTACGAAAAATTTTACATTGCGTGATGGTACCCTGGCCCATTTAGTCATGGTCTACTACGACTTCAATATGAAATTGCACATAAGTGGCATGATAAATTCTCATCTTATGCAAATACAATTAAGTTTTAACGAAATATTTTTAGAGAACCCGATTAGAGTGTCAAGTGGGTATTTACTTACAAATTGAAACATACTTGTACTATAGATATCATGTGATAAATGCTGCATTCAAACAAATGCGGGGGATGTACTCGTATTATATGTAGAGTATAATTCTCTGGATTTGTTCGTAATAACAAATAGCAATAGTTACGAGTATAAATAAAATATTGATAAAATAAAAGTTTTACTATTGTACATCTATGTTATTTTTTCATTTCTAAAAGAGGAATAAAACCACCACCAGTGTCTTACACAGAATAAAATCTTTTGTATATTTTTCATTATTCGAAAGTATTGTCTAAATCCCATACACTCAATCTTATCATAAAAAGAGAACAAAACCACTAACGAATGTATTATTACCGAAACACATTTTCATTTTGGGCAGAAAATAAGTCACATAATTCCCACAACACAAAATAGCGCCACCGCAACGTAGTAGTGGATCCGCCGGATATCCCTCTAAGCTCACTTGTTCTTATTTATTGACAGTGGTCAAATTCCCATTGGTAATATACTACTTCTATGCCCTTAGTAAATCTTACATTGTAAGAAGGGATACATTTCCCTTATGGTTACGGTTACAGATATAACAGCACCCTGTGGGTGTTAAGAAGTAGCATGTTCCTGTAGGAATACGAAGGAGCGCACCACTCGAATACAAGTTCTATTGAAGGTTTATGAGAGATCAATAACCATTATTTCTTAATGTAAATAAATTGCTAGAAGCTCTACAATAAACAACTGTAGAGATCATGATTAAAACGATCGGGGGGTTGTGCGGGGGTTGCGTGGAGTGGGAAACAAGGTTCACTAAGTCACCTTCAGGATGCTGGATACCTACAGTTGTATGAGTATGTAATATATTTTGTAAATAGATTAGGGTACCACTAGTAGATAGATTTCACTTGATAATAAACGTGTTTCATTTAATGTTGTACTTATTTGTTGGTGTATGTGTTACTTGCTTATACAGAGTGTCCCAAAAAGAATACGTCACACTGACACCGAAGATAGACGCATCAATTAAACCGAGCATTACCTCAGTAAAAGTCACATGGTTTTCGAGATATCGGCAATTTAAAGTTTTTTTTAAATTTTTAACATTATTAGTGCCAGCGGATAGCTCCTTCTTCTAGTTTTTTTTATTACGCTATCGTGAATAGTTACTTAAGACGACATAAGTGTTATTTTGTCGATAACTAATGTAAAATACGAAACATTGCTGGTTTAATCTTGACTTAAATCCTCAGTAGAAACATTAACTTCGTGTTTGACCAGCTGCCGCGAAAAATCATAGATAGCAGCACTCACTCTACTAAATCAATCCCGACAATGAAGGATGTACCGATATGTAAAAAATTGGAAAAAAAAAAATTATCGTCGCGAAAATCAGACTACCGAAGGACACAATACTCTAGGAGCATGCTGCAGAACATGCTTCTCCATATGTAAAATACCCACCATAGCAAAGTAGGGTTTTTTAAACACGTTTCCCTACACAACACACAAGACATTATAATAATAAGACACTCCTATATAATATAAGACAATACGGATTAAGGCTTAGGCTAGGCACCTTATGTTAGGTTAAGATGCAATGTAATTAATATTAAGTAATACCATTTGACAAATAAAATATCTTTGAACTTGAACTTGAACTTGAATCGTCGCGAAAAAAAGTTTTCTGCATCATAGATGGCAGCAGTCACTCTGGTAATTCCATCTTACAAATAAAACAAGAAATAAGAAAATCAATTAAAAAAACTTGCTTCTTTTATGCCAATTCAGGAATGGTAGGATACTTGTATCTTTCTGACGTAAAAAAGAAAATCCAGTTACCTTTTCTAAATAAAGACAAAGAGTCAAAACTAATTATCAAGCAAAAGAAAAAATTATTGTTAAGTAAAATGGACTAGTTTTGGACTTTTATTTATAATGTTCAAATGTTTGTCAATATTTGTAATATTCCAATATTGATTTTGTTTTTGATCATATCAAAACATATCATGTAAAATGTGTATTTACGAAATGCCCTTATTTGAACTCGATTGTAAAATGTGAACACGTATACTCTACGCACGTATATATAACATACGAACACCTTCATACGCATACTCATTCCTTTTAAAGCCATTCTTGAGACTATAATGCCTCCTATAAAACTTTTACAATACTAGCTTTGCTACTAGATTTATCTAAATATCTTTTTTCATCTAAAAATGCGTTTCTTTATTCACAGCATGTAATCGCACATATTACGGTGATGTGGGAATGACCTATGACCTGGAGCTTCATAGACCAAAAGAAGACCGTCTACCTTTTATCTGCCATCTCACGTTTACAGCTGCAGGAGGCACTCTGGGTGATATCGTGCAGGTAAACTGACATCTTTTGTATCTTTATAAATAATAGAGGTAGATAACGGTTGGTTACATCCAGACTACGGTTGGAGCTACGATGATGCTCCGTTGATGCAGGACCTCAACGATAAACTGTGAGTCGTCACAGGTCATGCATAACATAGTCGTCGTTGTACATGAATAAACTTTAAGCTTGAAGTTGTTTTACTTTTAATTATGTTTGAATAAGTAAAATAAGTCTGGCGTCTGTTATTTAGTTGCATCAAAATGTTAGACCACGTTCATGTGACGCTGTAAGACAGTCTGATAACATACGGATATAATTTTAATTGGATGTAAATATAACAATGTTGGCCATAACAAGTAGTTACAGTACAAATCTGCTACAAATCCATTGAATCATCTGTTACAGAAGCATAAATTTGTTAAAAATTGGTTTCGCTCATATCTCATGATTAATAAATGATAACTAATAAATAATTTCATTAAATATATCAACGAGATCAGTTTTTTTATTTATTTATTTATTTATTGTTCGCCTTTCGGCTTTACAATCTACATTCTTAATACATTTCATATACTTCAACTTACAATTAAATTTACATTATTCTCCACCAGCTTATTTATTCTCCTGTTTTTTCTTTCCTTCACTGCCTCCCTTTAATAGCTGGCCAATATTCCTTTCGCTCGCTACTTTTTCCTTACACTCAAACTTAATGTGCTCCAGTGTTTCGTCCTCCGCTCCGCACATTCTACACTTTCTTTCCTCACTCTTTTCCCAGTATCTGTTTCCTTTTTCCTCATTTCCCAATCTAAACTTTGCTGTTCTTCTTATGTGTTTTATGTCATTTTCTATAAGGTACTGAGGCACATTATTTTCCCATAACCTTTTATATCTTTTATTGTAGTTACTTTTTTCTATTTTTCCCATTCTCTCCTGTTGTTGTATCGCCTTATCCCTTCTCCTTAGCTCCTCTTCCACACTTGCGCCACCTTCTCTTCTCCTCTGCCTCCTCGATCGCCATTCCATTCCTTTCAAAGTACTCCTTTCTCTTTTTTGGACCTCCTCCCCCCCCATTCTTTATGCTATCCTCTCTTATTTTCTTTAAAATTTTGCTTTCCGCTCTGTTCAATTTCTCCTCGTATTTTACTGCTCTTTCCCCTGTTTTAATTCGTATCTTATCCATCACCATGTATCCTGGCGTGCACCTGTCCAGCCCTAGTAACCATTTAATATATCTCACCTGTATTCTTTCCAACTTTTCTTGCTCCTAACGAGATCAGTTATTATTCCTATTAAACAACAGGTAAAATTAGTTATTCAATGCCGCAACAGCCATATTTCCTGTCTATGAAAAGTTTAAAAGCCTATACCGAGTGTAAACAGTAGATAACAAATCAATGTAAACTTGATGAATAGATGCTGGAGTTTGAAGCCTGTTGTCTGTATTTTACAGTCGACGTTGCTCGCGGTATTAATGGTATTTACTCGTTTTTAATTAAAAAATATTGTAATAACAAAAATGTTACATGCAAATGCATTGCAGCTACGAGTATTTGTTATTTACGAGTTAATTGAATTCTACAAGTTTCTTTTTTTAATAATAACTTATTGTATTTATTAATTAATATATATTTAAAATAAGACGAAGATATATTATGAAATAAATTCCGTAAAAGATAAACGAGGAAATGTGGAAAACGGAACTGATAAAAAAGGTTGTGGAAAGTAGAACAAACGAAGAATGAAAGGAAACACAAAAATATTTAGGAGAGGAAGATTGCAGTTTACATAAAGAAAAAGGTCTACCACTTATTTATATTTTAAATATGTATTAGTGACAGAAGTGTGGGCGAGAGCATTGATGCTTAACGCTGGCTACTGTGTCTTCTGGTTTGATCATCGGACCAGAGTTATATTTTCTGGGTCTGGTGGTTTGTAACCCAGTAAACATTTTGGAGTAAATTCTATTTCATTTCTATTACTTTTCATGAGTTTTTTGTCATGAACGAGTTTGTTTTCTATTCAGTCTTTCACAGAGAATGTTTCTTTCATGAGCTAAAGACGGCGCAACGACTGCTCACTGTTGAATAAAAGCGTCTTCTGTGGTAGGTAGGGAATCAATTTGAACTAAAATTGATTTTCTGTGTGTTGCACCAACTTGTAAAACGTTAGAATTGAAATGTACGAGTGACTAGAACTTTACCTAGCAATTCTATTTCACCAAATGTTTACTGGGAATTAGACAAATTATTGTGGAAAGTATGTAAATCCGGTTGTCATATACATTTCATTAGTAATTCTTAAATAGCGACATCATAAACTGCAAAATGTGTGATTGAATTTATATTTGACAATAAAATTGACATATAATAGGTAGTTTATATATAGTAATAAATATAGTAGATATATATGTGCAGTTATAAATAATTTTTATATATTATAAAATGTAATATTTATTTGTACTTTAGAATGGCAAGAAGGCTGAATAAGCCAAAGCTCAATAAATAAATATAAAAAAAAAAAGACATCATAAACTGCACAACTATTATAGAGTTATTAGTTATAATGAATAATATAAATGACGCACCTAATTATCATTGCTAAGAAGATCTGAGTATATAAATTGTTAATTTCAAAAAATTAAATAATAGATAATAACTTTTCTATACTTAACGTTTAGACATATATTAAATGTTAGATCATTATTTGTATTTTTTTAAGTAAAATATTTAAACAATCATAATCAAATTTACATTTTAAATATGTGTTAATTTTTAGTTAAGAATAACAATTTTAAATTTATTATTTTATACCCTTAACCCACATTCTTGATTATTATAAAACTAATTTAAATATACAAGCAGAAATGTAAATCAACAACAAGGAACTGTTCAAATGTCGGATTTGCATCTCATATTTAAATTTTATTCACAAACTCAGGATCTACTTGATATTCAAATGTGCTGTATATTTAAGTATAGATTATACTCGTACGTACAGACAATGAACTGAGAAGTTATTCTACAAATGTTCCATTTTGTGAATTCCAATGTAGTAAATAACATTGACGTACGTACATTAATAATATTATAAATAATGTTGAAGTACAAAATAAATGATCTTTAATATGTATGGTACTCCTTATTTGTTTTACATAAGTATCTACGCCAGGTCCGTAATTACCTTTTGTAAATTAGGTTATAATTGAAATAGTCGTGAAATTAAAAATAAATCCCTTCGAAAATTGTGTTCAGACTTGGCTTAAGCTAGCCATAAACTAACATTAACTAGTTAACAGTTAAATACAGTTACGTCTAGTTGATGCTTATAATAACATGCTAACATAAAAACGTCAATATTTTTACAGGTTTTTGAAATGATATCTTCTTTATTGCGTAATAGCTTATTCATACAATTTTTAAGAACATGTTTCTAAGGATTAAAACTAAGTTTTCTAAAGTTAAAGGCGTTTAGAATAGTTCTAAAATCATTAAGGGCCGGTTTTATGGTCTTTTATTTACTTCGGGATTACGAAACCCCGAGTTAGCTTAGTTCGGTACTTATTTTTGTATCGGGTTTTATGGTCCAAATTTAACCCCGAGTTAGTTAGTAGAGACGTAAACCATATTTTAAGAAATTCGAATATTTGTTTACAGTTGTAAACCCATGGGAATGCAAGATTCAGTTTAATTATTGTTTTAAAAATGACGGATTTCTCAACTTAGTACTATATTTGTATAATAGGTGATCTTCCTCATCATCTGTTATTGATAATTGATTAAGGTCACTCACAAAATTCATAATAAACAATAATTTAATATTATAACCTAAAATATTATAATAATGATAGCTAAACTGGCTGAGATAGCATGATATTTTATCTCTGTTGCACACTTACTCCGGGTTAAATATTATTACCTTGATTTATGACGGGATATCTTACTCCGTGATTTTAGTTCCGAGTTAGCGTTAACCCTTGATGATAAAACTCATTTTTCGTTTAATTCGGGAGTTAGCTATTTAGTTCGGTAGTAAGACGAACCATAAAACCGGGCCTAAGTAAAATCATTAGAATATTGTGTTCTTGTGCACCTTCCAAGCTTACTAGATTGATACAGTCTATTTCTAAGGTTCATTTCAATCTCTCATATAGCAATTATAAGGCAGTGTAAGATTTAATTTGCTAGAAGCTATTTCAAGAGTTACATTTCTAGCTGTGCCAGGTTTTGTGTGTTTAAGGGGTACTGGTTATGGATAATCCTCTATGAAGTATGTTGTTTATATATAAGGTTCACACTTTATGCCAATAGCAAAACAAATTTGTTATTAAAACACATGTACCATTCAGCAAAGCTTAAACAACAACAAAATCAAATCACTACTTAACAGAACTTTTCAAAACACCTTGGAACCACTAAAGCAAAGCATCCATTTTGCTTTTGTCGTCTTAAAGCAGCTTACATAAAAGTTAACAGGAAAAGTTGTTTGACAGTTTCTGCTCCAAGCTACGAGTACATTTCTGTTCAACTAAGCAACCAAATCGAACACAGGAACTCAGGAACTCAGCCAAGCAAACAATCGTTGAACGAAGTTGTTGAAAACCGCGCTGTACATTTCAGTAACCACAAAAACCATTCCGGTAAACAAATATTTGTTCTGAAAGTTTAAATAAATATTTAAAATATCAGTCTACTGATATTCACGCTTCATATTAAGTCATTTCTATAATTCTCTCGACTTTTTGTTAACTGCGTTAGAATTTTCACAAATACAAATCCCCGCTTGAAATACCTCTGACGTACTTATCAAATTATAATGTTTATAACTTCTAGCTTGATACTAAAATTAAGAAAAAGTTCTTACCGAAAATCTTTAACGTGAATATCCAACTGCTGTGAGTCTAGTATGAAACTTTATTCATTATTCGGCTAAAACAGTGGAATAAAATGAAAATACAATTCTGATAAGTAAATTTTATTATTAAAATTCAAAGTACAACTTATTATATTATAAAAAGTATTAGTTTAATCTACATTAGAAATTACTATTTCATGTTGCACATCTTTTTCCATATCAAAGCATCTCGAGTAATACTGATTACTACTTTTCGTAAGAGCAATTACATAAGTGCCTGCAAAGTTTGTACTATAAGCGAAACATTTGTACATCCAGTGAAATATTTGTATAAATCAGATAATTAAATAAACCAAAGTGAATTTGATGCACTTTGTTTAATTAAATTTAACATTTCTGTTTTCTTATTTTGCTTTTAGGTACTTCTGTGTTTGTTTTTATATTGGAACTGTACAAGCAGATTACTAAGATTAATATTATAATACAATTAAGAAAATACCGTCTTAACCGTACCATCAAATTATTATTAACCAGAGGTTGTTAAATATGTTATTTTACTAAATCACCTCGGTTTGTTATATAATCTGCTTTTATATTCTTTTAAATTTTAAACTTTTTCATGTTACAGTTATAATTTAAAATCATTTCTTCTTATTTATATACTCGTACATACATTTTATAATTTGACTTCTTATCAAAAATTATTAATACAATTTACATAGTGTTACATATTCATCAAAGTTATAGTTAGTTTTAGAAACTGTAACTTATAGAAGGAGCCACTTTCTGTAACACAACATCGTTATATTTTGAATTTTAAAATACTATATTTCTGATCTAAGTATCTTTCTCCTTGTAAGTGCATATCAACAATTAATTGAGTATTAAAATATCTATCGGAAACTGGATTACATGGAGAATTATCAGAACCAGATCATCTGTTATGTACACAGACACTCTATTTCATTCTATTCATCTATCTCCGAACGATATACTCGTATACTCGTATTATACACATTTTTAATTAAAGATATTAACTCTTGCCTACCCTATTGATCACATGATGTTTTTTTATAAAGCATTCCTAAATTCTATTCTTTAGAAAAATAACAGTTCAACGTTACCCATCTATTCATTCTAAATTCAACAATATATGTTTTATTCTAAATTTATAATTTTAAGTTTATATTTTTTATTCTAAATTTATAATTTTAAGTTTATATTTTAAAATATATTATATAAATTATATTTTTAAATTAAATAAAACACAAAAATATAAACAAGCTAAAACTGTATTTCTTTGAATAAGAAGAATCTAGGCCTACTCAAATTGTATTTGTTATAATCTATATTAATAGGTCAAAATTTAAACGGTAACTATTATATTAATAAGCTTACTTTATATAAAGAATTACATTATTAATAAAATAATGATATAATAAGAATATAATTAAATAATAAAATAATATTATAAATTTATATTCTCTTATGCATAATAAATAATAATTTGTAAAGATTCGAACGAGAAATCTAATACGAAAGTTTCTGGAGCAACTGTACGTTAAATCTGTTTTTAACACGTAATAAACAATAAACAAAATTGGATACGAATTTGAAGTCGAGAAACAGAACCAGACTAAAGCTTATAAAGTGATTTAGATGACGCTTATTTCCGCTGTTGTTGAGACACGTCTTTATACTATTATTAATTATTTTGTCTTTATCTAATCAGTATTTAATTACAGTGATTCTTATAAGGATTTTAAATCTATTTAAACACGAATTCCACGTATTCAAAACTTCTAATACTACATTCAATAGCTGTAGTTTAATTTGCACCATCTTCAAGTGTTCCAACAAGCTTTTCCTTAGTAAATCTTATCATCGTACTTATACATCTTAGATCCGTTTAGAATAGCAATATCTCTATTCTCTTTAACCTAAATTCATTCCGAAACAAACAGCATTTCACATTTCAATACAAGTATAGTTAATCTGTTGTTCCAAGTAGAATTACTTGAGATACGTGGTGGCTGGTTTGCGTGATTGCTCACCCCACCTCTCGCCCATTTAAAATGTAAATCCTTAGCTCAGACGATATTGATATCATCTTGTACAAAACTCTAAGGACAATAACAAAATACAAGCATAACGTAAACCGTTTATGCATACGAAAAACTGAGAATTTATACCCCATTTCTTTCTCACTAAAGCTTCTTATTTTACATACCATTTCACTGCTTGCTTTCTTTCATTCAGTGGCGTAACATGGGCACTGTAAGCTATGATGTACAAACGGTATGGGTCCTTTTCCTATAGGATTTTACTTTTTCTTGGGTAAAGATATTTTATTTGGTTTAATACCCTTTTTCCAAAGTCCTTTAACATCCAATCAAACATCCAACTTCTTGTAGTAGTTCAGAATTATATATATTTATTAAATCAATGTGTGTGTCGTTAGACTTTACATTCTTTCCATAATAAATCACGTAATTACATCTCATTGCTAACTTAAACTTAAAATTATTTTAAAATTTTTACTAATTACAACAGCAATGTTTAAATTGTATACTCTTGTTTCTATATTTTCTTGCACCTTACTCCTCATTGTTTCTCTACCTTTACTAATTCTTCTTGACTCTCTTCCTTTACTATTTTATTATTGTCTCTATCTCCGTCATCCACCTCTTGTCCTTATCTCCTTTCCGCAAATCCTCTATTTTTCTGAACTGAGGTTTAACTGTTTCCTTGCTACTTCTCTCTTTCTCCTGCTTCCCTTCACTGCCTCTTTTAGTACTTCCTCTCTCTTCATGTTCCCCATGCAACCCAGATACGAGATTATTTATTGTCCAGCTTTTCTTTCCTTTTTTCCATTTCCGCCATCCACCTCTTTCCTTCACTGCATTCACCTCTTTCCTCCCTTTAATAGCTGCCCAATATTCATCTCGCTCACTACTTTTTCCTGACAATCAAACTTAATGTGCTCCAGTAGTTCAGTAGTTCAGAATTATGTATACTTACAAATTTTACTTTCTCTAGTTTTACGTTGATTTTCACAGCTTGCGTCATAGTAATCAAATTTTCTATTTGCCGTTTGATATAATGTTTCTTTCAGATGACTATATATTTTTCAAGATATCAGTAGATGTTATTTCAAAGTAACATGTAAAGCATATGATAAATTAAATTGATGACAACGAAACTCAGAAAATATAGCAGTCATCCAGGAATCGAACCCGATAAAACAGCTAACTCGCATCAACGATCAAAGTTCTCGACCACTGTCCCAATAAAATAATATAAATCACGTTTAACTCTATATAATCAAATTTTGAGTTCAGGGACCCCTCTAAATATCATACACAACTTAGAACTACTCCTACTCAATCCATTAATGCTACGCTACTGCTCGCCATCACAAATACTTAACAGTAAAACATGTTTATTTATTGTTTTCGTGTATTATTCATCTACTTGAGTTCTGGATGTGCTGGATTCCGGGAATTGGTTCCTTGAATAAGGGGATCTCAGGGTTATTTGAATTACGTGTACGTTTACTCAATTTGTACAAAAGATACAACTATTAATAAAAGATATAAAAATTTTCATTTTTCTTCCAGTAACAGTTGCAGCATATCTGCATTCTAAGCTATTTTTCGTTACATGAGTTTATTTTAGGTTTGGTGTTTTATAAAATAGCTTCATAACTTACTTTTTATTTCATATTTATACAAGGAATACTTATGATGCACCAGGGTAGATCTGGGAGACATGAGGAATTTGGGGCGCCAGCTTTGGCTTAGCTGTTCACACAAGCAATATTTGCTGTATTTCTTTTCTACTATCGCTTAATTAATTATAGTACTCAGAATCGGTTAGAGTTGAAGGACAAAGAAATAGGCCTATTCTATAGGTTTTTTTATATATTTATTTGTTTATTTGGCCTTGACATTTATTCGTCATGACCACCATCAAACACTTTTTATTTATATTTATCATAGCATTTATAATTCTATTTTTCAATTGTCTAAATATTCAACTAATTCACTAATTAATTTTGAATCACTTAACAAAAATTTAGTATTAACAGGGAAAGTTTTAATCACATCTAATATTTCATTATTGAATTTTGATCTTTGTAGACTATTTATGTGGGATAATTTATGCATTTAAATATAATAACATCTGTCGTCAGATTTAATATTAATTTCATACAGATGAGCTAGGGTTTTACAATGATTACTTTTGATTAATTTCACACAATACAATACAATTTGACGAATCCTTTAAATAGAGTGTGAGGTATTCCAAATCATCATTTCGCATAAATTTCTCCCGGACCGGCCCTGGATACAACCTAATTTAAAAGTTAATTCCGGGGCCGGATTATAAACAGGCAAAGTGTTTATAATTTTGCCCACTGTTCCATTTTTAAAATAAATATTTCTTAATGATATTTCAATTTGAAAATATGAGAGAAACCTATTAATATTTAACCTGATAGAGTATTATTTTATTGTTATTCTAAACGCATTTCCTTAAAAAGGGTTTCTTAAGATTGTATTGTTCATAAAAAGGTATTCGCAAGAACTTTTATATGTATCTAATGCGGAAAAGGTAGAGTTATCTAATAGGTCACAAAACGTTATATATTAAGTAATATCGATTACGTAATATGAAACTTATTCTAAGTTACATAAACATCTTAGGTAATGCGAAGCAAATATAATATTCTTCTTTTGTTCTTATCTAATATTCTTGGTGTAAATATACTCTGTTGTATTGACGTAAATGCATTTGTGATTAAACCATTACAAAATCAATTTCGAACATTTTCATATTAACTACAAGGTAGTTCCACTGCACTGCGCTATAATATAATTACCCTTATTAGAGCAAGATACGTGTATCAACTTGTAATTAATAGTTTCTGGTGAGGTAACTAGTGACTACTTTGCTTAAACATATTCTTGTATGTAATACCATTACTGTACCAGCATTTTGTCTAAATACATGAATATGTTCTTGCACTAGTACATACATTACAAGGCATAGACGCTAATACATGTAATTGAACCTAATAGATGCGCAGTGCATCGCAACAAGATAAGAGAACAGCTGTGCTTTAAATGGGAACTGTAGTTCCATGAGATTCTACTCGCTTGCAAGTACATATATTGTCTTACATATTACTTTACTGTATTATTTTAAAAAGGTTTCAAACTAAACTGAGTATATAGAAAGTAATCTAATGTTAGTGTGGTATTGAAATTTAATTTTTATGCACTTTATAAAGCAGATTTTAAAAGAGAAAAGAAAGTAACGATATTAACAGAATTTTTTGCAAGAACGAGACTAAAAATAGGAACAAACTGAAAAAATTCGTTTCTAATCTAATCTAATTGTTAATATCTTTTGTAATATTACGACTTATTAACAAATAATGAAGCATTTGTGATACTGATTATAACTTCATCAATATATTTTACAGTTATGAAAATTGGCAAGTCCATTTTAGGACTAGGATAATTTGTTAATTAAATATTCTCATTACTAGCTCTCGAAATACCAGGCTATCCCTCGCATTTACAGAGCAAATATACCGGTAACCTTAGTGGTACAGTTTATAATCTCAACTTCACATTGATAATTCAATTTGGAATGTTTAACAGTATCAAAATTAATAACAAGTGATTCTAATTGAGTTATAAAGTGGTAAAGTATCCCACTGTTCCTAACCCTATCATATAACTGAAGTTTAAAAACTGAAATACGATTAGCATACGATAACAAATTGTTACTCACTGCTAGAAATATACAGAAATTATTACTATGTAAACATAAGATGTGACAACTTCGTATAGACATTTCGCAAACTTCTATTATCCTAAATTTACATTACACTTACTTTTTTACTTAAATTTATAACAACTAAATATCAATGCGAGAAGGTCAGTTCCTATATCTAGAAATTAGTTAATTATTTTTTTTTATATTTATTCACTTATTTGCCTTGACTTTCTATCGTCATAGCCACCAACAATCTTTTTTAAATACATCTTTTATAATTTATAATTTAATTTTACAAATTTATAAATATTTTAATATTTCACTAATTAATTTCCGTCCGTTCCACTGTATAATATCAATTTCTAGAAACCTTATTTACGAATAGACGCTATTTAATAATTATAATTTTATATGTTACTCTAATATGTATGCTCTTATATTATATTATTTTTATAATTTCGCTATTTTTTTCTTCCTCTTTCTATATTTTCAAATATAGAAAATTTATTTGAATCCGTCATGAATTTATTTCTTTCTTCATTTTTATTTTCACTAAAATTTTGTGATACTAATAATTTAGAGTTGGATTGAATTTTTGGTACTTTTATGGACCTCTGAGAATTATTTTCTGTTTGTTCCTCGTCATTATCTTGTTCATTTTTTCTGTAATTGTTCCTTGTATTATAAGTTCTAGGTGTAGAATTTGTAATATAATTAATGAAACTTTGTTCTTTCTCATTCTGTTTAGTTTCAATTTTATTATCATTTATATTATTTTGTTTTTTAATATTTTCCTTTTTACAGTTTCTATCTAAATATGTTCTTTTTCTAATGGGTGCTGGCTTATATGATGGTATACTATTTTCACGACTTGTTAAATTTTGAGGAAAGTCCTTTTCATAATTAGATAATATATCAAATCTATTTTTTGTAGTTACAGCATACGAATTTTTGTCTTTCCAAATTTGAGGTATTTCAATAGCGGCTTCTTGATAACTAAGATTTCTGTTTCCCATTAAAATTTTTATTTCTTGTTGCCTTTTTCTTTCTTTGCAATTTTTATCAGTCGCATCATGTTCTTCATCACAATTTACACATTTTATAATTTCATTTTTACATAAATTTAGCGTATGTTCATTTGAACCACATTTGCTACATCTACTCTTTCCTTTACATTGATTGGCCGTATGGTTATATCTTAAACATTTATAACATTGTCTCGTATTTTTAATAAATGGTTCACAGGGTAATTTAGCATTCCAAATATAAATATATTGAGGTAAATTTTGGCCTTCAAAGAAAATGATAATATTTCTAGAGTCCTCATATTTAATTTCATCTTCAACTTTCACTCTCCTTTTTAATCTCCTTATGGAGTGGATTTTATACGGGTCACTATAAATGTTTTCTTTTAATTCTTCCTCCGAAAATTCAATATCTACATTTTTGATAATTCCAATTCTTGTAATCCAAAACATTGGTATAAACAAATCAACTCCTGATGTTTTCTTGTTATTCAATTTAACTAACATATTAGCTGATTTAGGATTTTTACATACCGCCATTATTCTATTTTTCCCTATTTTCTTTATTTCTGTAATATCTTTTCCATATTCTGAATTATATAGCATTTTTGCTGTTTTTAATGTACTGATCCCATATTTTTCATTTAGAATATCTTCTTTCTGAATCATAATTTTATAAGAAGATAAAGTTAAATTATCTTCATTGTATAAATTTATATTGGGGTCAACTCCCACTTTCCCCTCAGAATTCAAATTCATTTTTTAAATTCAGAAAATTTGAATATTAAAATAATAATATTTTAGATAATGCAAATTTACTTTAAATTTAAATTTACTTTTTAATTAATTTATATATATGTATATTTAATAATATTAGTTCAATTAAATTATTTTAAGGAAACAAACAAAACACGTCTATCACGTATCCATTAGTTAATTAATTAGTAGTATTTTAAACCAAATTTAATAATCCTTAATTTAAGTGCCTATTTATCAATATAATCTATTAATAATATGTACTTATATGGCAATAATAATTATTAATACGTAATATGGCAATACTAACTAATAGAACACGACAACGATGACGTCATGTAATCTAAAATTAACAGGAACTTTAAACCAGCTTCAATAACATATTTTAATATATACTAATTAAATATACTATAAACATTAATGTTTTTCTAACTTATCAGGTATCAGTAGGGGACATTATTATTACAACTACTACTACCATTATTTATTTATATTTACATTACTTACTACATTATTTATTTTAGGTGAATTCTACCATCTAAAAAGAAAACGATAGTAATTAGTTTTTTAGGACTATATTTTTTTCGAATACAATAAATATTTTACCTTCCTATAAACACCCAAAGCCTTGTCTGTAATGCTTCCAACAATTAAGGTAAAATCTTTCTTCGTATAAGTCTTCGTCTTCGTCTTGATTTGTAACAGTTTCAGTAATTTTAAGATCGTATTTTTGTGTTGTGAAGATGAAATATGAATATTTGAATCTGTCAAAATATAATTTCTTTTTATATGGTAGATAGTTAATATCTTGTAAAAAAATGTCTGTGAATATATAATGTTACATTTAATTTCTCTATTACTTTTATATTACATAACAAAAACTGCATAATGAATTCTAAGTAAAATTTACATATGATTTACAAAACAATACTTTAGAATACGAATTAAGAGATTCTTTATATTTAGAATATTTTATGTGATATTAACGTTTCGTGTTTTTGCGTAAATAATTTACCGTTTACCTTTTTCTTTAATAATTTATCAAAATAATGATAAATAAAAAACTTTTCGAAAAATTGGTAGAAAGAAATAAACAGGCGACTTTCCTTTAGATTAGTACTTCACTCCAAAAACAAATCACTCGAAAATAAATTCGCAACAAATAACAATTCTCAACAAATTTTGTTTACGGTTTAAAGGGATATATCAAAATTATAATATTTATAAAAAAAAACATTCTTAAATTGATAAAGACAATATCTTTGTCACATATTTGTTTGTTTTGATCAAAGAAAAATTATCAAGAAACTATTTAAATTAATCTAATGATAGGAATTAAAAAAATAATCTTACTGTGATAGTTCTTGAAGTTGATTTGCATTTGTTGTATTTTCTGAAGTCTTTCACAAGCAACTGAGTCAATATTAACTTCATTTCTCAAACAGCCATGTATAATATATTGCAAAAGCATTTCTGACGCAAACAATATAAAAATACTAATAATTACCAAATGCCAATACATTAAAAAACCATAAGCTAGAGAAATATTTGTTATTTCAACGAATGGACTTTGAAACGGTGGCAAAATGTAAATAACTTTAAAAATTTCTATATAAAACGGACTAATTAAAATTAATTAATTTTGCTTTCTAAGCCTTGATTTCAAAATCTATCTAATGTATTAATCACATATATGCATTACAAATGGCAGACAACCACCATTTAAACCACCATTACTCAAAAGGCAAAGGATAAATAATGCTCCGAACAAAAATCTCTTTCTTTTATATTATTTTATGTTGTATATTTAAGTTGATTTTTAATATTTAAGTATGTTAAGATATGCATATTTATGATATTTAATATTAATACTAATACTTGGATATTTATAATGTTAAATATTCAATATGTCTGCAAGCAGTTAAGCACTTATATTTCTTTATATACATATTGTAACCATTATTTACACACATACACGAGTATACTTGCAAAGTATGTACATTAGAGGGTGTTAGATACATCGATGCCAATTTTCAATAGCTTTTGATTTAAAAAGAAATGCCCAGTAGATTTAGTTTATATTTGTATATATAGCGTGCGTAGCGCATAGTGTGCGGGAATAAAAACGATACCAGCGTACGCTGCGGATAAATCTAACATAAAAGGAGGCTAGTTTGAACTCTGGTGCATTAGAATATTATGTGCAACTAACCTAACCTAATTGTAGACTTGCTTTAACTATTTTTTTGTATTACACTTACTTTTATCAGCTGATTTAAAAAAACCTAAAATAAATTGTATGTACATTAGAGGGTGTTAGATACATCGATGCCAATTTTCAATAGCTTTTGATTTAAAAAGAAATGCCTAGTAGATTTAGTTTATATTTGTATATATAGCGTGCGTAGCGCATAGTGTGCGGGAATAAAAACGATACCAGCGTACGCTGCGGATAAATCTAACATAAAAGGAGGCTAGTTTGAACTCTGGTGCATTAGAATATTATGTGCAACTAACTTAACCTAATTGTAGACTTGCTTTAACTATTTTTTTGTATTACACTTACTTTTATCAGCTGATTTAAAAAAACCAATCAAAACTGTTTTTATTTAGTTTTGTTTTACATACCAACAAAGTAATTATAAATGAAAATGAAAAATCTTTAAATATAAAGTCATATTTAACTATATAGACCTTAATTCTTAAGTATTTGGTGCTCCTATAGCATACGAAGAGTAAATACGTTATGCATATTTACATATCAATTATTATAATAATCTACTAGCTGATAATAAATAAGAAACAAAAAAAACTATGGCGGTTTCTATAACTCAGAAAAGAATTCAAACTTATTTTACTTTAGGTTAAGTATTATTAAGATTATAAATTAATTAATTATCTTAAATATAATTTTAAAATGTCATTGTAATAACTGAGCTACGAAAACTGATAAACTGTAAAATAACTACATAATTATTTACGTTTTTAATTTGACGAGTTCATTTTTTGCAAGTACTGTAATTTTTTGTAGTTGACATTAAATTCTTTTATTAACCAAACAAATTTATTAATGTTGATATGTTTTTATTTTCATAAATTATTACACTGAAATTATAAATAAGCATTTATTTAATTCAATTATACATTTCTTAAATATTTATATTTTGTATAGGTATATGAAAGTAATATAATATTAAATTATTTATAATAGTAATATACTACAGTAAATATTATTACATAAAGTATATTAGTATATATATTAGTAATTTTCACTGTATTATATATTTATATTAGTAAAACTAATTAAAAATGTAATTACAACATAAAAAATTATATCAGTGTATATTCAGATGATTATTAAATCCTTTTTATGTAAAACAACAGCCAGGGCCGCATTTATGGATGAATAAAACAAACGATACGAAACCTTTGGATTCGGTAAATTGCGAGTGGATATAATTGAATCTAACGTGAAAGCCAAAACAAGGTATTCTGTAGTCCTGATTAGAAAAAGCGAATTATTTTCTGAAAATCTATATTTCCTTATCCAATTTTTGAGCTCAGAGCCCTCTCCAAACCAAATTCTGCTCTGCTGACAGTAGATTACGTTTACGCGTTTATATCGCCCATAACTGCACAGTACGTATAAGCAGTCTTTAAAATCTGAAACAACAATAATAATATCTTTATTGCAACTTGATTTGATTATTTAAAATATTCAATTAAGAATGGGCTTACCTTGAAGTATGTTTCTAAAGAGAGTTCAATCAGTCCACCTGCTTTGAGAGTTAAATCAATCTGAGCAAAACTCATCATAATTATAAGTGACTTCTTCTCCTTAATGCGCATGTCATACCACTCGGGATTGTACAAATCAAACAGAAAATTTGTTATCTGTAATTAATTTAAACATTGCAATTTTATTTATTACATATTAGTGTTAGTTTTTCGTTTTACCTTTTGCTTTAATATTTCTCCGAAAACACAATAAACGCCTAACTGTAAAATAAACGCAACAACAAACACAGCAAAAACGTAACTCCCAGTCTTGGTTGTAACAAAAAGTGAAATACAAATCAGCACCAAACTAGTGAATGATTGTAAGAGAAATATGTTGCGGAATGTTTCGTTAACAGCGTGAATTGACCTAAAAGAAGAAGATGAGGATTATTGCAAAGATCATTTACTTCTTAAAAGAAAGACAGTATATTTTTATAGCGTTAATTTCAAAATATAATATAATGATAGCTGTAAAACTAATTCAAATGTAAGTATTAGCTAATGTAATATATTTTATCTAACGCTAATTTTTGTTATTTTCCAAAAGTTAATATATTTTAAAATCATTTTTTTAATATAAAAGTATCATTTACAAGTATCAAGAAAGGTAAAAATTGAACCTGGATATTAGCTTTTGGCATGCTAGCAAATGTGAATTTCTACTACAAGACAATTTTCCACCTGGGCAGAAGAATATTACTAAGTACATACTTACTTTGTAAGATCCTGATACATGCGCTGAATTTCACCAAGTTCTTCGAAACAATCTCCATCGGATTTCAAAGAAGATAATTTCTTATTAATGATATCAAACTGCAAACACATTTCTAAGACCAAAAACATAAAAATGCTGTCCATTCCAGTGGTAAATGACACGTATAGTGCAAAATCAATGCAAATAAAAACATAATTTACTTCAAAATATGGACTTTCGTGTGGTGGCCCAATTGGCAAATAATAATCAAAAGGAAAAAATTTCTGAGGAGCAAATAATGGACATACAGTCATGATAACAGCTGCAAGAGCTACCGAAATATAATACATTCTAGCTATAGTGTTTTTAGGAAGACTTCTCTCAGTGCACATTTCTTCAGTTATATCTTTTGAATATCTGACTCTAAACTTCTTAAAAACATCAACCAGATTTCTGAAACTTTTGTATGTGAATTGCAGAACAATTAATTTGAAAGTAACTTGCAGACAAGCAGCTGACGACAACAAAGTTGTAGTTAATTTAATAAAATCGTGATAGTTATGCAACACTGCGTTGAGGCTACAAATTGGAATTGACAGCATTGTTATAGTTGGTATCAGATATAATATTTTTCCTTTTAAACCTTGCCGCCATTTTGTGTCCAACATATTATTTCCGCACAACGTCATTATTGAGTTTATATATTTCACTGTGTTTTCAAATTCCTGAATCGGTCTTGCACTCATTTTGTTTCAGAAAGATAACAAGCTAGAAACTAATGAAAACACTTTCTTTTATACTATTTTATTTTCCGGTTTCAAATATTGTTGTTATTTAAATGTATATACAACTATAATTTATTTATTATGTACAATATTTTATCTCACATATTCTATGTTATTTATTATTCATACTCAATTTTTGACTATTATCATGTATAAGGTCAAGTTGCTCCATGAATTATTTTATGTAAATAAAAAACTGTTTTATTTATTTTTTATTATTTAATTTAAGAGTTCAATGTATTAACATTAAAGTGACCTATTTTACTCCTTATTGAGAAATAAATCTAATACCTTTTGCACATTAGCATACCAATAAAACTTCTTAAGAACCTCTTTTTGACGATTAACAAATTTTAAAAGGTTCTTTTTAAGGTTTAGAATAGCTATAAAATAATAAAATAACACTTTTCAGACAAAATGTTGCTAGATTTTGTTGGAGTAAAATATTACATGGATGTAGTGCAAAATCCATAATTTCTATTTTGCAGGAATCGGTCTAGAGTTCCGTAAAAGCGTCTTTATAAAAAAAACTGTATTACGTATTTAAAACCAATTATATAAATAGATTGTCACATGATTACGTGAATGTATACACTGACTTGTAAATTATACATTTCCTACATTTAAGCTTTTACTGTAACAGATACATTGATTAGAAAACATTTTCCACAAGATCACTTCTATACTTCGATGTCACCCATCACTGCACAATACGTATATGCGCTTTTTAAAATCTGCGACAAAGAATTTTGATTCATAAATGTTTTATGACTTCATAGTTACCAATTTTCATCTACAACTGTACCTGAAGATAACTAGACAATGACAGTTCTATAATTCCTCCGGCCTTCAAAGTCTGATCCACTTGAGCGAAAGTCATCATAAGCATCAACGACTTCTTCTCATTTTGTTCCATGTTGTACCACTCATTGTCATATAGAGCAAATAGGAAATTTTCTATCTGAATTTTAAAAAAGTGTGGTCTATGATTTTTGGTGTAAAACCTTTTTATGTTAAATAAACTAAAATCTATAATTTACTCTAGAATATTAGGTGCAATAATGGTCAAATTGGTCATGGAAAATTGGTGCATACCTTATGTTTAAGAAGTTCTCCGTAAACGCAATAGAGCCCTAATTGTGAAGTGAAGATAATGATATCAGCAGCGAACTCATATTTTCCAGTGTGCATCGCCATGAAGAGAGCTGAACATATCATTAGAAAACTGGATAAAAATTGAGTAAAGCAGATGTTGTAAAATATACGGTTCACCATCTTAACATTCCTGAAAATTATAGACAATTTAATAGATATTACACAAATGGTTTCTTTATAACGAAAGACTAAGACGAAGATGATGTTAAATTAACACAACACTGTCCTATTAAACTAAGCGCACATTTCTGACACAACTGTTTTGATAATATTCTTCAGATTATAAAACAATATTCTGTCAAAAATTTTCAGTTAACCGAAATAAACGAACAAAAAACAATTCATTTTTGGTTTCGTTATTTTGTAACAGTTTTTATATTTGGCTTTATCGTAGAAAGGTTAAAACAACACTACATTAAAATAAAGTCTTAATACAGTATGAAATGAATTGAAAATTTTAAACATATTGCATTTCTCTGATAGTCTCGCTTGTGTAGTATACATTTTCGTCACTTTAATATACTTCCACTTAAAAATACTAACTAAAATGATACATAATACGTTTTGTATCAGCGAGTAAAGTTTATAAACTTACTCTGAAACGTTGCGATACATTTGATGTATTTTCCGAAGATTCCTCTCACAATCAGCACCGCCTTTTAAACCTGACAGCACATATTTTATGATAGTATATTGCAAACACATTTCTGACACTAAGAATATAAAAAAACTATCAAGTCCAACTGCTAGATGCATATACAAAAACAATTCGTATGTATTCAAAACATAACCTATTTCATAATATGGACTTTCAAATGGGTCTGCAAAAGGTAAGTAATAAGCCATGTTAAATGATCTCTCTGACTTAAACAAAGGAGCTAAAGCCATTATAATATCCAAAACAACACATGAAAAATAAAAGGTTTTTAAAACAAATTTTGTACTTGAAGTAATTGACTTGTCCGAGTGTTTTTCATCATTGATGTCGTCAGCAAAATGAATTCTGAAGTTTCTACAGCTATTAACCAAGTAACGAATATCTTTGTACATAGAGTTAATAGCAATTAGTTTGAACGTAAGTTGAAAGCAGGCGCCACATGACAAGGACGTATACAATAATTTCTCAAAATCGTGTAAGTTGTAGAGTACGGCATAAAAACTCCAAAACGGAACAAAGATCATTGTTATTGTCGGCACTAAATACATGACCTTTCCTTTAAAACCACTGCGCCAATTTTCATCTAGTATATTATAACCAGATACTGACAATATTCGATTAATTATTTTGGAAATATTTTCAAATTCCACGTTCAGTTTTACTTCCATGGTTTACCGCTTTTCGTTAGTTATCGTTTGCAAAGTCAACAAGTTACTGATGGCCAGGGACTTTAACTTACATTTATGTAACGTCTTCTACCCCGTAATTTAGAATATTTAAGCATCGTACAACTATTATTTACGTAATTATTAGTCAGTCATTGAAGAGTTTATCAATTTAAATATGTATGATGTTTACTGCAGTGGTAAATTGGCAGCTTAGTTAACTATCCATCAAATACTCAAACCTCTCGTAAAATTAATGAGTGTATGCCATTTTCTAAGTAGTTGTTAAACCCTAAGTCAAGCTCTATAACCGAGGGCAAGAAAGAAGATAATGAATAGTATTAGAAAGAACATCAGAGCTTTAATAGTTTAAGTACTGACAACGGATGTAACTGCCTCACTTAATAAGGATTTTTATTTCTATTGGTGGTTTACGGAGACCGGCAAAATTATAAAAAGACTTTTTTCGATTAAATTTATAAAATACATTTGCTTTAATTAATTTAGTAATTTCATATTTTTTAAGTTTCTACATTTAACCATTAACATTACGCAACATTTTAAAAGACTATTTCTGAAAAAATTTTAGGTACAACTTAATTTTGACGAAAGATATAAACCAACTTTAAATCAATTATATGTATGCATGTAAGCTAAGTACTTATACGCGCCTGTTTCCAACGATAAATCAGATCACCGAAAGCCTCATACTATGTTAGCACTGTATATGTTACAGTTATAATTATAGCAACCAAATAAAACAATATTATGCTAGTACGGGAATCGAACCCAAGGGCACAGCAATCTGGCCTCAATCGTGAATCACATAATAAAGCACCAGATTAATTAAAGCAATAAAATAGATATAATAGAATAGATGTAATATAGGATAGATGATCTTAGTAATTAGAATATCCAAAAATTAAAATAAAAAATAGTAATAATAAAGTAAATAGTAACAGTAATTAAATTTTATTTAATACAAATTGTTGTTGTATATTTAAATCAATTTCAATAATTCACAACAGTATTTTTAGTTTAATCAGAAATTAAGTTAATTTAACATATAGTAAATAAACTGGAGTATATAGAAGTAAGTTAAGTTCTTTATTATATTGATATTTAATTAAATTTTACAGATAATAACAAGCGCACATCACGCTATAAGCACAAAACGTAAACTCATATATTATTTAACGTAATATGTTTAACTAACGTTACATTTTGTTATTTACCAAAGTTTAACATAATTCCTTTACAAGTTCAATACAAATTATATAAATACAAGAGATCTTACATAAATTACCTTTATTCGAATGGTAGATAACTTTTGTTATATACCTTACATTATACGAGTATCAACCTAAACAATATAATGTAACATTTTACTAAAAAAATTGTATATGTACAATATAACACTGCTAATGGAATCGAATCCGAGCACTAGAATATAGAGGAAAAATTAAGAAAAATAATTACTAAAAAATATGAATTCTCTTACATAATCTTACATAAATTTTAACATAATTAATAAAAAATTTAACATTATATTTAATGTATTAGTTTTAATCGAATAACCATGAATGTAATAATGATATAAATTCACACAACATAATACTAAGGAGCATTAATAAAAACGGGAACAAGTTTATATTTCGATGTCCCGCATCACGGCACAATACGTGTATGCAGTCTTTAAAACCTGTAACAAAAATATTTCATTATTTCAACATTTATGAAACGCGTTAATTGCGAATTTCGAGTAAATCACCTGTAGATACGTAGCCAATGACAGTTCTATAAGTCCTCCAGCTTTTAAAGTCAAATCGACTTGTGCGTAGCTCATCATGATCATCAAAGATTTTTTCTCCTTCATTTGCATGTCGTACCACTCATTGTTGTATAGGTCAAATAGAAAGTTTTGTAACTGGAATATAATCACTTGTTGTCAATATTATAATGTTTAAATAAAGTCTCTAAATGTACTCGTATGTACATAAATGTTGCATTTACATTTACTGGGGAGTAGCACATTACTCAATAAGTTTGTATTTTGACATATAGATGGCGACACTACCGACAAATCCATATGGTTTTTAGATAGTTCCAATCTTAACTCGTAACTCGTAAACTAATGGTTGAAATATCATAAAATTTTGAGATATTATATTTGAAAAGTATTTAAAAATCATGTGAATTTTTCAATAGTGTAATCTATATGTCATACTACAAACTTATTAAGTGATGTGATAGTTATCTTCTCAGAATATAACATTTACCTTTTGCTTAAGCAATTCCCCGTAAACACAATAAATTCCTAATTGCAAAATAAAAGCAGCTACATAAGCAGCCAAGTCGTAGTTGCCAGTGTTGATCGTCATAAACAAAGATGAACAGATCATTAAGAAGCTGGTGAAGAACTGAATCATGAAGATGTTGTAGAAGGTATCGTTGACTATTTTAATATTTCTGAAAAATGATAGAAAACATTTTATATATTAATGTCCATCATTCTTAAAATCTATGATAGATTAATCAAAGGGTTAAAAATAGCATTACAAATATATTATGCTTATTAAAAATATGTAAGTGTTTTTTATACTCGAAGATTTGTGAATGATCTTCAAGAAATCATGGAATATGCTGAATTGTTGACTTATTATTTTCTAAAAGAGTATTGCATTAAAAAATGAGAAATTAAACACTACAAATTAATTAAATTTTTAACAAACTTTAAACACATTTTTTAAAATAATTTATTATAATATTAGCATTTGCCAAGTGCCACATGCATTTAGCAAGTGCTAAGACTTGTACCATATTATACAATGCTTCACTAACAATTACGAGTACCCGGGTAGAAAATGTACCTTGGAATTATCTTGTAGTAAGCTAACAACTATGAAAATAGCACAAAGGTTCAATTTTCTATATTAGAGGTAGGAAATTAAACTTGTAGCAAACCAGTAAATTGAAGATAGTTCTCTATCTGCTTATGACATTATGCTATTAAAAATATTCGTAAACTTACTGTGATAGATTTTGATACATTTGCAGAACTTTCCGAAGATTCTCTTCACAATTATTCCCATGCTTCAAACCAGTCAAGGCATATTTGATGATATTAAACTGCAAGCACATTTCTGACACTAGCAATAGAAAAATACTATCGATTCCCATTGCTACTTGTAAATACAAAAGAAATTCATAACAAATCCAAATGTAATTTATTTCATAATAAGGGCTGTCAAAAGGAGATGTAAATGGTAAATAATAATGCAGTGGAAACGATCTTCTTGACTTAAACAACGGACTTACAGCCATTATAGTACACGTAAATCCAGTCGTGAAATAAAAAGCTTTAACAACTATTCTTGTCCGTTTAGTGATTGTCTTATCCGAGTGCTCCTCTTTGCTAATATCTTCAGCGTATTGAATTCTGAAGTCTCTGCAGTTGTTGATCAAACATCGAAAATCTTTGTACACAAATTGAATAGCAATCAATTTATAGGTTAGTTGCAGACACGCTCCACACGACATGAACGTGTCCAATAATTTGACGAAATCATGTAAGTTATACAGCACAGCTTTCAAATTCCAAAACGGGATAAGTAACATTGTAATTGTTGGCACCAAATACAGGAGTTTTCCTTTGAAACCTTTTCGCCAATTTTCATCTAATATGTTATTACCACAGACTGACATTATTTTATTGATAAACCTTAAAGTATTTTCAAATTCTACATTCGGGGTTCCTCCCATTTTAAACAGCTAAGTTACTATCTATCTGGTCAACAAGTTACTGTTGACAAATCACACCTGAACTTACTTTTATGATATTATTTGGGCCCCATTATGTGAAACACTTTTTCTTATTATTTATTCAAAATTCCTTCATTACTAATTCAAGTTGAAACGTTTATAGCGGTACATAGAGTTTAAATATATATGTGTGATATTTTATGTATGTCATACAGTTAAATTGAATAAGTAAGAAGAATACTTTCCTCCCTAGGACCATAATAAAACATACTCGTAAAATTTTAATAGCAGATGATTTTTTTTAAATATTTATTTGAGTTCATACATTTTGATAAGTTATTAGCACTAAAACACGAGAAAGATGTAGACAATAATTTTTCAAAATCGACCAAATTATAAAGCACGAAATAAAAACTCCGAAACAGAACGAACGGTATTGCGCTAAATCCATGACCTTAGCTTTGAAGCTATTTTGCCAATTTTTATCTATTATATTCTTCCCACATACTAATATTATTTAATTTTAAAATATTTTCAAATTATATATTCGGTTTATTTCCATTAATACTCGTTTGCTAAATATAATTACGTGTATTTAAGATTTTTCTAACATAATATAAATTACCTATTACCTAAAAAGTGTTACCCAATATAAATTGCTTTTGGCTCTTTGAAAAATTAAGACTGTGTTTGTTAACATAATCCAAAAACTTGTTAAGAAGACTGTTTTAAAGATTATGGACCTTTAAGGATACTAGAAGACTTATTTACTTAGGGTTGTAAAATTGGTATAAAAGAATAAAATAAGATCCTTTTAGATTTAATATTACTAAGTGTTGTTTCGTTTCAGTGAAATATTACATAAGTGCTTGGTAATAATCGTGTTTCATATTTAGCGGGCGATTGCGCTGTCAACAAGACACTCAAGGCCACGGGGGCGTGAACTTACATTTATGTAACGTGACGTACCCCATAATTTAGAATATTTAAGCATCGTACAACTATCATTTACGTTACATTATTTTTATTAGTCAGTCATTTGAAGAGTTTATCAATTTAAATATGTATGTTGTTTATTGTAGGGGTATATTGTCAGTTTAGCTAACTAACCATCATATATTCAAACCCATGGTTACCGTAATGACTGGTATATCATTTCTAATCAGTTATTATTTCCTAAGAAAAGATTTATAGCCCAGGTCAGGAACAATACAGCAAGTTGTTATAAATATTATTTAGAAAGAACATCAGATATTTAAATAGTTAAGGATCTGGTAACGGATCGCATTTTTGCAGTTTTGTGACATAGTGAAAGTGATAAAAAGAGTGGCAGATTATGGATTTAAATTCATCACAGAATTATTAGATCAAAATATTTCGTCACTTTAAAAAAGCATTTGTTTTAATCCTCATTTTAATTGCTTTAACAATTCACTAAATAAAAAATAGATAATATAACTAATATGGTATAAACTTTCTTTTCATTTGCATTTTAGAGTTTCAGTACAGTGCACAAGACGTTTTGTTTATATTTTATTAGAACTGACGGCATAATGGCCAAGAACGTTGATGTTTGATGTCAGACAACTGGTTCTTCGGGTTCGATCCTCAGACCAGATCCCCAGATATTTTCTGGGTTTAGTTGTTAGCAAAGTTTAATTTATAATGTGAGGACTCTCTTATATCATAAACTTATTAGGCAGTTTGTGTTGTAAATATACACAAAGCCACGACAACATAAAAACTGTCAACAGTTCAAAAATAGTGCAAAAATTAGAACCAGCTCTAGCAAATAATAGTAACTATAACTAATTTCTTATGTGATCACGTGAATATAAAATTGATGCTCTCACTGTTCCTCTACACTTCCACATTTTGCACAAGATCACTTCTATACTTCGATGTCTCCCATCACTGCACAATACGTATAGGCGCTTTTCAAAATCTGCGACAAAGAATTTTGATTCATAAATGTTTTATGACTTCATAGTTACCAATTTTTATCTACAACTTTACCTGAAGATAAGAAGACAATGACAGTTCTATAATTCCTCCGGCCTTCAAAGTCTGATCCACTTGAGCGTAAGTCATCATAATCATCAAGGATTTCTTCTCCTTTTGTTCCATGTTGTACCACTCATTGTCATATAGAGCAAATAGGAAATTTTCCATCTAAATTTTAATTATTTTTTTTAATTGTAAAAGGTTTTACCTCTATTTATGCCATTCCTCTAGAATATTAGGGGCAATAATGGTCAATTTCAAAACCCGTTTCAAACCTTATATTTAATAAATTCTCCGTAAACGCAGTAGAGCCCTAATTGTGAAGTGAAGATAATGATATCAGCAGCGAACTCATATTTTCCTGTGTGCATCGCCATGAAGAGAGCTGAACATATCATTAGAAAACTGGATAAAAATTGAGTCAAGCAGATGTTGTAAAATATATGGTTCACCATCTTAACATTCCTAAAAATGACAGTTATTGAAAAAAGGGCTAAACATATATGTAGCTAAGGAATTAAATTAAGGGAGGGGTTAGGGTTGTCACTTTCAAAAAATCCAATTTTTTTTTGTCTTATCTTATTGTTTAACATTTCAAGAATATGTCCTTAAAATTTTAAGCCAATCTAAGCAAGATTCTTGAAGTTTTTGTCTATTGTCTGAAGGTATTGTCTGTATTGACAATACACCCTGTATAAGTTCAAAAACTTTAGACGCGTTTTTCTAAAAACTACTTTTTCAAAGTCCACGACAATTTAAAAACTAATTGACCAATTCATTTCAAACTTCGTACACATTTTTTACATATAAAATACAATTATAATTTTTTTACATTAAGGGTGTTTCCCACCCACAAAATGGCGGAATTTTTCGTGGAAAATAACAGTTTACACTTTAGATGGCCACCAAAAATTTTTAAATGAAAGAAAAAATTATCAGAGGCCGTAGGGGTTAGGATTTGATTATAATTTAACTAAATTTTATTGGTTTTTCATTTTAAGATAATTTCCGGCCAAGTTATTGTGAACACCGCAATTGTCTTTTTTCCCAAGACCTTCTGGAGAAAGCTCTGTTACCGGCTTATGCTTTAATATTCCTGCATGATAAAATTATACAACATAGACAAAAGTATGCTTAATAATGTACAAAAGGTTCAAATAAAATTGCTCAATATATACTTGAGAAAAAAAATCGCAAAAAAAGTGTTTTTTTTTTACGCTGAAACCCTAACCCCTCCCTTAATTAACTGCTGTGCACATTTGTGACACAAATGTTTTCAGTTAACCGAAATAAACGAACGGAAAGCATTTCATTTTCGATTACGTCTTACATTCATGTTAATAGATATTTCATGTTTTGAAGCCGCTTGTATATTTGGCTATGTCGTATGAAAATTGATACAAAACTATATGAATAAATTGAAACACTGTCTTATTTCAATATAAAACATAATGAAAATATTAAGCATACTTTATGTCTCTAGTAGTCTTCCTTGGTTAGTTTATACTGGTTATCTTTAAGTGCATGTAAAAATAACTTCAGTTTTTAAACAAACACTACATTTCACGTTCATAAACTTACTCTGACGCGGTGCGATACATTTGATGTATTTTCCGAACTTTCCCCTCAGAATCAGCCCCACCCTTTAAACCTGTCAGCACATATTTTATGATAGTATATTGCAAACACATTTCTGACACTAGGAATATAAAAAAACTATCAAGTCCAACTGCTAGATGCATATACACAAAAAATTCGTATGTATTCAAAACTGAACCTATTTCATAATATGGACTTTCAAATGGGTCTGCCAAAGGTAAGTAATAAGCCATGTTAAAAGACCTTTCTGATTTAAATAACGGAGCTAAAGCCATTATAATATTCAAAACGAAACAGGAAAAATAAAAGGTTTTTACAACAAATTTTGTTCTTGAAGTAATTGACTTGTCCGAGTGATTTTCATCATTGATGTCATCAGCAAAATGAATTCTGAAGTTTCTACAGCTATTAACCAAGTATCGAATATCTTTATACATAGAGTTAATAGCGATTAGTTTGAACGTAAGTTGAAAGCAGGCGCCACATGACAAAGACGTATACAGTAATTTCTCGAAATCGTGTAAGTTGTAAAGTACGGCATAAAAACTCCAAAACGGAACAAAGATCATTGTTATTGTCGGCACTAAATACATGACCTTTCCTTTAAAACCACTGCGCCAATTTTCATCTAGTATATTGTAACCAGATACTGACAATATTCGATTAATTATTTTGGAAATATTTTCAAATTCTAGATTCAGTTTTCCTTCCATCGTTCACCACTTTTCGTTAGTTACCGTTTGCAAAGTCAACAAGTTACTGATGGCTAGGGACTTAAACTTACATATATGTAACGTCACGTACCCCATAATTTACAATATTTAGGCATCGTATAACTATCATTTACGTTACGTTATTTTTATTACTTAGTCATTTGAAGAGTTTATCAAATTAAATATGTATGAAATTTATTGTATGGGTATATTGTTAGTTTAGGTAACTAACCATGGGATATTCAAAGCCATGGTTAGCGTAATGACTGGTATATTATTTGTAATCAGTTATTTTTCTTCTTTTACCATAATAAAATTTGGTTTAGATTATACTCAAGATATCTTTTATTATTATGTTCATTATTTTAATCAGTTGCTTGAGGTTTTTACCCAGTAATCTTGATTATAAGCAATACTTAATAAATACCTGATATCAGAAAATATATTTGTTGAAGTACTATTAGAGTATTCCTTTTATTGAGTAACATATAGATTAAATTATGGATATTACAAAAGTAGCTATAAACGGTGAAGTTTTATTGAAATATGATTAATAAAGAATACGTTAATTAAGAAATTACATATTTAGATATTATGTTTTGAATTTATATTACATACATAAAATATTATAGTTTCTTCGTTAATAATTTCGTTTAAAAAAGTTATTATTTCAGCACTTGTTTATCAACCTGGGAAGAGTACTTTGTTGTCAAGTAGGCATTACAATATCCTACTTTTAATCTTGCCCTTACATTACAATAATTAATTTTAAGTAACATAAGCTAAACGTCAAATTATTCTAAATCTCCAAAAGGAAAAAAAATATTCTTCTTTTCGTGTACCTATCTCTTCTTTCCTTCTACTCTTCCTTATTTCGCCTTCGCTTCTCTTTCTCATTCGTTCTTCTCATTATTGTAATTTTGCATAGCCCAAAAAGCCTTCATTTTTTAGTAGTAAAACACTGAAAAAGTTATTTAAAAACTAATTGTTCTCGCTCCTCTTCTTTGTCTTTATCATTCCTTCTCTGAGAGAACAGAGAAGAAACGCTACTTGAATTATCGTACACAATTCGGATTGTAATAAATAAGATGTGCATATAAACATAAGATTGTAAATTTAGTTTATAAATATATTTAATTTAATAAATTCGTCAATATTTAACAATGTTTCGTATGGATTTTTAGAAAGATCCTAAGTGATATAATAAAAGTTACATTACAATTCGGTACAATTCGAAGAGCAACAGAACTCGCTGCAAAAACAAACAAAGATTTTTCTAAAACAATGTATTATTTACAAATAAAGGGAATTGTCTTTTCGTGTTTGGTTTCTCCACAACTATAATTTATTTACGGTATATCATATATTATTGACATCAATTTCAAGTGATTTATATTCTTAAATATAAATGATGTCTCTGATAAATCCTTTATGGTTCCATTTGTGCTATCGTGCCGAAATACTATTAAATCATTAATATTTATGAACATTTATAAGATATTTTATTGGGGTTCGACATTTAATAAGCACGTTTAGTGTTATTGTAGTCTTTAAATATTTAACAAAATTGAATTGTTTCTATCATATATTATTAAGTGAGCTTCTCACATGTATTTAATAAAATACTCATTTATTTTGTTTCCAAAATTAATTACTTATTAATTTTAATAATTCATGGTTACAAAATAAATCTTTTACAAACCCAACCTAATCATGGACATCATGTACGAGTATAACTGTTACTACAAAGAAAAGATTTAATTTTTAATTATTACAAAGAAAATCATCTACGAATATTTGATTTAAATTTGCTTAGACTTTTAATTCTAAACAAAACATTTACAATTATTGTGGATTAAAATAAGAGTAAATTGTAAAAAGAAATTATCATCTCATAATCACTAAATTGTGGTGTAATTTCGCTTTAACATTATCTTTGAGCGGTTTAGTTTTCTAAAGTAGTTTAGCTATTATTGACACAGACTTTCCCGCCACGTCCACAAAACAAAAAATGTAAAATATCCATTTTGTAAGTACTTAAAATAAAGTTAATTCCAAACCGAACAAAAACTCATCCCTCTTTATTGCAAAACTATACATATACATAAGCAGTAAATAGTTATTTTCTTAAACTACTGTCAATAAAATAATGATTAGGTGTGTCACGGCACGAGATATGATGTTTCAACATTATAACTTCTGACTAGAAACATCTAAAACATCAATCATTTAGAAAAAATGAAAGTTTTATGTTATAATTGAATAAAAAGCCATTTTCTTATTAGTAAACATAATAAATGATTACAGTTACGGCAGCCATTAATCTTGTGAAAGAAAACAATGACATTTTTAATAGCAAATGTCATTTACGAACAGCATTATGCTTTTTATTAGAAAAAAACTTTTGTTTCTAGTTATTTTCATACATATTATGATCATTAATTAATGTCAACAGGAAACTATTATAATTTTTAATTATACCCAGAAAACAGGAATTCTATTCGCTATATAAATGATACAATACTTTTGTTTTAACTGTGTTTTTGAACCATAATAGAATTTTGAAAGTGTGGAAATGTTAAATGAATTTTTTAAAAAAGGTGTTATTCACTTGTTAACTAAATAATAATATTTGACGGATAGAGGGAGTGTCAATCATCTTAAAATTACAGTGAGAAACTGATATAAACGGTTTATGCGGGTGGAGGAAGGTAGTGGGAGTATCTAGCGTTGGAGGAAGTAAAGAGCGGTAAGAGAGAAGGATAGCGAAAAAACGCGGAGAAACTGTCACTAGGTGAGTAGTACACGGAAAAACGATTGGTTGAGGAAGGAATAAAAGGAAAGGAAAGAAAGAAGAGTAGAACGGAGAATACAGAAAACCTAACGAAGAAGTGAATAAGTAGAAGGAGTTAGAGATAAAAGAAAAGGAAGGATGGAGAAATAATGGTACCGAAAAATAAAGTAAAAGGAAAGAAAAGAGCTCAGAAAAGGATAAAATGAACTAGAAAAAGAAAAGCATCGGAAATACTTAGATTAGTGATATTATAATTTTAGTTTGTTGAATGTATTTGTTGGTTTATTTTTAAAGTAAAGTTAAGAATGTATTTAATTAGGATTTGCAAATGAAGTTGTTACAATGAGAATTGAATTGCAATGGTAAATCGTAATGTCGAGAGGAAGATCAAATAAATAACTACATTCTTGTACATAACTCATGTAAAAATGTACAGGCTTTCTTTATAGCAAGAAAACCGTATCACAAACACAAGAGAAGAAATAGTTCCAATTACGAGAGTTCGGCAGCGACTCATACTTAAAACATGTTGTGGGATATAAACTGCCGATACTACTAAAAACCACTGACTCACTTATTTTTCTATAATGTATATAGAAACGAATAAGATAAAATTCATTATCGTATTATAGATTTATACCGTTCTTATAACCTCTTTTAAGTATAAGTCGCCGCCGAACTATCGTGATTTGGACTATATCAAACATAACGTGCTTGTAGAATAATTTCGAAATTGATTCGGAACTTGTCACAAGCAACTAGCACATAATAATAAACCATATGACTTAATTGTAACCTCATTTCAAAAGCTTATTTTGCTTAGAATATTCATTGGGACCCTTTTAAGGTGACTTAACCATCCATTTGAGTGCCATTAGTAGTACCTTAGCGGGTTATCTTAAATGGACAATTGAGATAGCTCTAATAAATAACAAGTTGTTATATATACGTAATGTATGGGCTTACATGGTATGTGAATAGTGAGCCAGCAGCTCCTTGTCACGACTTAATGGGATCTCTTTGTTAGTGGAATCCTATTATAACGAAGTCAGCCCAAGCATATGCTGCACGCTTGGTGCTACCTACCAGTACATCCCCGTAGAACCATCTACCACTTTCCCGGTTACTAAAACCTGGTGGAGTTAAGCCTACATGAGGGATTTTCCATTTTCCAACGTAGAACAAGCGGGAGTTACAAAATAACGAAGTTCATTTACTGAATATAAATATATCACTTTAAGTACATGATCATGTGGTCTATTTTTATGATATAAAACTGGATAAGAGATACTTAAATATGTAGGTATTTTAAAGCTCGGATTTCTTCTATTTCGTCTAAAGATTTGTTTTGCGTGTCATGCGAATCAAACATTTACAACAATATTATTAACCTACAATAAAACACAAAACGACGTGTATATTATAGATCCTTGTGATTAAATTTAAAGCTGTTCTGTTAACTTGTTCTTACTACAAAATATTATTTAGCTCCTTAGAAAACAACGCCCAAATGTGCAAAATTCAAATCCCAATTCATATCCTAACTTTCAAGTTTTTATCTTTTCTAGGTCATGAGATATTCCAAGCAAAATAACAAAGACGTGAGATGTTCTATAAATTTTTCTCTACAAAATATTTAAATTTTACAAAAAACTGTCAACGAATTTTTGAAAAAGCATCTACAATTTTGTTACCGGATATACTCAAGCACTCTTATAATGACTCTTATAGGATTTTCATACAAAAGTGTTCCAATTTTTGAATATATGAACTTTATGATTTAATCAGTATATGAAGATGATAGAATAAACAAAATTATTTTTTAGCGTTAGAAATGTACGTATTTAATTTTATCTCAAATTTCAATGATTCCAGTTTGCTCTAATGCGCTAATGGTAGTGTACGGGTATTAAACAAAGAGCTAGAATACGTTAGATCTAATTATCTTAGTATCTTCAAAGACATTTACACGGAATTTACTTATTGTGAGTACCTAACCCCCAATGCTAATGCATTTTGAGTATCATGTTGCGTACTTAGTACTTAAGCAAAACCCCAAAAGTAACCGTGTTCTACTTATATAGACAGAATTATTTATTAATTACTAATTACATTTGGATGTTAATTAATTCTATTTTGTACCATTTACTTCTGTTATTTACTGATGTTTTCTTACCAGTAGCTATTTGTAAATGAATTACAAATAGGAACTTGATATAGACGAGCATATAATTATTCGTACGTAATTTTTAAATCGTTAACCCGCAATTTTATACATGGTTGCTTAAAAGGGTAATCCTATTTAATCCGTCATTATGGCAGAATACGCATGGTTATATATAATACGTAGAAGAGAAACAGTGCCACTTTAGTCTCCAGCGGACCCTAATTTGCGTAAGTAATTTAATTTGATTTCATATTCTGTGATTTAATTCTATGAAATATAAATATACTGATCAACAAAACATTATACTGAATAATAATTATATACTGAACAACAAATTATGCAACTCATCAAAAAATTATAGAAAATTCATATATTCCTTAAGTGTAATACCATTGACCATATACTGCAGCAGTCAATCTGTTAAAAGTATATTTATATTCAGTGTTATATTTATTGAGAAATCTGTACATCTAGGCATCTAAAAGGTAAAAATAATCTTATTATGTAAGCTAAAAGCTTTATAAATAAATGCCATCTCTTCATACAATATTTACAAAGAAGTTATACTTAATCTTTCTTAACATAACCTATAATTCACTCAACTATATAGCTAAGAATAAGTACAATATAAAAATAAAGCTCCTTTTAATCTTTTCCTTCTTACTTCAGGATATTTATGTCTTTAAGTGTATCACATAATCTTAAAACCTCGCGTGCACATGTTTATTATAATTTTATTAGTCCTTTAGAACATTTTATGATAAAACAGTGACCTATAAACGTAATTTTACGCACATATCGTGTCAGTTATGTTCAGATCCTTCTGCATAAACTCCTATGTTATGTGGATACATTTCACTTGTCACACACACAAACACATACGCTGAATCAATTGGATGAGGGAGAGAGATGGTGATGGAGGAGTGGTGAGTGTAACTGACAAGAAACCGCGAAACGATTTATCACTGAAAGGCACGGGAAAGTGGCTATAAAAGTACTCACATCAGCTAATATTGAATCGTATACATCTAAAGTTAAATGTACTTAAAAGATATAAAGACTTCTAAATTGGAACAAAACTAATTGAAATATATAATTAATAGGGTCACTCAAATATAATACAGAATTTTGTTTGTGGAAACATAAACCTTTGAGGAGATATAAACTAATTAAAATAGGTATTGATAAATAACGGCAATATAATTATGAAAAACAATGTTCTTATTTATGAAGGTTATGGGCTAAGGGATTGCCACGGTACCTGGAAAACAAAGATAGAAAGGATTTGAAAATGATTTCAAGATTGAGGTTGTGGAATGAAGAAAGAGGCAATAGGTATTGGGAACAGTAGAAGAGAAATTGTGCAGCATATGCGAAAAGGAAGAGGAAAAATTAAAACACATTAAGTATAGATGTCAGGATAAAGTGGAAAGTGAATTAACTTTGGAGGAGTTATTGCAAGGAAAGAGAGAAGGAAGAGTATGGATGACGGAGGTAAGTAGAAAGAGAAGAGAGGAGGAGGAGAAACTTTGTGAGCAGAGAGAGTCGTGAGGAACGATTACAAGAAAGTAGATAGGTGGTGGAAGTAAGAAGGAGGCAGTGGAGGAAGATAAAAAGGGAAAATAACTTTGAAAAGGAAGAAAAGAGTTTAAACAATGTTAAAGCTTTGTAAAGGATATGTAAAATATAAAATACAATACATACATACAATTCTATCATAGAATCTATTTTACAAACAGAATTAATTTTTTTTAAACTTTTGCTTATCTATTGCTCGCTTATTTAATAAATGTAAATTCAATAAATAAAAGTTTGTTTATTATTTTATGTTACCACATCACTTTTAATATCAAGTCAATATTTTATAATTTCATGAAAGTTTATTATAAATAATAAAAGTTTGTATAAACACATTACCGTGGAAAAGTTTGTATAAAACTATGGCGGTAATACAACATTTCTGTTCAACAACAAAACCTCATGCGTTCAAACAAGCGATAATGAAGAGAAAGGGTGTTCCAATAAGAGCAACGGTATCATCTCATATGAAACATCGTTATACAACTTACATACATTTGTTTTATATGAGACCATACTAAATCCGTAGATCTTATTGGAACACCCGTTAGTACTAGTACATAAGTAAAACAAAGGTTATTGTTAGTTCCTACTTTGAAACATCTGCGGAAAGCGTTCAAGAATGCTGGTAGATTAACTTTTACTATTGTAAACTACTAATTATATGAAAATATTTAATATTGCAACTTCGGTGTTAACGAACAATTTAAAAGTTAGTGGAAACAAAAGTTGTTTAAAACTATTGTTACAATTTTCTAATGTATGAATCACTCAAGAAGTTCATATGATGACCTATAGTTTGCGCTACCAGTTTATTTACCAGATTTGGAGACACATTCCGAATAGTTACTACACTACTTCAACTTCAATGTTATGATAAAAACTAATGGTTTTTTAAATACTGCATTATAATAACCATTGACACTTTTACTAGTCACGGAATAAATACATACTCAACCTTGCTGTCGAACGACTAAACCACCTCAGTTAACTACTAATCTTAATACAGTAAACATCTCAGCTCTTCCCACTCGTCATGCTGTACAAATATGTACATTGGTCGCCTTCAAATAGATTTCAGAAAAAAAAACTGATGTTTATACAGTGTCACGTTCTAGTGACCATGATATAAACACCTCCGAGTCCATACGCTAGGAGATTCGATGGAGAAGACGATGGCGGAAATGTGAGATATATTTATAAATTTAAGCTGACAGTTCCCTACAAGAAAATAGGAATAGGGGAGACGAAGACGCAGACGAGATATCCAAGGACTCAAAATATTAGGATAAGAGGGAAATAATCTAATAAAGTCATTACTTCGAAAGAAAGTTAATAGCTCCTTCAGAAGAGATTGTTTTCAGGAAGAGCATAACAAACAAAAGCGGATGTGAAGGATATAAAAAATAGGATAATCGGTCAATTTTCTTTCACCAGTTTTTATATTGTTAATATAAAAGTTTATATTAAGTGATTATGTTTATTTATTTTAAAAAGAAGAAATATATGTTGTCAGTATATGTCATTATAAAACTTGGAATTCTTTTCAGTAAATTAGAATAATATAACTAAGCACTCGATAAATACAGTTACATATACTTAAGGTTGTATGTATGTAAAATAGATTACCTGTTAGATAAATATTATAGCTTAATAGACCGTGCTAGAGGTAAGTGAGTATGCAAAATGTGAGGACCGAATTCCACCAATGGATTTAAGTTAAGAAAAGGTCAAAAATTAATAATGCGGATCTTGCCGGTTAAATATTTGGTCCATTTTTTTTTTACCCCTCTACTCTTATTTGTAAAGGAAATGTATTGAGGACAATCTATAAAATCATTTTAATGATTATTTCAGTAATAATTTATACTTTTTTCTAATGGTGAAAGTGAGGATGGATTGTTAAATGAAAAAAAAACAAGTTGTAATTTATTTTGAATGTTTACAAGAAAAGCTTTACAATCAGCAGGAATTTTTGTTGAATGACTTGAAATTATGACATTTTTAAGAATTTGGCCTTTACTCCGTAACTTTGACTCCAAAAACTTTATAGAAATATCGTGTGAGGGAAGGGTTGTGAAGGGAGCGGGAAGGGACCATCACAGCTGGTGGCAAAATGTGTTTTGTTATTATTTGGGGTCTCAGGTATAAGAATCCGACCATAGTTGCCGGTCCTCCCATTTTGCATACTCAACTACCTATAGCGCCTGCACTATAAAGTAGTGCTACATAACATGAAATATCTTTTGACATAAGTTTACCTTTTGTGATATTAACAAAGCAAGACTAAATAATATTACCTATTCAAATAATATATTCATATATTATTTTTAATGTCTTTTGCATTTTTTAAATAAGTGACAACGTAACAAGAATGAAAAAAGAAATCGAAGATTTTATATAGTTTTTTTTTTTTTTATATAGTTTCTCGGGCTTCCTAGGCACGTAGCCTTTTATCGCCCTTAAGATATTCTGCTTCTTCTTATACTTTGTATGCCGACAACAAGAATGATCTATTCATGGCTACTGCTGTTATAAATTTCGGTTTCTCAATCAAAAAGGCGGTGTATTTTGTATAGCTCCTTTAAATCAGCACTTGCTGATTAATTCAAATTAGTTTAATTTAATCACATACATTCCAAAAGGTATTTAAACTTTAAACTAAAAAATGTAAAATTAATATAGAAAGAGCAAGCACTCCCACGCTTAGTAAAGTGATTTTACGTTAAAGCACACAAAATGCCTTAAAAATAAACACAATTTATAAAATTACCAATTTTAATTTTAATTAAAATCCTAAACCTGTCATTAATGAACAAGAAATTAACCAGTTTAATAAAAACTTTATTTGAAAAGTATATTACTTATATTTAACAAAGCAACAGTTCCCCGACTAATTAATTAAGAACAGCTTCTTTTAACAATTTAATATAAGATATTAAACCATTAACTACTGTAAGAAAGTGTAGAATATCTAGAAAATTAAAGAGAGTTTATTCCGGTAACTTTGAGGCAGGTAAAATAAGATGAAATGCTGCGCTCACAACCGCTCTAACTGAGCGCAAGTTACCATGAACTTAACACGTCATCAATGTTTATAAAACGTATTATAAGCTTCTGAACTTTAAAAGCTTTGTGATGTGTTGGAATAGATTTACCATGCGAGCTTAACAATGTTGTAAGCTGTTTACAATTTTGTTTGTTCTGTTAAACTTTTACTTTAAAATAAAATGTAATGTGTAAAAAGGTATATGTACCATTCACACACAAAAAAGGTTGTTTTTATGAGTTTACTAATACGTTTTAAATTGTAATGTTAATAAGCATGATTACGAGCGTTATATTTACTTTACCTTTATTAATGTTAAATAAATAACAAATACATATAGCTATCCCGTTAAAACTAGAATGTTACCTCAAATTCATGTAATATTTTACTTAAAGAAAACCTAGTCTTCATTTAAAAAAAGAGCAAATATAGGTCACAAATCGTTGTGTATTAGATAAAATTGTTTACCTATATTTACATCTGAGATCCAATATAAATATACTAATACTCATTTCAAATTAAAATGTCCCCTACGGAGTTAAAAACCAACCAGGAAATATTAGTCATTTAAAAGCTGCTAGTCGTTTCATAAAATGAGTCAATGAAAGGCAACAAATTACATTGCATACTTTTTTAATTATAAAACAGATCAATAACTGTTCAAATAGAGTTTTTTAATATCATAAATTTCATAGAAATGTATAATATAACAGAATAATTTGGTACCGTTTTCCAACTTCTTTGTTTGCAGGGCCCGGAAATTTAAAAACCAAATTAAAGACTTTCCTAGTAGTACTTTATCAACAAAGGACGTAAATATTCATAAATTAGAAACTAGAAATAATATAATATGTTTCTTATAAAAAATGTGGTTAATTAAAAATGATTTATTATTTAAGCGGAAATTCCTTCTGCACAATCTAATTTTATTTTTATCCAACGGATTTGTTAACCATATCCTAATTTCGATAAAACTGTGCAAAATATTGATAAAGTTGGCTACCAGAACCTAAAAGTCCAATTATTTTTTACTAACTCATTATACATATTTTAGGAGATAGACAATTAAAATAATCATGTTTTCCTTTTAATTATTAATGTAAAATTCCTATACATGTGACGTAACATGTCGCACTATTAAGATACAGGTCAATTATTTGTATCTGTGTTAAGTATTCTATCTTATACAACAGAGCGTACAAGAGATACATACTTAACACATAACTCTTATCCATATAAAAATTAACTGACCCTTACATTAATAGTGGGACATCTTACGTCATAAATATGGCCGACATCTGTAGCTCTAAAACTACAATTCAAATTTTTAATTGCTATAACTCCGTCAACATTTAGATATTTAATAAAATAAAAACTTCAATATACGTCTTCAGCTATTTTAAAATCCTGTAATGCTTAAGAGCTTCTTCTAAAGATTCTTTAATTCTTAAGATGTTTTATGACTATAACAATTGACAAAAATGTAGTCTTAATTTTCAAAAAATACAAAAATATTAGGTAATAATTATTTATAGTATTAGGTAAAATTTTTACGTAGGTATACACGTTACTAAGTTTAGCGCCATAATTGTGCAATTATCTAATATATTCCCTTAGTAAAAGGCAAACCAAAATAATCATTTGAAATCACAGTTTACTTTCAATCTTCTCAAACGTTTACATCAAAGATCCAATGTAAATTCTTCCACTAAAAGTCGTCATCAATGTAGTAAATAACATTTGCTGACTCCGGTAAAAACTTTGCTTTTATGGATCCAACATAAAACCTTTAATAAAAACAAAGTAGTCTCCCACTTTAGTTTCATGAATTACTTCTCTTCTTAGAGCGTTAATAATAAATTGAACCACGTTATATTTAATTTAGGTCAGCTTGGTATTTAGGAGCTTAAATCACTGAAGCAAACTAAAATATTTAACATTAAAAAGTAAAACAAAAGTTCAAACTTAATTTTGGTTTCACACCTCTTATATCTTCCTTTTAGTTAGGTTCAGATTGTCTGTTAGTTAATGCCTAAACTAATGTTTGTGCATTAATAATAAAATCAGTACCTGTAAATAAATAATTTAGGTTTATGTAGGGATTACTTAATAGTGACAGCGACAAAAGCATCGTTTTAGGTTACCTTACTGGTGCCAGTCTTATACACATTGTTATAATAATTAATATTATTTCTGGTTTGGTGTAAATCATACACTTTAGTTTATTCATAAACATAGACAGTGGCATAGCTAAAAATATTAGAGCACTCTGCAAGTATGGTGGACCCAAAAAAACACAAAAATGTTTGCAGCTCTTTATACTTAATGAAGGGGACCTTCACTTAGTGTAAAGTCTCTCGATACTGAAAAATCGCTTTTAGCAACATCATATATTGATGTATCTTCTATGAACTAAAATTACTCGACTTTATTTATTAAACTTTTTAAGAACACCGTTTCAGGAATTAGGAAGTTCTTTTTATAGATTATAAGTTCTTAGGATAACTACAAATTAATAAAAAGAGATCCTGTTAGATTAAATATTACTAAATTTGACTTAAGTAAAATATTACATAAATGTTTTGTGTTTTTTAGAAAATAATTTCGATTTCAAGTCCCTGTTTCATTTATATACGGTTGTCAATACAGAACCGATATTGTTGTATATATATATATCACAAAACTACAGTTCAGGTTCAACGTTATATTTCAGATATTTTATACACAAGACTCAGCAATAATGAATGAAAGCTCCAAATCACAAAGTTATACAAATACCTCTAAACAAAATTTCAGTGAGCAACTATTTCCATAAAGCAAACAACCTTTAGAATCCCACCTAATCTACAAAAAGGGTTACAATTTATCAAGCTGTATATTTTTGTTTCAGTTAACATTCGACAGTTTCACCCTGGGACGTTTCGTGTCTTTCACATCGGAGGGGTGTCCGGATGGATTCCTTCAAATCACAGAATCAAACAGACCTCAAGTGGGAGGATCGTGGTGTGGCACTTCATGGGGCCCTGCTATTTATTATAGTGAAACCAGAACTGTCACTGCAGCCGTAAAGTTATTTAGACTCTCGAAAGATCAGAGCGGCTATAACTTTGACTTTAAAATGGAATACAAAATGTTAAAGAAAGATGCTGCTGTCGTGAGATATGGGGGAGCGCTTCCAGCTTCAGGTACTATTAAACTCTCTTGTAGTGCTGGCTTGGTTGATTGGCGGTATGGTAGAGGGTAAACAAGCAAGCAGACGCTATCATTAAAATAAAAATAAACATAAAAATATTTGTAAATAGTTAGTGTAGCATACAGTAAATTTTAAATAATATATACAAAGCATTTTAACGTCCAGATAATGAATAAAGACACCGACAGCCCTCAACTCTGATTTTCGTTAGTGCGGCAGTCAATCTGAGTACTTGACTAGAAAGAGACGTAGAGGACACTCGTCAGATATCTCTCTCTTTGCTTATATTATAGTATTCAGCCTCTTGCGAACTCTATTCTTATATCTCTAAGGGTATAATAATTATTATAGTTTTTATTGTGCTGGGACACAAATCATACATAATGTTTTACATAGTTTATATAAATTGCCTTAGTAATTGTGACTTAGTAATATAGAAACGTGGCTGTGGTTCTTCCACTGCCCCACACTGGATATAAAAATGTACAGTGTATGTTTTTTCAGTAATGGTTAAATTTTCTGTGGCCACCCATGAATATAATCAAAGAAATTTAGATAGTTAAATAAATTATTAGCTTATGATATTACTAAAATCATCAAACTGAATTAAAAAGTTCCATCTTATAAAAGAGTTGCACAGTTTTCTTTAATAAAAGTTTTAATTAGTGCTTTCCATAGTGACTTTGGTGTTTTGCACATTTTTCTTACACTGGAAAATTGTTCCATGGTTTTGAGAAGGGTAAAGCATTGGTGTAAGCAGTATTAGCTTTTATCTTTATGGTACCAAGCCATGATAATTTTTCTCTTTGAAATACTCAATTTTAATTAGTGTAAATCTTCAAAATCTCTAATATTTCTTTCTATCCAGTATAAGTTGTGTAATAGAGTAAATCACTAGCTACACATATACAATAAATACTCTAAAATTGATTAAACAAATTTAGAATTCTTTGAAATTATTTTCTCTGAAAATTGATTCTCAAATTCCATTCATGCTTATACCCAAACGAAAGTTATGTACAATATAAATAATAAACAACAACCAAGTGTAAAATATATACACATATAACAAAAAGTTTCAAACACTTATTTCAGACTTCTTATAAATTTATGAAGTTCAGATTATACGAAACTTTTACGCACTTTCCACTAACTTTCCAATTTCCAAACTTTTCAATTGTGTTTATTTCTATTTTTACATATATTTCTTTATTAAACCCGCATAACATTTGCATATTTGAATACATTAGAGACCTCCTATTTACTAACAGAATGAAGCGATTCACAAAGGCAGTTTATTATCTAAATTCAAACAGCAACCACAAACCGAAAGGTGGAATCGATTGACAAAAATACCCATGATCGAAGTTGCTACGTAAAAAGATTGATGGTTGATTTTATCTATTGATTAAAAAACAAATTTAAATAATCTGCTAATATTCATAAAAAAAAGAATAAATAAATATGAAATATACTATTTCAAATTAAAATGTCCCCTACGGAATTTAAAACCAACCAGGAAATATTAGTCATTTAAAGGCTGTAAGTCGTTTCATAAAATGAGTCAATGAAAGTCAACAAATTACATTGCATACTTTTTTAATTATAAAACAGATCAATCAGATTCAAATAAAGTTTTTTAATATTATAAATTTCATAGAAATGTATAATATAACAGAATAATTTTAGCTGTTGGTACCGTTTCCCAACTTTTTTCTTTCCAGAAACCGGAAATTTAAAAAAAATATTAAGTAGACTTTCATAGTAGCACTTTATCAACAAAGGACGTAAATATTCATAAATTAGAAACTAGAAATAATATAATATGTTTGTTATAAAAAATGTGGTTAATTAAAAATATTTTAATATTCAACCTTCGTTCTACATGGATGTAGAAGGAAGTTCCTTGTACATACAAGGAAATTTCTTCTACACAATCTAATTTTATTTTTATCCAACGGGTTGGTTAACCATTTCTTAATTTCGATAAAACTGTGCAAAATATTGATAAAGTTGGCTACCAGAACATCAAATGTCCAATTATTTTTTACTAACTCATTATACATATTTTAGGAGATATTAACAATTAAGATAATCATGTTTTCCTTTTAATTATTAAAGTAAAATTCCTATACATGTGACGTAAAATGTCGCACTATTAAGATACGGTTCAATTATTTGTATTTGTGTGAAGTATTCTATCTTATACAGCAGAGCGTACAAGAGATACATACATCTCTCAGACAGAACTCTTATCCATATAAAAAATATCTGACCCAGACCTTAATAGTGGGACGTGTTACGTCATAAATATGGCCGACATCTGTAGCTGTAACTCCGTCAACATTTAGATATTTATTAACATAAAAACGTCAATATACATTTATTAAAGTCAATTTCATTAAATAATTATAAAAACGACCCCTAAAATATGAGTACGCAAATATGCAAATATGAGTACGCAAAAATATGAAGGCCTAACTTAGACATCGCGCTAATATATTCAAATACCAATGGTGCTCAATTTCATTCTTCATAAAGATAAGATTGACGTTTAAACCCGGATATAGTGCTTTGCACGTGCTTCTCTCTTTAAGCTACCTTCATTAAAAACTAAGCAACTACTACTACAACAGGAAATGATACTCATTACAAAACCATCTTGAAAGTTTAAAATCGTTTTCCCTTCAGCAGATATTATTTGTTTGTTTCCATTTTCTAATTCGTGTTTAAAACTAAAATCTGCAAACTCTTTCCGACAATAACAATATATTTAGTATACTATATTTCAGATGTCAAACCACTTCAAAATAACGACTCCTTTGTGAATCCAGCTCACCTTCAACTACTGTCACCAGCGACAGCTGCTCCGCAGTATTACTTGGGTGAACTGATACCGGGTACATATTGCTCCAGGATATTCAGCGACTGTGATAGAAAAATATGTAGACTGCAATCTCCAAACTTTCCCGGCGTCTATCCGAGAAACTTGACTTGTTATTATGCTGTCAGACAGGTGAGTGACTAGCGAACAGCGAGTGCCATAAAGCCATCTACCGTCAACGAGTAAAAGTAGAATATTATAAACAGCAACAACTTCATAACACGTGTTGTACATACTAGATTTTATGTTGTTTTTATCGTATTACAACTCGGGATTTTGCCCTAAGGTTACTATAGTAGATATGTTAGACACATGGGCATGGGGAATTTGCAACAACGCACAGCGAGAGTTCGAATTACAAATATTTAATCCGTTCTTATTTCGTTCAATAAATGATTTGTTGACATTATGATTTAAGATCGGCCAACGACGACCTCCTACTATGTTGGAAAGTATTGTGATGCCTTTATCTCATATAATTCTAATCTCTCTGAAGACTAAAATACTTAGTTTCTTCATTTGCAGTATATTAAATTCAACTAATAAATAATAATACCAACGTTAATTTATAAAGTTAACTATATAATCAATTTATCTTAATAACAACCAAACCCAGTAAATATAACTCTGTTTTGGGTATCGAACCCGACACAGTAGTCTCTGTAAAGTATCAATGCTCTCGTAGACTGTGTCGTCATTATTTCCATATTCATGGTCGGAACAACACCTCTCTCCGGTGAATATAGTAAAAGCATGTGATTAAAATCACACTTGAATGTATTTAAATCGCTGGATTATACCACTAGCATAAATAACTTAGAACAACAGACAGATTACATAAAGATAGTTGCTGCTGGAGTCCAGAAATCCTGTAAACTCCACACTGAACACTGCCCCGACATATATAACGAGCTTTACCAGTCTTAAGATGTTATCAGTTGAATATTTATTTAGAAATTATCGTTCTTTCGGTTAACTTACTTCCATTTTAAAGCAATTTTCTTCTATCTGTAGGAGAATATACGGGTACGTTATTATTCTAAAATTATTTAGTAATGTGTGTTTATTTTTTAATTAAAAATTATAATTAGTGCTGGGCGTAGTTACAAATAATACTGCGTTACCGAGTAACTAAAAAATGATTAATTCAAGTTACCAAAAAACCGAATTAGATAGCAGTACTAACCTTCAAACGATATGTGTCAATATTTCATGACAATAGACCATTAGTTTTAGTTTTAGTACCACTACTTTTTTTAATTTTCAAAAAGATGTATGCAAAATATGCACAAGATTTAATTGGTATGACCTAATACTTTTATTGGTATGACCTAACTTTTAAAAAACTATGTTAAAGTAAAAAAACCGATCAAAATTTTGACCAACCTAACCTAAAGCTAGAAGAACAAATAATGTAAAGAACCAAGCAACATACAAATAACAAACACAATAAAATAAAATACATGAGAATAATTTTCCTAGTTTTCTGCGTAAAGAAACATCCATCAAAAGCTGACAAAACAAACACAAAGTTTTCTACTGTAGCCTATTCGGCTGTACCAAGAATAGGTGGATATTTTGTCTATTCAGCATTCGGGTTTTTTGCACACTTGAGATTTTAGGGTAGCAACCCTAGACCTTTATGGAAATACAAACTATAAAGCTATCATAATGATGTGAACTACAAAACATATTTAGAAAATGATCTGATTTAGTTTCAAAAAATGTAAATATTTAAATATATTTTTAAAAGTATCGAATTCTCGAGTATCTTAATCGAGTACAATCTCCAAAAAAAAACATACAAGCTGATAATTTCTTTACTCTACGTCATATTCTTGATTTTCTCTGACGAGTTATGTGTTCTTTTTTTTTCAAGAAATCATATGGCATTTGGAGAAAGAAAAAAGGGTCTTACTAGCGAACCAAAATAAGAAATATTGCCAAGAAAAAAAAAACGATTTTATAATGATGCAATAATGAAGTAGGTAATATCTTTAATTCAGTAATAATGTTAATTAAACTTTTGTTATCTTTTTAGCACGAAGTTCCAATTGGTAAACATGCAATGATCACAATACGTCAACCAAAAGGACAATTAATTTCTATTAGAAGTCAAAGTGCTCTCTACGCCCCAAGTTCTCAAGAACAACAACAAAATACCCGGGAGCTGAAGGTGTGGGCAGAATGTGACGATGTACAGGTAGCTGTTATAATATTACTTCTATTCTAATGACACCTGTGAACAAATGTATGTACTAATAAAGTAAATTCGAAGGGATTAATATTGTCTTTCTAAGTATTATTGTTATTCTGACTTTGTTCAAACTTTTGTAATAATTTAAATTAGTAAAGTTGAAATATGAAGCTCTTGAATAAGCTTGATGCTTCTGTTAAATTTATGTTTGTGTTGGTACTATTTATATATATATTTAAATATTTAATTACTTTGATTGATCTTGGACTGTCCAATTTTTCCAAATCGCACTCTTCAGAAAATGTGTGTTTATCTATTATCTATGTAACAATGTATAGTTAAAATACGAAAATAGGAAAAAAGAATTTGTTTGTCTATTTATAATTTTCCCATGAAAATTGTTCATCCAAAAAACTTGAGAATAGTTCTTTAAATATCGGATATACATAAAAAAAAATTCGGTTTCTGATTCATACTTAATTCGCCGTTTTTCAAAGAGTTATCTATATCACAAGTAATCACATGTACTTGAAACTTTATATTCTTCTTGATTTAACTATGAGACGCTCTTGAAAATGTTTTCACTCATATATCTAAACACGTTTAGGAGCGCCTTAAATGTGTTTTTAGAAATTGACTTTTATTTAATTTTATTTATTTAGTTTTTAATGTTTTTTAAACATTTGAACTATTAGCAACATTTTTAAAATCATTTTAAGAGCATAAAATCTTATTTGAAATTAATAAACACCGATACCTATATAACCGCGACACTTTTAAATACAATTAGTATACATTGTTACTTTTGTTTTCTTTCATGCATTTTTTTCCAAAGCTGTTTAACATTAGACGGTTTTGTTATTAACTTAACTTCATTTAAAACATTACCATCTAATCTTAAACGATGCAGGAAAGAAGTTAGAACATAGGAACGCTACTTCCTGCACCAAACACTCAGTTTTTGTCTTTGTAAATATTAAGTAAATAATAACTTTAATTCATAAATGTTTTTTAAATATGATATTGTTTTGCAAGTGTACTGTAATGTTTCATTTTGACAATCTTCGAATAACTAAGACAAAGTTATTGTATTTCTTCAGGATTACGTTACAGTATACGACGGCTACACAACCCGTGACCCCGTAATTCTTAAGTTCTGTGGAGGTGGAGAAGCTGTTCCAGAAGCTACTTCAAGCGGTCCAGAACTCCTCGTGGAATTCACATCATCTCCCTTCGGAACATTCCTCCACCCTGCTCCAATTCAATCACTTCATGGTTTCCAACTAGAAGTGGAAGTAAGTTCTTTTATTTGATTATTGTACACTCAATATAAATTACGTAGTTATATTATAGGAACAAACAAATAAACTGATACATTTTATTAAAGGTGAAATTTGTTGATCAACAATCTCCAACTTACGCGAAAAATAAAAAAGCTTGTGAATTTTGGCTTCGAGGAACTGATAGAGGAGTTTTGGAAAATCCTAGACACTCCCTATCTCCCAATACTACTTGTTTGTACCATCTACAAGGGATGGATACTTCTGCAACTGCTGGACCTATTCGCCAGCCGGGACGGTAAGAGCTCTTCTTAGTTTCACCAAGCAAATTAATTATTGTAGTACTTACGTCTGAACAATATGCTACATAAGTGTTACGTAAATGTTATATGTGTATTTGTTAATGAGTAGATATTAACAAATAAGCATGCTAGTTAATTATAACTTATATCAAAGTTTATTATTAAAATAAAGACCTTTAGAAATCTGGTTACTACTCGAGTTATTAAAATTAACTACGCTAGATAGAAAGTTGTCTTGCAGTGCAGGTTTCAAGCTTGCCACAAGCTAATTGCAAGGTTCAACTTCTATTTCTCACGTATAACTTTTACAAGTTTCAACTTGCTAACTCAAACTCAAGCGTTTCTCTAGACATGAGTGCAATAAATGAGTAAAAACTTATACCACCTTACAAATAAACCTGTTATAAAATTTATACCAGGTATAAACCTGTCCAGACGGGCTTTATACCTGGTATAAATTTTATAACAAGTTTATTTGTAAGGCGGATATAGTATAAAACAAAACTCTTACAGAATTGTCCTTTCGCTCACGGAATAGAAAAGACCTTACGGAATTTAGTACAGAGAACATTTTAAACGTTTAACAAACGTACTTTCTTTCTTTTCTATCTTTCTAAATTCCAAATATCTTACCCACCGTCTTTAAATTCTACACAATAACAAACTTTAAAATAAAACAAAAAAATTGTAGACTCGTAAATAATATAAAAATATTTTTTTATTTATTTTAGAATAATTCTTTTCAGTATAATTTCTTTTATCTGGTAACCGAAAAGCATGACATCGAATTCTTTTGTATTCCAAGTCTTTCATAATTAAAACAAGTCTAGTTGAAAATTAAAAAATATATTATAAATTCTTAAAGAAAAAAGTTTAGACTTTTTAAGTATTATAAAGAAAAGAAATATATTCTTTTAATCCACTGAAGAAAATATTTCATAAAAATAGACACAGGGTGTTACAGATTGTAAAGCAGGTTTCCTTTACTATAACTTTCACTCTCTTATGACGTTTTCTTTTAATTTATAGTCTGGTAAAGCGAGTAGTTTACTTGCTATTTTTGATTGTGTGTCCTTTCCCAACCTTGTGAATGAAACTAGCGTTCTCATACTGGAAGCGACGAAGCCGTGTGGTATGCAAATTTATTTCAAACCTGCGACTCAAACGCCCAAACATTTTGAAGTCACTTTGACATCATATTGGAGATGCGTATGATTTTTTTGTCATGAAAGAGTTCATTTATAGTTCAGTTTCTCACAATCGTTCATATGAAATGTTTTATCGGCTACAGATGACGGAACCACTCCACCTGTCGGAATACAAATGAAGATAAAGTTGATGCGAACTATAATTGAAGTGAAATAGTGATAGAAACGTCACAAAAAGGAACACTTTACCAAATTGGTTACTGGGCGCTGAGATATTTCGTATTAATAAATATTAAATTTGAAGGTTACATTTGTGATAAAGTATACTAATGTTAAATAAATCTAACACACGCTACTGAAGACAAAGACAACGGAAATTTGAGCAGGCTCTGATATTTACTTCTAAAACATATACTTCTAAGAAAGATATTTCGGTACCTAACATGATTTTATGGCATAATATGGCAGTTGACTCCTTCAGTGCTCAGTACAGCCCTGCAAAAACCATTTCAACACGAATTCTTCTATACAGATAAACATTGAATAAAAAGTTCGTATGAATTAAATATAAATTTCTACGCCAAATGAACGTAGAAAAAAGTTTTCTTTTATTCCCCATTTTTTTGGTTTTGCAGTACTAAAAAATTCATCATATGAAGGAGTTCGTGGCTTTATGATGATTACATTCTTCTTTTAGTCTTCTTTTATTTTACCTATTCACGATCTGGCTATACTATCGTATCTATCACGAACTTTTATTTCGTCGAATTACGATTAGAGAGATCGAAACTTATTATAATAAATTAAAGTAAAAAGTTTTTCCCTGTTATTACCAAATTCGCATTAATATTTAAACGTACGTTACTCTGTTTCCTCGAACTTATTCAGAAAATTCAATTGAGGAAATTGCTGTGTTGTATTAGAAGCCTGCATATTAGGCGCGCACAAAATCCTTAATATTACAGTTTATATCTGAGCTTCAGATATATATTTATTATTTGTAATAAGTGTATCCACATGTGTGAAAGAGAAAGAGAATGAGAGATGCAATACGTTACATGACATTACTTATTAGTTTATACACGTACTGATCTACCTGCTACCACAGCCTGACAAGTCTAGTCAACAATAAAATATCTTTACACAGATACTCGGATACCTACGGCTGGCGTCGAAGTGGACTCCAAGTGCAATCGCCTCGATATCGTGTCTGGTTATCTATGGTTAAGTTCCATGTCACATCTTCAATCGATCCCCCAATACCAGAAGAGGAAGCTTGCTCCAGTTACCTAAATGTCTGGGATGGACCCCTCAGGATATCTCCAAATTGCAATGATGTATTCTGGTAAGCATTACACGTATATATTTCTATCTTACTTTATAAACACATAGTAAACTATATTATTTACTGTTATTTACAAAACATGTATATTAGTAGTTATGAAATTTACGTGAAAAATATGTTCGTAATTTTTGAAATTATTTTTTTACTTATTTTCCTTGACTTTTATTCATCATAACCACCATCTAACAATTTTTATACATATTTAACATTTTATAATTCTATTTTACAAATATTTAAATAATTCAATAATTAATTTTCAATCACTTAACAAAAATGTAGTATTCACAGGATTTTAATATTATAATATGCATGTAATATTATATAAGCTTGCTTAAGGGGGGGGAGTAAGGTCAAATCGATTAAGAAAAGCATATTTTCGATAATGTTTTTTGGCGACACAGTTAATATATAATTATTTCTATAATTACTACATGATAAAATAACATTAGAAGAATACTTTGGGAATTTTTCATAAATAAATATAAAAAAATGAGGCATTGACAACGAATTTCCGTAAACGTCACAAAAAAAGTTTACATTATAATGCCACTCATAACTCATCACTGGATTTTCTGAAATCGAAAAACCAAAATGATTTCATTAGTTGATAAGTTTCTGCAGGTAACCCTTTCGAGTTTTTTGTTATTGATTTTTCAATTGTTTATAGTACTTACACATTTTTCATGAAAAAATCAGACACTTTGTAATTTTAAAATACGTTAAAATTATTATTTAAAAAAAAACTCGACGTTACCTCGGAATTTATGTAAAGAAAGAGTGTGCAAAATTTCAAAAAGATCGGTGCAGTAGATTTTGAGCTAAAGAGTGCACCGACTCTGAAAAAGCTATGTGTGAGAAAAACCCGTTTAAAAGTTTCAAAGAAAGACGAAACCAGACCAAAGAGGTGAAGACTTAAAACTCTATATCTCCGACAGTTTTACTCCAATCGACTTCAAATTTTCACACATTTAATATGCTGTACATTAAAACAAATTATTTTAAAAAAATGAAAAAAAAATTGAAACCTTAACAAGTTTTATTTTTTATTCATTAAAAAGGGTAATTTTATTAAAAAGATACTTTTATGTATGTAGTGTGTGACCTTTGTCATATTAACATAAAATTGTTATGTAAAAGGTGAAACGTGTTATACTATATAAGTGTTATATGCGCGTACTCAGCCAGCGGGTCTTCTGAAATCAAATATAAAAGGATAATTTTAGGGCCCCTATTAATGTGTAGTGCTTTTGGATGCGGTACTCCATACAATAACAAATTTTTGAGTGCAGCAGCATAACAAAATAAAAAGAATTCATTATTTGCTTCTTCAAATTCATTGGTATATTCTTTTTCATATTCCTATTCAATTTTCTTTTAAATGCAATGCTTTCAAGATACAATAGTCGGAAATTGAAAAACATATTAATTTCCGTAGAATTGTAACGTAGCTGTTGGATATCAAATCATGAAATTCTGACTGTAAAAAATATACAATGATTTTCTATACGTTAATAAAATAGAGTACTGCATCTTGCACTAGCACATATATTTTAATACACACACACACAACACACTTGCAGCTCGTGTAAAAATTCAAGATATGTTAAAGATTGAAATCGAGGTGGCCGGTGTGTTTGGTCATAGACAGGATGTGGAGTAATAATAAATTAAATGTAGATATCTAGTTTATGAAATATAATAATAAGTGCGGAAACAGGACCGTGGTCCTAGGAAGTCCGGTAAATATCAATTAAAAAAAACAAATATTAGATATTGAAAAATGCAAACCATGATAAAGTTAAAACTTTAAGATCCCGTTGCTGTGTTCGTAGTTATCGCAAAAGTATATTTATATATATATAGTATAATATCTTCGAAGTATATAATATCTTCGTTTATTTTAATATTAAATTTATTTAAATAAGACGCAGTACAATGCATAACTCAAAATATAAATATTTGCAATAAAATCAATATAAACGTAATTTACACTGCATTAAAGCTTTTCTTTACTTGACAGATAGTCCCTAATGTAAAACTGACAAATCTATCGGTTCAGCTCTACAAAAATACGAAAGAAAAAATCAGCAAAGTGACAAAAAACAAACCTATTATCTTAGGTAATAAAAGTAAAGAAAGAAATTAACTTTTTTATTGTTTTAGTTAGTTTAGTATTTACTTAGAGTTAGATATTTAAAAAATAAACTTTTTTTTAATGATAATGACAGTGGTATTTTTATGACGAATAACATAATATTTCTGTTATTTCTCGAGTCTTTCCAAGTTTATTTTTCAAATTCAAATTCTTTTATTTGTTTTGAAAATGTTTTTTAGCAAACACTCAATTTAAAAATTAAATATTAATTCACACTGAAATAAAAAGCTTTATTTTGTAGTAATAACTATAATGCAAAACTTTTAAGAATATTTAATGATTCAACTGATGCTTTTAAGAGTTTAAATATCAAACAAAGTATAATAAATATTTTATAAGAATAAAATAGCAATAAGTAGAAATGCATGTTTTGTCAAAATAAATGAAAAGGATATCAATTCTTCAGTAATGTGAAAGCCCTTGCATGGGCTGAAACTAGGAGAAAAATTGAATTGTTGTAATAATAAATAAGAAAGCATGACTGGAAAATTGATATTTAGTAATTGACCGCGGTTATTGAACTCATATGGTATCGTCGTTATTGTAAAATGCACAATGTCTGAGCTTTTGAATACAAATGAAGCCAAATGTATAATCAAACACGCGATAATATTACAATTTATATTTCGTATTATTTGTATATAAATTGATAACCCGGTAAACGCAAACAGTAAACGCGTGTATTATTTCAAGTAATATTATTTACCAAACGTAACGTTTTACTATTAACCGAAGTTTAACATATACGATCTAAACTTCGACGATTGACGATAGATGGACAGATCTTAATCTATATAAATAAAAATTAAATGATGTTCGTTTGTAAACGCATCACTTAAGAAGGGCTAGCAATTTTTTTGTAATTGTTCGTAATTGTCTGAATAAATTTGTTAGGGACAGAAAACTTGGAAAATTTTCCCGAAAAATTGGAAAAAACTGAAAGTGCTATGCAATTCTTGGTAATATGTTCGCACATAAAGTTTGACACTTAATTTTCAAATTGTAAATCAAGCTAATAGTGACGGAAAATAGAATCACTTGTTTATTTTCAGTTGAATTGTGAATAATTTATTGAAATTTGGACAGGACAACGTCAGTTTGGTCATCTTCCACTGAAAGTTCTACCCGCTAGAAGTCACTCGTACAATTCTATTCTAACGCTTTACAAGTTCTCTACCTGTCACAGATTTTGTCTTTATTACTTTTTCATAATAATATTCTTTCTTTTTCCAACATCATTCATTAAGTATTTCTGTTTCTTTCCACACATGGATATATTTTTCTTAAGTTCACTTTCATCTCATTTATTCCAAAGTGAGAGAGAAACTAGATGCGGTTAGACAAGTCAAATATATTTTTCACCGTTACACTTGTATACTTGTAAAGTATTTCGTTCAGGACAGTATGCTTAAAGTATATGCTATCCTTTTTCAACAAATATTTCTTTAATGGTAATAGACAGACGCTATCTCCCTCAATCCCCGAATATAATGTATATAAACGAAGATAGAATCTAGCGATGGTAAGACAGAGGTTTTAAACCTAACGCAGACCTGCCGATCGTGGATTTTTGAATCACCAAAACAATGTAAAAAACTAATATAACGAGTATTGTTGAAGATGAATAATATTCATTAAAAAAATCACGATCCGTACTAAAGATTACATCTATTTATTTCTTCATTTAAATATTTATATTTTGCAGACTCTAAAAAGTAGAATTCCATTAAGTTTTATACCCCTGCCAAGTGTCAAGTTTATAACTCCGGTCATAAATCGTAAACCAACTCCGCTTTTAATTCAGCAGTGAACCGTCGTTGCGATCTCTGTAGCTCATAAAAAGGGCCTTTCCTAGAAACGACTGAATAGAAAACGAACGCGTTCCAGACAAAAAACTCATGATATGTAATAGAAATTAAGTAGAATTTACTCCAAAATGTTTACTGGGGTTATATAGTCCAAGTGTTATTCCATCCTATTGTAGGTTATATATAGAAACATTCTATTTCATTTACAAACCTTATTATTTTATTTTCTCAGTGATAAAGACAAGCGTCCACGAACGGGACCATTAACAGTCGGTAAACCTCCAGGAAATGCAACAGTATTTGCAAGGTACTGCAAAAACCAAGTACCAAAGAGTTGTGATCACACTTTACTCACGGACATCAATCGACTTCCAAGGCCGTGCGCATCTACAGAGAGTTTTCTCTCCAGCGGGGACAGCCTCACGCTGGAGCTGAGGTTATCGGAAACCACTGCACTTAGGTAAGATGCTTCCTTAATGCATTCCATGTTCGTTCCTCATGATATACTTCACTTTGTGGAGGTTATGTTGCTAATTAGAAATTAACGAACCGCAGTTTCTAGTAGAGTAACTCAATTCAGTAAGCGATTTGTGTTTTCAATTCAAGTACTTTGTGCTAAATCGGCTAAGTGGTTTAAAAGATCTAAAATAGGGTAACAGTTAAAATAAACTATTTTGTCTACACTTTCATATTTTTGTCTTTTATTAATATTGCAATTCATCTTATATAATATATACTTTTCCCATGCTATAATTTCATATCTTACACCCTCATTTATATGTAAATATATAAAAATATTCTCATCTCAATATTTGTCTTAGCATATTCCATAAACTGTCAACAGCAAAGGGACTGACATGCTCGTACTCGTAGACCGAGTTCGGACCGTATATTAATGAAATACGGTTCAACAATTCAGCCATAATTATGAATTTGAAACCTCACACGTAACGCAAACACGTTGACAATTGTTCAGTGAATGTGTACCTACGTGTAACGAACCGTGCTAAATTAAATTAGGGAGAGGTTAGAATTCTAAGGACAAGAAGCAATTTAGTTCGTAGTTCAGAAGTTTACCACTAGATGCCTGGATCACACAATTAATGCACGTTATTTAAGTTCAACTTTCAAAAGTCAAACACTACACTAGAGATCCTACCGGAGCCGACAGGCGTGAATTATTATTATAGTTAAATCTTTGACATTTATATCTTGATGGTGTTATAAGGTGTAATTCTTATGTAAATATCATTTAAGTACTATGATAAATGCAATATACTTATACATATATTAACTATACTATGTTTACTTAATTAATTAAAATCATGTTCTATAAAAAATTTAGGGGCTATCTAAACTACACTTAAACATAATAGTAAACAAATAATAGCAAAACTTAACGTTATTAAGTTAACCTAGAAATATTTTGTATAGTAGGTACCCTACAAACAATTTTGATCGGAATCCAATTAGATGCGAATCGTATCACTCTGAATGGTGATTGGAATCCTATTAGACATTAGTGAGACATTACATGAAGCTTTGGACAGCATTCCATCACCGGCCAGAACGCTCCGTACCCCCTCTGATTATATACTAGATTAGATACTTTCCAAACGAGGTTTGCCGAGGTGCAAGTCGTATTATTACCCAATACTACCAGATATGTTCTCCCGAACACTGTTTGACTACTGTCTAACCGCTCTGTGATTCGAGATTGCTAAGATACGACAAATTGTTTGTAGGGTACTTGTGTAATATTTTTATATATTACGAATATACTATTTATATTAAATATGTTAGTTCTATATAATATAAAACATACTACTGTAATATGAAAGTCTTTCCATCTTGTCAGATCCTTGTTTCCATTTTAATTCGTCGTTCAGATGTTAGTGTTTACAAATGCAATAGATAGTTCGACTGAGAGTAAAACTAATCGCACGTGAACCGATTTGACCGTGTAAAAGACCTCATAATGGTATATTATACATATGTTATAAATTTACTATCTCTCTCCTTCGCCGTAAACATGTCTCGATTCGTCTGAATTCGCCTATGTTTCCATTACATAAACGAATTCTGAGCGAACTCGTATGTAGTCCTACTGGTTTACTCGGTAATTTCTATATAAAAACGTTTTTACCTGGATCTTTGTTTCAAATATAATCTGCTTATAAATATTTACAGATCAAAGCAAAAAATGAAAATTGTAATATGATACAATGAATGAAATATTTGCGGAATTAATATTTAACATTTCTTTATTTAATAAATCATAATTGCTGTAGAAACTCGCTTCCCTACGAAGCCTAATTCAGTGGCCCGGCAATAAATAAGTGGGTTAACTTTTAAAAAGTATACGCCAAATATAACTGTCAAAGGAGATTTGCGTCAAGAGACTTTTGTTTTTAAATATATAAATATATATACATATTTTTAACCAACATAACCCTTGTGGCTTAAAACCGCCATTGTGATAATAATATTTAACTGGGGTTGAAAAGTTAGATTAACGAGACAGGAAGAAAAGGATTTAAGAATATTTACATTTAAATCCAAGAATTAAAATAAAAAAGAGAAATACGTAATAGAAATAAAGATGGATAATGAAAATGTTTGATAACTTGAACTGAAATTAAATCTCCCACTTCTGAATTGTTTTTGATATGTATATCTGCAATTATTTCCATTTTAAATAATAATAAATAATTTATAATACATCTAGAAAACCATTTCCACCATTTTTACCATTTCAATTCAAACCCGTTTAAAATATCAATTATGAAATTGAGATTTTGGTAACAGTACATGCAACTTCTTTATATTTCTTCTTTAAGTGTACAAAATATAAATTATTCTATACTCAAAGTATGATTTATGACTATACATCTACTAGCTACTACTATATAAAATAAATGTATATTACAGACCTGTACATTTTCGAGCGTTATATGAGTTTGTTGATTTACAACAAGATGGCGAACCATATGGTTATGGACCATGCTCCAGAAGATTTGTCAGCAGATTACAGGATTCCACGGACACGTCAGCTAAATCGCCGCAAAAGTTTCAATCTCCTCGTGACGTGTTCCTGTTTGGCAGAGGAGGTGCTGACAATCTCAAGTAAGTAAGGGGAGGGGGCGGATAGACTGATGAATGATAGATGGTATTTGTAATGGAGAAGGGGATGAAACTTCTTGTTTAGTTTGACAGATTTAATATATGAGAAAATGTTTTAATCAAAGATAGGTCAAGGACAAGAAAAATGGGAAATATATCATAGAAACTGTGTGTTGAATTAAATGACCTATTTACTTCCTGAAGTTCCAATAAATTCCAATATTCTTTATTAATTTGCATTATAAATTTTATCGAATATAGTGTTTTGAATCTTTTGTCCACTGAAAATGACACTCTTATAAAACATAATCATTCAACCTTCAAACTTCATAAGAAAACTTGGTCAATAATATCTTCTTATCCTGCTATTTTGACATGAAATCAATTTTAAAACTATTTTTATTCCAGTTGTATATATCGATTTGAAGCTCAAAAAGGGGAACGAGTCAAGATAACGTTATCAAAAGTGTCAACAGGACATCGTCCTTGTGTAACAAGATTGGAGGAGGCTACAGGACGAGCGCAGTGTTACGGAAATGTATCAGCCAGTCTTCGACTGTATGAAACCCCTTGGATGGACGTATCACCATTACCTAGGGGATGTTTCTGCTCTGGGGAAAGTGAAAAAATATTACCGTATACTTTTGTATCAACGTCACATATTGTGGAAGTGAAATTTCTTGCAAGTTGGATGAATGCATCTGATGACTTTAATACATTATTTTTTGAAGCTACTTATGAATTTGTCAGGACACCAGTTTGTACGAGAACTCAACGAATGTCTGGACCTAGTGGCGAAATTAGATTCAGATCACCAGCCAAAACTCCCGAAGAGGTAACAATCCGTCCACAGATGAGCACGGAGACCAATCAACGTATTTTGTTTAATAAATGCAACGCGAAAAAGAAAGGAAGCTGTGTGGAAGTCCACCAGCCGTGTTTTAGTGCGCCTTGGTTCAAAAAGCAACCACTCTGTTAATATGGATAGCACTAACAATTTCCTCCCGCTTCCCTTCTCTCCTACGTTTCATTCAGAAAGCGTTGTCTGATTTCCGTTCTGGTCTGTGAAAACTTACCATTTTAGTGACCTAGTAAACCATAAAATCAAATTAAACCAATAACGAAGTCATAGTTAATTCAAATTCAGTCTTTAAAGTCGTTACTTAATCATATAATCTTATAAAACATGTAATCTTTACATAATCATTTCTTTTTATGTCCACAGGTAAATTGTGAACACCATGCGTGGTTGATTGAGCCATCTCCCGGACGTTATTTATATCTAAAAATGCGTGGAATATTTCTAAAACAAATACCAACAAATCAAAGTAATATTTCAGCAATACGTCAACCATCTGTATCACATTGTTCAACAAAGAATCGAATCGCAATGCATTCTGGTTCAAATCACGTCATGATTTGTCCCTATCCTGCGGTCTCTCATCGACATCAGGTCGTTGAAGTGTTCTCAGAGGGGTGGTCCATCGAGAACAACATCATTGTAACCAATTCAGAGTCTGTAGAACACTTTGTGAATGAACCTAGTAGCAATATTGTAATTGAGTTTATTGGAAGAGAGATGGGATCTTATGCGGTTACGTGGCTGGAATTGACGAGGAGGTAAGAATTAAGGAATCTTTCCTTATTCGTTACTTTAGCTTCATTTATTATGAAAACATTGTAATAGATTGTATTAGTTAGTAAACAGGCAATGAGCTGCTTCTTTTGAAAATGGGAAAAATCCGTTTTTTTGGTTTTAGCAAGATCTTTAAGATTTTAAGTTCAGTAGCAAAGCAAAATATCAACTTTGTGAGATTAAATAATGCAAACATATTTTGCAATCATGTTGTCAGTTGTGTATGTCAGGTATTGGCAGATCCAAACGTTTAGAAGTTCTTTAAATAAAAACAATACATAAATATTCTTACAGGCCGCCAATTCTTCCTGTAGCAGGATTCATAACATCAGAAGACTGCCCTCACAAATGTCCAGAACTTGATGCCTGTATCAACGCCTCCCTCTGGTGTGACGGAATCGCACACTGTCCATCAGGATATGATGAATCAATAACACACTGTTCCTTTATATTACAACTTCCGGTCCAATATCTTGCTGGTGCTACTGCTGCATTATTAGTACTTATATCTGCCTGTTGTGTGTGTGGCTATCGTAAATGTCGAAGACGTCGAAGGTCTGTGTTACAAACTCGATTAAAATCATTGTCTTCAGATACAGCTGTTTTTGATGAGAAAGAAGTGATTTGCTGACACAGCGACAATTCTGTGCGGTACGTTGAAGTTGATCGAGTAACGACAGTGTGACAGTATGCTGGTGGGACAGTCGACTGTTGGTTGCTTTACAGAAGTTTGGTGAACTTTCTTTAAGAAGAATTCAAATTACAAAGTAGTATTGCGGTTAAACTTTATATAATCTTTCTTTCCAAATCTATTAGATAAATTTTTCATATTATATTTTTCACTGTTTTCTAAATCTTAACTGTTTAATATATTCGACAGACACAGTTATACACCTTTTAGGCCTTACCATCTGCTTACATTTATGTCCCATTTTGCTTTCTAAGTTAACAAACGTTAAAGATCAAATTTAAAGTATTTCTTTATGTATACATAGCAATTTACAATTAAAATCTATGTTCCTACAGTTTATCCTTCTTCTCTCCTCTCTTTCTCCTTACTTCTGCCACTCATACTCTTCCTTCCCTCTTTTCTTGCTGTATCACCTCCAGGCATAATCGACTTTCCACTTTTAATAACTAGCAAATACTTACTATGTCTTCTCTTCCTGCTTTTCACCTCTTTAAATCCATTCTACCGTCTTTTAGGACTTCCATCAGGTCCATTCCACATTCCACTTAGTCCCTACACCTATTCTTTACCTCTTCTAAAGTTTTCTCTTCTCCTTCACACATCCTGCATCGTTTCTCTTCTTGTGTTCCATCCCTACAAACAATTTTGATCGGAATCTACTTAGATGCAAATCGTATCACTCTGAATGGTGATTGGAATCCTATTAGACATTAGTGTGACATTACAAGAAGCTTTGGACAGTATGTCTGCACCGGCCAGAACGCTCCGTACCCCTTCTCATTGCCTTCCTAATACTTTCCAAACGAGGTTTGCCGAGGTGCAAGTCGTGGTACTACCACTTCTACTTAGATTTCAACATAACCACATCTCCAAACGACCGTACACGAGTAGAACGAATATATTAACCTCTTAAACGCATACGACATATATATTTGTCATAACTATATGTACGAGAATTGCAACGAAACAGGCCACTACAGAAGTTATTCAGAACTGTAGAAGCTAAAGATAACATAAGAATATTTCCCAGGAATTCTCAACAACACCCTCTAACAAAATTTCAAAGAGAGACTCTCCTCTTCGAAGGAGGACGATTTAAAACCCCATATCATGGTGATGCTATAAAATAAGAAATAAATAATAAATTTGTTATAATATTTTAAGTCAAGTAAAACTTTTCGAATTGGCATCACCCACGATATGCTAATTAACGTTGAGTCTTAAAAGTGTGGCATCACCATTTTCTATTATATTTAAACTTTAGTTTATAAGTAGATTCTCGTACCAAAGTTTACGTAAGTTTAATAGGTCTTTAAATGAAGGTTAGGGAGGTAATACCCTCTTCAAGTTATGAGTAATAACCGCGACGTCTATAAAATAACTAATATGAATAGTTTCACCAAACTTTCCTGTAACATATCGGATTAACTTAACGTGCAGTGCAGAATTGTGATACGCAAAATAAATAATGTTAATTACATTAACTTACTTTTATGGTATAAAAATAAAGTTTAAAAAACTACAATAAAATAAATAGGTTAGTGATTCTTTAAAGGGTTTAAAACTTTAAACATGTATAAATCGAGTTTTGTAGAATATACGAAATATGTTATTATATTTTTTAAAATATTCAATTTTAAATATACTTTATAAAAATATCACCCTAACAAAACACGCTAGAAAAATTAGAATTCTATATCTTGGTACAATTAATCTATATATTATAACAGTAATTTGTTCATTTATCAATATATTTCGGAAAAGAACCTTTAAAAAGAAGTTAACATATATCCCAGAAACACACCGATTTTTATATAATTCACTAGAAACTATAATTTTATTAAAAACTGTCGCAATTAAAGACGTTATTATCTTTGTGATATAAATAATTTCAATTTAAGTGTATATTATATAAAATAAATACATAAAATATAATAACATATTTTGAAACTAAAAATTAAAATACATAGAGTAGCAAAGGACCAATTAAGAGCGACTTGTCTGTGTAAATATATAATGTGTGTACAGGTATGTAAGTGAGAAATATGAGTACATCTAACGTTTAGATATTAAAGAATAATAAAAAAAACAGTTACTTGGAGTTAAGACCAAAATACGTTCATAAATTGTTGGCAATGTTCTCTACATAAATAAATATTTAATGTAATTTATAAACAACGATATTAAACATATATTTATATTATTTGTATTTTAATCACTGCCAAATTCTGTTAGAATATATCAAAATTTGTGATATATACAAGTATACTCGTATACAGGCACAATATTAATTGTTACAAAAATACATTTCTAAAATAATTCAGTTCGCGCCTGTTTTGCTTATACGAGAAACAAACTAATGGTTTAAAGCTTAGATATGTTGAATGAATTCAGGATAGTCTCCATGTAAAACAGCTTAGTGCAAGCATTTGAAAAGTCTCAAAGTCATCATCCTTCTTTTGTTAGTTAATGATTTTCATGTGGAACTTGCAAAAAAATCATTCGAGTTTTCAACTGCATATTTACAGTTGAAGAGGCTCTGGACACTAATCATTGTAATCAGCAAGATAGCATTAAGATTATATTAGTAATAATTACTAATTTACAATGTAAACTATTTAAAAATATATAACACAGAAGAATTATGACTTGTCATTTGTGAATTGCTAACTTTGAAAAAGAAAAATTAAATTAGGTTTCCAAGAATTATCTCTCTAAACATAAAAATATGCAATGCTCAAATAAATTAACAAATTCAAATTTAATCGTGCAAATAAATTTAATTTTGCAATCAATAGCGCACATTTGCTAACTAGACATAATGTATTTAAATGTAATTCGACGAAAGCGATTAAATTAAGAATTAAATGATACTTCAAGAAAAAAAATCAAATAATTACAAAGTGTTCATTTTAAAAAATAATTTTTCTTATATAAAATTTTTAGGGCAGTTATGCCAAACTAATAAAATAATACAAATTTTATAAATATATGTTTTATATAAAAAATAATGAATAATAAATAGAATAAGTTTGTAAGTTGTGATTTTAGGTACCTGCTAGAGGGACTTGTAGGTAAACTTTAGGAGAATTTTAATAAAATTAAATGAATCTTTTATCTCAAAAATAGGGTAACAAATTTATTAAATAAATAAAAACAAACGTTTCAAAAAATGTTAAAAACATATAATTACTAAATTACTGCCAATGCTCGAATAAATAATTAAATATTATACCCACTTTTGTGAAATAGAATACAGTTTAAAAGAGTGAAAGCAATAAGGAATTTCGAACAGTTTTTATTTTTTATTTTAAATAAGTTCTCGCCTAATCAGCAAGCAACTAAAATAACACCATTTTAAAGAAGCGGATATTTCAAAAATATATTTATAACTTGCAAACTCATTGCAGTCCGTATTTACTCCTTCCAAACATCCTCTAAAAGTATCACCTTTTCTAAATCCTCTTCTGATGAAATAATTACATAGTATTATTTATGTAAAAGCCAACGCAGATTTATAAACACTATTATTTTAAAACATATATTAAAACCCTTACTGAGAAAGAAAATATCGAGACAATCTTTAACGCTTGTGTATATCTCTTCATTAGAGAATAAAGCGAAATTATTGGTTAATTTGTTATAAAAATTACCTTTAAAATAATGTTATATATGATCATTTACTGAAGTAGCACTTCAGGTAATATTACTTGCCCAATTTATATGTACTACTTGTTTTTATCCAAGTAACAAACCATGATGGTGCAAGACATTTATTTAAGTAGCAAACCATATTAATAGAAGATATATTTCTAATTTTTGAATAAATATTATAATAATTAATTATTAAACGAAATTGGTAATAACATTAACTAATAACTTAATTTAGTAAATATTATTTTGAAGTGCTACGTCTGATGCTCAATAAGAACACAGTTAAAGTTGTATATAAATATAAACGTGAAAAGTTTTAAAAGAGAATATAAATTTATTTAAATGGTAATATATAAATAAATAAAATCCATATCGAACTGTTTTAAATGAATAAAGAAATGTTACTACTTTAGAAATGTATATAATATTAAAAATATATGAAATATTTTATTTATTTTATTGTTTACTAATTTAATTTTGTAAATAGCTACAAAACTTTATTAGAGTTAACATCAGCACTTAAATTATAAAGTATATTGTGTTCAGCTTAAAACATTTAAATATTTATATGAATTTTTTAATAGACTTATTTTCTCTACAAACAAAATATGTATCATCTTTTTAAAACTACTTTCATTAATGAACTGTAAAAGTATATTATATATATAAAAGTTTTATAACATGATTGCGTTAAATGAAATGAAAATGATATAAATATATTATAAAAATATATAATTATATATGTACATTTTTTAAACAAAACAAAAATGAATATTATTTGATTTGTTATAATAATTGCATAGTATAGATTTTGAAGGCGCTTTTAGTACATTTTATTTTCTCTTTTAAATTAATTGAGTGAGTAATGTGTATGTATTACTAATGCAAATTATATTGTTAAATATATTTGGTAAATATAAACGCAACAATACATATTAATTAACGGTATTTATAAATAAGACAGTTTATTCCGACAAAAATTTAAATCATTTTGAAGTACAATTCTTTTGACACAATTATTGTACTATCTTTTGCATTTTAGAAATAAAGTAAATATTTTTTGTTCAATTCAAAAATTTACCATTTACCTTTAATCTTACCATTTTTGGAAGTATGAAAGAAAGGTATGAGTTGGAGAACATCTAGCCAATTTTACTAAATAAAGAAGAAGAAGAGACTTTGTGAGCTGAAAGATCACTAAAAAGGTCTCGATGTATAAAATATGCAGATGCAATTAAATAGCTTATTACACATGCGAAGATAATGATGAATAAATAATTTTAATAATGATACTTCAAATAAAATAAATATGTTAATTATCACTGGAGAAAATGATGCAAAGGTGTCTATGGTTGCTAAGATAATGTAATAACTCCAATATATTTATTTAAATTTATATTATGATCTAATCTTCCATTTGTTACTTATATAAAACTAGGTTATGTTTGTTCCTAAATGTTTTGTTTAAAAAATAAAAATATATTTAAAAATTATAATGGAATGAAACTGTGAGTCAGGTGAACTGACAATAAAAATAGTTTTCAATTTTAAATTTAATTAATATATAGAACAAATTTAAAACATATTAAAAATGATATATTGTAAGTTATGATAAAATAAAATTTAGAAAAATTCTGAAAATAAAAACAATAGATTTTCTTTTATATTTAATAATGTTTTAAAATATTGTGCTGTTATTACACTCGTAAATAAAACCGAAATTATAGAAATATTATTTCTTTTTTTATTTTAATTATTAATTTTATATTTAATAGATAATAAATATTATAATGTGAGAACCATTTCTTTTGGAGTGGAAACTATGGTATTGTTTATAAACTAATAACAACATTTTAATTAATATTATTTCTAAAAATAGAATTTACATCGCAACCTCAAGTTCAAAGAAATAGTGTTAATGTTCCTGGACATTGACGTAAACAAAAAACACTGCAAACCTACACGTGAGTGACACGTCATATCAATTTGAATTAAAATTAAACCTTGATCATTTTCATGTTAGATTAATTTTAAAATTAACATTGAACCTATGCTGTGACTAATTTCAAACTTTTAATGAGTTTAAAAGTATCTTATATTGAAATTTCCAGCGCTCTTACATGGGGTAAAACGAATATTATGATAAAATATATTCTTCCCATAAATTGCATAAGAAAGGTTTATTTATGCGGTGATTTTAAATTTCGATTTTATATTTATTTAAAACAAACGAAATCGGAGAATATGAGGGAACCAACGTAAAAACCATTCACTCAAGCCTCGTTTGTTTAAATAAAATGTCTCGTTTAAAAGAACGCACGTGAATTTAGATTCGAGCAGACTTCTATTCTTTCTGGTGTGTGTAGTATCATATATGTGAGCCGCAATACTGAATATAAATCACAAATAATTAAATGGTACAACATAATATATAATTAAATATAACAACAACAGAAACCAAAAAAAAAAAATATCTAGTCTGGTAAGTTGTATCGAAAAATAATTATTAATTTATTAATATTGAAAATGGGCTTTTGTCCTATGTCTTAATTCCTATAAAACTGTACTATATATTGATAAAGTGGGTTACTTGAACCTCAAATGTCCAATTATTTTTTAATAACTCCTTATATGTTAAGAGATATTAACAATTAAAAAAGTCATTTTGTCTCTTTAATTATTAAAGGGATTCAAAGTTGTACACATTAAAATTGCATATGACATCACAACCGCTGCCAACCTTACAGCTCATAAATCTCTGCTATATGTTTTTATATATCAAATATTATTTACAGCTATTTCAAGAAACAATAAAACTCCAATATTATGTCTGCCTTATCAGGGTTAAATAAAATAAAAACTTATTATTCTTTGACTTGATATTTCGACTACCAATAGCTACAAAACATTACCACAACACTGTCCTACTCAACAAATAACTGACGTTAAAATACATTTCACGTCATACAAATATGGCCGACCATTTATAGCGCTAAAACTAAAATTCAAACTTTTAATTGCTATATCTTCGTCAATATTTAGATATTTAATAAAATAGACACGCCAATACACATTTATTAACATCAATTTCAATCAACAATTGAAAAATCGACCACTAAAAAATGAGGACACAAGCCCATTAATTAGCTAGAATCCAATTTAAGATAAGGCATCCGAAAATGTGAAAAAGGGCGCTTTGACGACCAGTCTATAAGGTATTTAAGGTAGGGCATGATCTTTTTAAGGTAGGGCATTACTCCCCAATGCCCTCTCGGCACTGCGAACGAATCCAGGCACTTTGATAAATTGAAGATAAAAGTGCATTATCTCTAAAGGTTTGTTTCTGTAAATCATTTTAATTTATCTTATATACGCTTGAACTAAAAGCGTGACCAAAGAGATAAAATTCAGAGAAAAGATAACCCTCCAATTGATAACATGAGTAATTATTTACTTTGAGCATTACATAAATACAAGTTTACTACAAGGTATGCTCCAACTTAATTATTCAACCCAGGGTATTTCCAGACTATACATAGGTTATTATTCGTTTACTTGCAAACTTCTTTAAGTGCTAAAATACCCATTATCAAATGTCAAATTACAAAAGAATCTACCGAAAGAAATACTATTGTAGTTTTACACTATTGCACAATAAATTTGCACACAGACACAAGTAAGTATATTATTCAAATACCAGATGACTCATGATCACGCGTTTGACGTCACAGATAATTCTAGGGCCACATCAGTCAGTAGGTTTGAGAAAAACTGATGACGTACATCTTAGCAATAGTAAATATTTTAGGAATGTAAACAACCTCCGCATTATATGTACTAATGTAACGACATTATGTGACTAATATTGAAACTAATTTAAAAAGTAATGTTTCTTTAAATATAATTAATTATTAAAATAATTATTTTAAATAATGTAATAAGAGCAATCATCTTGTTTTACTTACAAATACACCTGTAGCTTAAAGTAATTTTATATAAAGCCGAAGTTGTTTTTTATGTAAACTTACTATAAATGAAATCCATTTTCTCTTTCACACTATTTCGACATTGAAGTTGTAAGTCCAATGGGGTATGAAGTTCAAAGTGACAAGGAAGGAGCGGCGAATAAACACGAATAAGGTTATAAGTGCGTAAATGCTCTCATGGAATAATTTACACGCTGTTAACTGAAAACACGTACGTGATATGATAATACGTCATGTTGATTCCTTCTTAACGAAGCAAGAAGCAAACTTAAATAAGTCTGATAATCCAGATCTAGAAAAATACATTCAGTTCGCTTCGTACGGATCGTATCAAACGAGGAAGGAAGGAGTACGAGTCTACTGAGAACGGCAATCCAAATAGATCATTGAAGCAACCCCGACGACAGTACCGACGACCGGTGCATATCAGTTAACGCACTTATTTGTCTAACCGTGGTCTAACTCAGGTCTAACGGTACAATAATTCTAAACTCCTTTATTAAATATAGTTTCTCGGACTTCGTAGGCACGTAGCCTTTTATCGCCGCTTTATCTTTTATCTAAACTCCTTTACAATGTAAACTTGTGAACGCAACCTTTGATGAGTCTGATATAGATTTCTGAACTCTTGAACGGCTAAGATATCTTGACAAATATACACAGATATACAGATGTAATAGAAGTTATGACACTGGTTCAGATGCATTATATTAAATAATAGTCTTTCTTTAAAAATTTGTATGTATTAGTTTTTGAAAATTATTTATAACATTGTCCTCACATAATATAATTTTTAATGTTAAATACTTTTTAGCACATTTCAAAGTATTAATTTCCCCCAGTCTGGTACTGGATGAATATCCCTTTTGCACTTTAAAAGGTACATTGTACTTCTCTTTCTATCTAACGTACACTAACCAAATTAGTTCTTGGAAATAGTGTGTCACAACCAGAAGAAAAATTACACGGTACGTGTAACGTACGTGTATTCTCAATTCTCACACACATTGATATTTAATACTCACACACTGACACAAGTTTCTTTTATTATATTCAAGCTCTGTATGTTATACGCCATTCGTAGTTGTGTCAGCTTACGGAGTAGTCAAATTATATTTTTGTTATTTATAATTAACATTTTTGTGATTAGTTAAGCCAGTGACTTAATTATTTCTGTTTATTAAAGTGATATATTTGGTAAGTCTTAATTTTTTTGACATAAAAGTGAGGTTAAAGATAAACAAACCATGAATAATAGAAACACTTTTTTACATAAATAATACATAGCTGCGTGGATAAGTTCATTAGTAACTAAAACTGGTATGTTTTACATAATCCTGTGTTCTCTTTGTCCATTGTCGTGCATATTATCTACAGTTAATATTATATTTAATTTACTAGCACTTAAGGTCATATCGGATATTTTGTGACACATCTGCAACAAGTGTATATTACATATGTAGTTGTTGAAGAGCCAAATACACCGGTAATGTAACCGGTAATACTACATCATTATAATAATACTATCACTAAGCCGTAAAACTATCAAACATGATAGAAGTAACAGAACCCAATAAATAGTAACTTTGGTAAAATGAATCTATTGTGCTCTGCAATTAGAATTACCGTATTTTTAACAATACTATTTTAAATATGTAAATAGAAAGTTTTGTGCTACTTTTTCCCAACCAAACTTACAGTATTATATTGTCAGTAACAATACAGAACTCATTTTTACGAATGATTGAATGAAGGTTTTAATCAGACTTAATAAAGCATGAAGAAAATGTAATATAACATTAACGCCCTTTGTTTTAATCTAATTAATTCTATACGCTGATATGTACTAAAAATAATGTCATTTATTTTTGGGAAGTAGAACAATTGAGAGAAATAGTGTACAGTATGTTACAGACTCCCATTTATAAATTTGAAAATAATTGTTTTACCATATGTGTACACATATTACACGAGAAAAACTAATATTATTAAGGAACAGTGGTTCTAAGCTACCACTTTAAAGTAATATAGCTCTTCTTGGGGCTTTGTGTTATATTTCTTTTGTTAAAATCTGATTAACACATCTCTAATTCTCTGTACTTTTTTCATACTTTATGGTTCTGAAACAAATCATATAAAATCATTTTCATATATTAAATATTCAAATTATGTTTTCTACCTATTTGTGTTGAATATAATGTTTTCCTTAATAACGGGAAGGACGAATTTCATAATATGACTAAATATGAGCAGCACATAATACCTCTCTAAGAATTATTTATAATTAAATTTAAAGCATTTTGTTATCTACCATAACGGATATAGTTGATAAAAAGTAACAATTTTATTCTTGAACATAATTTAATTAAATATTTTTTAATTAATATGTTTGTAGCTTACAACCCATATCCATCCATATTTAACCATCCGGTTTCCCGTTTATGGTTTTATCTACTTTCTCCCTTCGTATATTTTCCCCATTCTACATTAACATGGCGCCAACATTCTTCTACGCAATACTCTTCTACGTCGTGCCCTTCAAACGTTGGGAAATGTTACGCACCCTTAGATATATTCCCTTTAAGAAACTATCTTGAAAACAACATCTTTAATAAACAAATAAATTGATTTTTATAACTTCATATTTTTATAAATAATATGGTTGTATTTTTGAAGTAATCCACTTTTAAAATATGTTGGTATCTCCAGACTTCTGCAAACGGGTTTTTTACTTACGATAAAGGGGACTTCCTTAAAGCGTAATTTCCCAATATTTTGTAATTATATAGTACCGTAAAGATTTACTGCCTGTTACAGTTACCGTTTCCTTTTAGTTTTTCATTTCTCTGGAATCCGGAAATATTCATTTGTAATTTTTTATTTTTTTATGCAATTTATTGTTTTATTTTCCTTGAGTTCTCCAATTTTTAGCAGATGTAAAGTAGCAGAGTCCTATCTTTGTCGATATCTGTTTGCAGTATTTATTGCATCATAGCCTCATAAGTTCTATGATTATGAGAACATAATCATAATAATTTCGGTAACAATTAAAACCGGAAAATATTATTATAATCGAAGACACTGGTCCAGTCTCTACCTTAAAAAAGATCCCGATCACTGTGCTGGCTAAGATATATTATTACAATTTAACCTCTACAAAATTTGTTTCTGCCTGGTGCAAAATATGATAATGAAATAGAAATATCTTAAAAGCTATATTTTTTTTTTTAAATATTATGTGGTATTCAACATGGCTGAGTGATGTTCCAATGCTGTATTTTTTTTAACTGAACCAGTGTGTTCCATGAATATTTGAGAAAATTATCATATATTAGAAAGAGATAAAAGTGTAGTCCACATGAAGGCTGTACATAACATTGTTTACATAAAATATTTAATACATAATTTCTGTTTTATGAAACATTAAAACATATTATATTACGTGTATAAATATGAAAATATTTTTAGGTGTAAAACGTTATCATTGTTTGAATAATATTGACATTTTGTATTTAACGTATAAGATATTTACATTGAAAATATTATATATAAAATAGCTTCACACCTGCAAAGCCTTTATACAACCTGTATGAAACAGGTTGACGTACATTAGTAACCCCTATGTAATATGATTAAAATAATTAACACTAACACATGCGACAACTTTCTAGTGCGTGCAGAACTTAAATTATATTACATTTGTGAATTATGTGATAGTATATAAAATTAATTAAATTTAGGTACTCTATGTTTATTACTGAACTTATATTTATTAGAAACATAAGTTATATTTAGGAGAAGTTTAAATAATGAAATTCCACATAATTATTTTAAAATTATCTTGAAGATCCATATGTTTGTAATACAAATAATACGATAAGATAAGAATCTATTTATTAAATATATGTTTTTAATTCCAGGTGGATTACAGTATTAAAAAACAATAACAATGAGTTACTATCAGCCGGTAAGTTTTATTCAGCCATCAATATTTAATAAATTTAATTTCTATAACATCTAACCTTTTTTTTTTTATTAATGACGAAAAAATTCCCCATTCGTCAATGAAATTCGATTTTATCAAATATTATTTCCAATTTCTTATCTATTTTGATTGCGAAAGTCATCTTTAAGCTGTAAATCTTTCACTTTCACAACAAAGATATCAATGTAGATTCCAATAAGCTTTTTATCTACTTTTACTTGGACATAACCATTCCTAAAATAATCCTTTTTCTAATCCCTAAAATAACATTTATTAAAATTACAAATAAGATTAGTAATGCATAAAGTAATGTAAAAGCAGACATAATAACTAATCAATTCTGAATAATTATTTTATTCTGATTTTACAAAATTTTGTTTTATTATGAAAATAGGCAACGCGGAAATATTGCCTTAATAGTCTTATTGTAAGAATAGTTCTAAAGCAAAAAATTAGTAATACCAATACATAATATTAAAAATGAAACAGTTTTGTTTATGTTTTTATTTTATGTTCTTATATGATGATTCTTTAAGTTTAACAAAGAATCAAATCGTGTATCGCATCTGAGTTAATTGATTAACAAGCGAATCTTTAAAATTGGATATTTTAAAAATAAATGAATTGTCTGACATAAAAATGTAATGATATCTCGCCTGTGAAATTTCACAATATTTGAAAGCCATTTCAAATATCCGACAATTTAAAAAAAATTTACAATGAATAATTAAAATAGAAACAATGGTATTTGTCTAATGGACAATTAACTTTAAGTTGGAGTGTGAAAATATTGTTAGAATATGACAGGATGTTAAACGATTCAAGCATATAAATTAGAAAATCAAATAAATAAAGTAAATTAATTTTGTCTATGCATATACATATTTATAAAATGTTTTGTTTTATTACAAAATTGTGGTATTTATTGTTATTGTATATTCTTTTTCTTCATTTCATTTAATTCTTTAATAATATTAATTTTATTTCTATTTTCCTTTTCAAAATGATATAAAACTCAAATTTATATAAAAATAAATTGAAATTATAAGTAATATTAAATTTGTTAAAGGGTGCACCAGGAGGTCCTGGCCAGCCTCCATACCCTCAACAAAGTCCTTATCCAACACAACAATATCCAGGATACCCACCACAAAGTATGTCATATCCATTCCCAAGTCAACCACCTACAGCATTCGCCCCATATCCAGGTTATGGTGGAGGTGCTCCAATGGGTTTCCAAGGACCACCAACTGGTATGCCTATGCCATATGGTGGTGGTGCACCTCAAGGATACAATCCAGCTCCATATCCTGGAGTTCCACAACAAGATACATCTGCACCATATAATCCATCGCCATATCCTTCTGTTCCTCAACCAGATTCTTATAATCCTTCACCATATCCTTCAAGACCACAAGATGGCGGTCAAAATTATCAACAATCTTATAATACTGAGGAAATACGCTCGTCGTACGTAGGACAATCTTACAACCAACCGAGCTCTCAATCCCATACAGCTCACTCGAGAAAGGTAGGATAATAAGAGTTTGCTCGAAGTATAATCGAGAGTTTTATGGTGGATGGTCAAACTCAATTTGAATTTTCTGTATTTGTGTATTCTGTATGATAATGTAATTATGGTAGTAATTGGTTTCTGATCACTCATTCCAAAGGCTCACGATTGTACATATTGTAGTTGATAATCTAACATTTTCATTTTCACTTGTATACACAGAATCTTACGAAACTCAATTTAACTTTAATTTAAATAAATGTTATGTTACTAATAGTTTCACAAGCTTAGCAAAAAAAAAGAGGTGTAGCTAAGCTTTTTAAAATTGGGTATACCTAAAAATTAAAATATGTACATAATAAACTAAATATATTTTTTATAATTGTTAAAATTGTAGCATCTCTTCAAGAATGAAGCTGTGTGATTAATAGCAATGTTCAAGTCTGTATTATGTGTTGCCATCATTAACTTAATATTTCATTGCTAAAACCGAGTATAATATTATTGATTAGATGGGTATTCAATTTATACTCCAGATTTAGATTTCTTTCTGCAATTGAAATGTTCAAATTTAAATATACTGATGGGTGTGGCACAAAACAAGTCAATCATTTCACGAGCTTAATTATAAAATAGTAATGTTTAATAAATGCATACTCTCATATCATACATATGTCATATCAACTACATAGTTAAATTCATTTAGTTAAAAAATCACCAAATGACCATGAGTAATATTATTCTGTATAAGTATATGTATATATGTGTATAAAAGACAATATTGTTCAACTGCCACGTAACGTACAGCAAAGTATTGATGTGTTTTTATTTATATGTGTTATATGTCTGTATTGAAAACGTATTATAATTATATAATACAAATGTTGTATATTTATATGAAAAATAAAGTTAAAATTATGAAATCTTCATCAGATGATATCTCACTAAATGTGTATCATATAATTTATAAAGATGTTTTATATGAGGACCACTTAATAGTTTTACTACATAAATTCCTTCAAATATATACGTGAATGTACTTTTTCCTGTTATGCTTATACAATTTAAATTCAACCTTAGTAAACTCTAAAACCATAGTAACATACACATAGCAGATATATTTAGGTGTAAATACAATACAATTATGTTCAAAGACTGCAAATACTCGAATGCTAGTACCATAGCATAATTACATTTTTACCTCTTTAATGAGTTTAATAATATAATCGCTTACATTATTTTAAGCTATCACAAGTTCTTGGAAAACTTGAATTTGCCATCTGAATATTTATGTTTACGTATTGTGCAAAACTGTCGTTAGAACGTTATTTTGTTATTAATTGTTTGTTAATATTGGCGAATGGGGATTACAATTTATTTGTTTTTTTGTGCTTTATGTTAATGTTTCCATGTCATGCTCATAATATCTTTATTGTGGATTATTCAAGAATTAATTTAATGTATGTAATCTTTACCCACAGCCTTCACCCACTGTTGTTCCTGCAGAAAACTTCAATGCTCGTGGCGATGCTGAAGTTTTAAGAAAAGCTATGAAAGGTTTTGGAACAGATGAGAAGGCTATCATTGACGTTCTGGCTAATAGAAGCAATGCACAAAGATTGGAAATTGCTATCCAATTTAAAACTTTGTATGGAAAGGTATTTTAATCATATTTTAAATAACCATTCCTTATATCTCGTAAGAAAAGAATTATTATTATTATAATTATTTATATGTATTCAATTTTAATTTTATAATTTTCAGGATCTCATTAAAGATTTGAAGAGCGAACTTACAGGTCGTTTTGAAGATCTGGCTGTTGCACTAATGACTCCACTACCTCAATTCTACGCTAAAGAACTGCGTGATGCTATGGATGGATTAGGCACAGATGAAGATACATTAATTGAAGTGTTCTGTACAATGACTAATCAAGAAATACATGTTATTAAACAGGCGTACGAGACAAGTATGTTTTATTGTTTATAAAGAAAAATTAAATAGTATTTCTGAGTTTCATTGATATAATTTCTATAATATTTCTTTTAGTGTATCACAAGTCTTTGGAAAACTCATTATGTGGGGAAACTTCAGGAAATTTCCGAAGATTACTTGTTTCTTTATGTTGTGTAAGTATGCAACTCATGAAATTTATAACTATTCAACTAATAATTAATAAATGGCAGTAATGGCAATATTTTGACTAATTACTATATTTTAGGCTAATCGTGATGAAAGTAATATTATTGATCAATCCGCTGCCCAACGAGATGCACAAGCTTTGTTACAAGCTGGTAAGTATTTTTTTAATTTGGTTTTATGTGGTTTAAATATACTTGTTTGTTGTTATAAACTTAACTGTAATATTTATTAAATACGTTACTTATAACAACACGTTAATATAATATATAATTTTTAGCTAATGCTAATTTTAATGTAAAATTAATTTTATGTACAGTAGAGACCTGTATTACTAAATATGTTAATTTACTAATATGGAACAACATAATTTAGAAAATTTTATCAATGTCTGAGATTTTAAAACACATTGCCATTGTTTAAAAGTTGAACAAAAATAAATGATGAAGAAATTTAAATGATTGTTTTAGGTGAACTTAAATTCTTTGGCACTGATGAGTCAACTTTCAACATGATATTGTGCCAACGAAATTATGCCCAACTCGCTTTGATTTTCCAAGAATATGAGAACTTCACAGGACGCCAGTTCGAAAAGGCAATTAAAAGTGAATTTTCTGGTGACATTGAAGATGGACTTCTAGCTATAGGTATTACCTATAATATTATCTATGTATTTATTTCAGTATCTATAATAATTACCTAATTTCTTAGTTTATGAAGCAATAATTTTGTTCTAATTTTCCAGTTAAATCAGTACGTAATAAAGCCGGATTCTTTGCCGAACGCTTACATCAAAGTATGGCTGGTATGGGAACTACTGATAAACAACTTATCAGAATCATTGTGACGCGTTCAGAGGTTGATTTGGGTGATATTAAAAAGGAATTCCAACGAATGTTTGGCAAGGCTTTGGGAAGCTGGATAAGGGTAAACAATATTATCAGAACTTAGATAATGGAGTGCAAATTAAATATATCCAAATACTAATAATAAATATGTATTATTTCAGGGTGATTGCTCTGGTGACTACAAGAAATGTCTTTTAGCCCTGTGTAAAGAAAATTAAGACATATAAAACGTACAAATATTTTTAAGATCAATATTTAAAATAGATATTTCTTGAATCTCTTACTTAATCTACTCTAACGTGAATATATTTTAATTATAAACCTTATATTATTATGGCCTAATCATTGATGTGAATATATTCATATATTCACCCCATGGTACCCCAAATATTCAATATTTGATTGTATGTGATTTGTTTATTGGCTATTGTATGTTTTTATAAATGTTTAAAATAAATATAATAAATAAATAGAAATTTAAGTGTTTTATTACATAAACCTTACTTTGCCATTACAACTTATACATTGCCCTTGACCTTTTGACGACACTGACCTATATAAGTTTTATAAAATAATGTAGGACAACAATCTGGATCATAACAAAAATGAATATATATGTTAGAAATGCAAAACATTCTATATTATCTATCTATTTCCTTCTTAATATTAAATTTTCCCAGTTAAGCTTGGATTCATTTAGTTTTAACAAATTCGGGTGTACCCGCCATCTTGCGAAGGTCATCAGGAGTATTATCTCTGATCAGGAGAACGTTCATTGGTCAATAATAAATGTGTCATAACAAAACAGCATAGTGTCATATTATCACATATTATGTATATAGTGTTTGTTTAAGTATGGAATGTTAAAAAAATTAATTGTTATATTAACACCTAGTCTTGTCCAAAGATCAGTTTACGTAATTAAAACTCTTGGCTTAAAATGGGAGACAATATGATCAAACTAGGTACGTTACAGGTTATGTATATGAAACATACATTGGATAAATTAAAATAATTCATATTGTATTGTCAATATATATTTACAGAGCAATTTGAAATGCTTCGCTCCATGTATAATTTTACTGCTACTTATGCGAAAACTCTGAGTTTTAAAGAAAATGAGTACTTTATTTTGCACCAAACATCAACAAAAGAAAGAAATTGGTGGCAGGTTGTTAACAGATTGGGACAACTTGGTTTCGTTCCTTCAAATTATGTAGAGTCAGTTAAGGTAAATAGTTTATGTATTATATTACAGCTGAATAATATGCAAGTAATGTAGAGAACAGTTGTACCAAATAATAATAAAATCAATTAAATAGGTGACTCCAGACTTCTTCAGAATTTTTTTGGATGACTGTGTTGGTGTTTTAAACTCATCTGACAGTGACAGTTCCGATACATCCGGACAAATAAATATTGGTAGACAGGAATTAATTGCTAGACTCAAAGAGAAACGACGCCAAGCTGGTCTTAGCTCTATGGTACACTTCATTTTCTTTATTTATAAAAATCGTAGCTCACCTTTAGCTTTGTTACTTGATTTTTCTAGGAATCTGAATCCGATAGCCAAAAACCAGGTCTAGATTTGCTGTATCATACTGGTAAATCAGATGGAGATCATAACGCAAGATCTTCTGATAGTAGTGTAGAACCTCATACTATTAAGGAAAAAAGCAATCACTGTGCTGCAAATAAAGGACAAGGAGAAGGTCCAGTAGAGGACGTTCCCATTACAACGAATAATGTTATAGCAATCCAAGGTTAATATTAATTATAAGGTGATATTAAATATTTTTTAAATATTTGAATCTATTTACTATATTACTTTGTAGGAAGTAAACTTCGTCATACTAATTCTGAGCCACAGTACTGTGATACTTCTGTACAAGTTCCAGAATCTTTACCAGAATTTAAAAAATCCTCTTCAAGTCCAATCGTACAAATAAAGTCTCCGGATACGGGCTCGGATTTGCAACCAATCGCTGTTTACAGTCTCATAGATGCAGTTAGAAGAGATACTGAATTAAGTTTCAAAATGTCACGAGTTGCAGTTGCTACAGTAGTCTCAGAATTACAGGTACTGTATGTATTACCCTGCATGTCTTTTAACCTTTAACATTTTAATGAATATTTTTTTACTGATTTTTTCCTTTTATAACAGCAATTATTACCCAATTCTATGAGTACGCATTTGAGTAGCATTATAGAAAGTCTTCAACGTTCTTTGAATGCTCCGGAAGCATTTCTTTTGGGTACACACGATGCACAAAGATTACATGTTATATTTTCTGAATTAAGTGCGTGCAAGGATGATTCAGAGCAAAGATCTTGGATGCTTCACGAAGACGAAGCTGTAATAACAGAATATATTTCTGAACTAATTTCTATTTTGGTAAGTAATAAATTAATGTAAATCATATAACTATGTTTTTTTCATTAATTATTTTCTTTAATTTAGTCTAATGCAGATTCGGAAATTAGTTGCCTTGTTATGGCAAAAGATGAATATGAAGGTCTTGTAGCATTAATTCAATATTATCAAATGGAAGTACGGTGGTCAATTAGGCAGCTTTTGCTACAAGCTTTTGGTGTGATGTGTAGTTTAAGTTTTACTGCTCTTAAAGTAATGCTCTGCTCAGTATTACCAGAAGAAGTTGCACGGGATATGATGTCTAATTCTAGAAATATTCCTCGCTTACATTATTCCGCTTTATTGTTAACAATGTTATTTTCTATGGGTGAAAATAGTCCTATAACTCACTTTGGTAAGTGCAAATTATTACAAAATTAAAATCATTTGATTATTAAGATTTGATATGCAATGTGTTAATAATTTCTAGAATTCATTGGAAAGGATTTTGTTACGTTTATTTTAAAAATAATGGAGTCTCCTCCAGATACTGATGTTGATGAGAAAATTCCTGATTTGTTTTTAAATCTTATTTTATCATATAATTTGCAATTTTCCATTCACGAAGAAAATGTTTTTATACAAGCGCTTGAAGAACAAGCTGTAGCCAACACTTTTACTGAAAAGATATTACTGCTGCTTAATAGGGAAGGTTAGTTTTTAAACGTATGTTATATTTAGTATTAGATCAAAATGTTTTTACTATATTTATTTTAGAGGATCCAATAAAAATATTTGACCATGAGCCTACTCCTGCACATTCCGTGTTGAAGCTATTTATTGATATTTTTGGGAGTCCAACATGTGCTCTTTTATTTTATACTAATGATATTAAAGTGTTAATTGACATCATCGTCAGGCAATTGTCTGATTTATCACCTGGAGATCAGGTAATATAATTTATTTCATATGTTCAGAAATATTTAGAGAAGAAATGTAACTATTTCATTATTTTCAGAAACGTCAACAATATTTGGAGTTAATTCGTCGTGTATTAAGAAACTCTAATTATTCTGAACATTATCATCGACGAGATGATTTACTTAAAGTATTTACTAGAATATTTTGTGAAGAATCCGATTCCAGTGTAAAGGATCAGCAACTCGTAAGAGATATATCCAACGAATTTCCGCAATATTTTAAAGCTTAAAGTTACTCATATTTTTACATCTCTTAGCTTACATAGAAATTCGTTAATATGCATTTAAATATAAGTATTGAAATAATTTTACCATTTGGGCTAAGCTATCTTAAATATTCTTTAGATAATTTTTCTCTCTACTATTCTGTGATATGATTTTATTTTAGCAGCTATCGGTCTCAAATTTTATTTACAAAATTTAGTTTAGTATATTAATATACTATTTTTAATATTCTACATATGATTAGTAAAGTACATGGCAGTTACATCAAAGATACTTGTAAGCGTATATACGTAAATGTTACAAAACTGTTTCCCCGGTGTTTACTGGGTAATTAAGAGTAACTCTGAAAGAAATGGATATATATTTTTATCAAGTTTGCTAAACAAAAAGTATATTTTTTTAAATATATATTAATGTTAATATGAACGAATGTTTAATAATTATATTTTCAATAATTGACTTAATTTTTATTTAGTTTGCACCTTTTTTTTCATTTCAATTTCTTTAGTGTCAAGTATATAAGAAAATACATCATATATTTTTATAGAAAAGAGAGGTGTTAATATGGTATGAATTAGAGAATAGATTAATATTTCTTTAATTTAATTCTTGATTTGGAAATAGGAATCAATGGCAAGTAATTTACATCAGTGTAGTGACATATGTATGAATTTGTTTGTAGTATAAAATACAAGACTTTAAATCTTCCTACAACTTCAATCAAAATACATGTTGATACAAATTTATTTATAAATAACTTGGATTGGCTACCAGTTAAGGTTTTCTATACATAAATATGTGGCAATCATTCTTTAAACTTAATATGGCCAAATTTATCGTAATATAGCAGTATTCTCTAATATCATTCCTATAATATATAAAAAAATAAATTTATTGAACTAGAGATAGATTTATTGTTACATTATATATGGTCTTATTGTAACTGTAAATGCAGAAACAGGCCAATGTTAAACAATCCATAATGTTATATATGATCTTATTCTTTAAAATGCACAAATATTTTAGTAATAACTTTAAACATCTCACAAATATGAAATTATGCCAAATACTTTTCAATATACTAATAATTATTACATTTTCTTCCAAAAATTAAATATATAAATAGCTGTATTTATGTGACTCTGATATAAGAAAAATAAGTTTGTTTAAATTACATACTAGATTTATATGTTCATTAGTAGATGGTTTTTAAATATACAATTATGTTCTTTGTCTCATCATGTGATGGTATTTTTCTTCGTATACCGTTTAAAATATACGATGCAAATACATAATACATTTTGGGGAATAATACATTTGGTATGTAAATATCAAGAAATCAAGTACTATAATTTATTGCAATGCTAAATTGTTTTATTATGCAATAAATACCTATGTTTATAAAATAATTTAATTAAAAATAAGATCTCGTAGAAACGTGCCATATTTCTAGTCTTTAAACTTCACTATATTTTAAATAAAGTATTATTCTAAATAGTATTTTTTTTTTTCTTAGTTGTAGAAGTTGATTTAATTTAAGTAAAACAGCATGCATAAGTTTAGGCGCAATCAGTTTAAACTATCATCTATTTTTTAATAGAATATATATCCATCTAATATTTATATTAAAGAACAGATGGATATATGACAGCAGTTTAAATTGATTGCGCCTGATTATGTGCAAGCTATTTTACATGTGTGTCAATTATTAAAAAGTTTGTTTTAATTGCCTCAGTAATAACTGAATTGCGCCTTAAGTTATCTATTATGTTTTAATTTTGGGTTGATAATGAATATTATTTGATATAGATTTAATTTTCAAAAAATATAAAATGCCAAACTTACTATACCGACCAGCGTCATCTACTAATAAGTAGTTAAAAAATATATTAATAGTTTGTTCAACAGATGGTACACCAAGTTAACTACGCCTAGGTAATGACAACACTGCTTACTTGTGCAACACTTTAAATTCCTATTGAACACCCTGTTGAAATCCATGAAATATTTCTTACCCTTCTTACCACATAACTTCAGTGACATAAAATTGTAACAATCACCCTAACACAAAAGGTAACAATGATAATGATATATGTCAAGTAGACCACAATAGCTATTGTTATCGTGTGCATTTGTATATGATATTTGAAATCCGAAACCCAAATAGCCAAAAATAACATCCAATAAACGATATTACTATTCAATAAATATGTAGTTATAAACGGCCGGCTCTAATATCGTTATCATTTCGAGTGCTACTTAGCTGTAAAGAACAGCACTTACATTTAAGTAAACGGAAATACCTTTACTGGTTGTTTATTCATTTTTGTATTGCATATTTTAAAACTTTATTAAAGAAAATTAAGTAAGTTTTTACATATATAATCATTAACTTTGTCCAAATGCGCCACCTCTTGATGTGTAGATATAAAAAAGCACTTATAGATTTGTTTAACAGATGGCACTGCAGTAATTATATTATGAAAGCGCCTGATTAGAATACTATTACTAATACACATATTAAATGTTATCCTAATTTTAGATTTTTTTCTAAATCTTTAGTCTGTGCAGTTATTTGTGGATCAAGCCAAAATGATTGTTTTTCTTTAAAACTTCTCCAGCAACAGACGAGTATTTAAAAAGATAGATAACGCCATTATTCCAAACAGAATAAACAAGAAATGTTATCCTTAAAACCGTGTGCGATGATAGTAGTGAAGAATAATTAAATAATAAACAAACATACAGCTACATAACTGACTGTACCATGAAAATATTTATGACATTTCACAAAATTTGAAATGATATATTTAAACAGTAGGAATACAATGGAACTCACCGCAACTTAAGAGTATAATAAATGACTGAATTCCCAGCTGCAACGTTTGGTCATTTTATAATTCTATATAAAAGAAATAAAACTTATTATATTTGTGCTTCTTTGATTTCTCCCTCTACCTTGAAGCACGCGCGCTTTTTATCTATAATCAGGTTTGATGATTCTCTGAATCTTTCTCTGAAAAATTGTAAATATACTTTATTGTCATTGTTAAAAGATACCAAAGAAGTGCGCCTAACGTATATTTATATGAGGCGCACACTGTGTAAGCAGAGAAGGAAAATGCTGATAGCAAAGCCCAACAAAAGTGCACACAAGATAAATGTACACACTTATGAACAGGGCCGGTTCTGACAGGTGTTTTAATTTTGCAATGCAGTCATATTTTGAGAGTGGTTGAAGAGGTTGACACACTAACATGTGTTTATGTTTTTCCACCGTATTATATTTAGTAACCAATAATTTTAGAAAATATATTTGTCGCAGTGGCTTTAATTTTATACACAACAAATTAGAGGACCGACTCATTCTTTATGTTTCCTAGCGGCTGTTGGTTTGAGCAGCGTTCGTAGCGTGTTACGTCACATCTCATAAGTAACAGTCATGTTATTTATTCTATTACCGTCGCATTGAATTGTATCTCCCAGTCATGTTGACGCTTTGGCTGATTACTTTGTGTAACACATGTAGAGTGAGTTGCATAATGAGTATGTCTAGAAGTAAGAACGCTGACTTGTTACAGATAAAAACAAACTCCAAAATAATATTGTCTACAAATTAACGGACCCAGAATTGAAATGATATATCATTACATCAATAGAATGATTTTAAAAAAAATATGTAATGACTAAAACCAAACAGATTCTGGTTTTGTAACCAGAGTTAAAATGGAAATGTAGGCCCCTATTTTGCAACTTTTACAGGGCACCCTTTAAACTTTAGGCGATTAGTTTTAGTTCCTTCGCCAAAACGAATTGTATGCAGTTATTGCTTCGCCAGGGTCGTGACATTTTGTCTGCTCTATTATTACGGCACTGGCGAGTGGTATCACAAACGATGACTGATTAAGATTGCATCGAAAGTCTCCGACTTGTACTTGGAATATATGTATTTGATAGCAGACGGTATTGAAAGTTATCAACGCGTATTAAATTTAATATGATTTAGCGTTTTTTAATAACATATTTACTAATTATGCAACATGATTCTTATCCGGGCCACTAGTTAAGTGTTTTAAATTGAGTTGGACTTTAGTGGCATTGGATGTAACAGATTAGATGAATATTACATGACATTTGAAATTATGTTAGGAATCTGAGTTCTCGTACGTAATAATTTAGAATATTAAAATGTAAGAAAAATATATACACTTTAAATACTAAAATTTGTTAGTATGAATATATTATGCACGCATATAACATATAGATCTATAGATACATATATTCCCGCTAAACACGATTATGTTTATTTAAGGGTTATTTAACATAGCAAATGTAACTTGTTACCTAACCAAGTTTACATAATATACAATGTTTTGTAGTAGCTTCCTGTTAACACCGCCTTTTTAATTAAGAATTCGAAATTTATAACACCAGTGACCAAGAATAGATCATTCTTGTTGTTGAGATATAAAGTTTAGGTAAAGTAAAGTTAAAGTTAAGGAGGTACAGGAGGTACCGTCAATATAAAAAGTTTATCTCTCGGTAATATGAAATACGAATTTCGAGGTATGTGAGGGACGAGCAAATATTGAGACTGTACCTTTGAAAATAATTTTTTCAATTTCCTATTAAACTGCTTTTTGCCTGCTAAAATGATTAAAAGTTTTTGAAATCCGTGTCACCATTTTTTTATAGTTAAAAGTTATATTATGTGGTGAAATTGAGCTAAAAATTATGATTTGTATGGAAAATGACTATTTTCAACCATGTATAAAAAAAAAACTATGCAACCTAGGTCTCTAAAATTTTGAGACAGTATGTGTTTCATTTATTTTTATCGACCCTCCAAGTTTCACGACGTTTTCATCATTTACGTTTACCTCCTGTACCTCCTTAAAGCAGAATATTATTAGGGGCGATAAAAGGCTACGTGCCTAGGAAGCCCGAGAAATTATAATTAAAAAAAAATGTTTTGTAGTCTATTTTAGAGATTTTTTAACTAATGAATCTCAATTCAATGAAGAATAAAATATACAGCACATCACACACTGTCACACATTGTCATATTCCACAAATACTTAGATTTTTGTTCAATATAGCCTGTGTAGCAGTTTCAATACCTCAATGTGGCACGAATACCAAAAGTTTGGGAATCTCAGCTGTAAAGATGACCCATTAAAATAGATAACACTGGAATACTCCGAAGTGTAAACATGTTTATCTTCCACCAACACACTACCAGGATGATTATCTTAGTGACTTGCATTAAATAAAGAAGTTCCGTTAAATAGCGGACGTCCCAACATTTGTGCATCATTCGAACTTCTAACGTAGTCCCATCATGTCGTTGTACTTCGATAATTTCTTAACCGAGGCAGCAGTAGTGTTCGGTGTGTTGTTTGTAACAATATATTGGTACTTCCAAAATGCATACACATATTGGGAGTCGAAGGGAATTCCTGCGACACCACCATCATTTCCATTTGGGCATCTCGGTCCAGTGGTGACACGTAAAGAAAGTATAGGACATGCAGTGCAAAGAATCTACAACCAATTTTCAAGTAAGCATGCATTTGCTGGTTGGTATTCTGTGACATCTCCATTGCTAATAGTGAACGATCCTGAGCAAATTAAAAATATATTTGTTCGTGATTTCAAATATTTCCATGACCGAAATGTTTACTATAATGAGAAGGACGATCCACTGTCAGCACATTTGTTCGCCATAGAAGGTCAGAAATGGAAGAACTTGCGTTCCAAGCTAACGCCAACATTTACCAGTGGCAAATTGAAGTATATGTACCCAACAATACTAGAGCGTGCAGATCAACTGCATCTCTTCTTGAAGGACGCCGTTAAGAAAGATGCTATTATTGAAATGAAGGATGTCCTAGCAAGGTTTACCACGGATGTTATAGGGACATGTGCTTTCGGTCTCGAATGTAACAGTTTAAATGACCCTAATGCAGAATTCAGAAAATATGGTCAAAAAATATTCTGCCGAAGTTTACTAGATAGCTTTAAAAGTCCACTATTAATAGCATACAAAGATTTAGGCAGAAAACTTGGCATCACTTTGACGAAACCTGATGTAAGTGCGTTTTTCATGAATGTTGTAAGAGATACCGTTAAAACCAGAGAAGAAAATAATATTCGAAGAAATGACTTTATGGATCTACTAATTCAACTTAAAAACAAAGGAAAATTGGATGATGATATTCTACCATCTAAAAATGGAACAGCAGCATCTGCAATTACCTTAGAAGAAGCTGCAGCCCAAGCATTTGTGTTCTATATTGCTGGATTTGAAACTTCTTCAACAGTCATAAGTTTCTGTTTGTATGAATTAGCTGTAAATCCTGAAATTCAAGAAAAAGCACGTCAAGAAATTAAAGCAGTTCTGGGTAAACACGAAGGACAGATGACCTACGAAGCTTTAATGGAGATGCCATATATAGATCGAGTTATTGATGGTAAATATACCAACAACAATAATAACACCACAATGAAATTATGTTTATTTTACTTTTGTTTTTAATTTCCAGAAACTCTGCGAAAATACCCAACTGTTCCGGTCCTTTCTCGTAATTGCTCAAAAGATTACAAGTTTCCTGGAACGGAGACCACCATTAAGAAAGATACGCCAGTGTTTATTCCAGTACGTGGTCTTCATCACGATCCCCAGTACTATCCAGATCCTGAAAAGTTTGATCCTGATCGATTCACAGAGGAAAACAAAGCAAAACGTCATCCTTTTACTTATCTGCCGTTTGGAGAAGGTCCACGAATTTGTATTGGCCTGCGATTTGGCATGATGCAAACTAGATTAGGACTCGTTTCCGTTTTAAAGAATTTCAGTTTACAGAATTCTGCAAAAACGCCTGTACCACTGACAATAGATCCTAAAATCACTCTTACATCTAGTTTGGAAGGAATTTGGTTGAAGTTGACACCACTTAATTATTAGTTTTTATTTATTCATTTTTAATTTATTTCTACAATTTTTTTAACTAACAATATGAAATATGATTATAAATGAAGTATAAACTCGAAGTAAGCTTAAACTTGATCTCACGAAATTACATAAAACAATTATATTTGCTTTTAAATTTACGAATTTCAAAGTAAATAATTTTTTAATGCAAGTTTATATAATTCTGTGGATTAAATTAATATAAAATAATATTTAGTACAACTCAAGTATATATATAAGAGTACAAAATAATTATTAGTATAGTGCTAAGATGTAAGTGTATTTTAAACTAATTAATTTAATAAAATAAATTACATAAAAATATGTTAGGTTTCCGTAAATAACACAAGATAACTTTGAGTAAAACATATTACATTATTAATGATGGATGAACGTTTCGCGGAATACGTTAAGTCTGCGGGTAGTGTGAAAAAGAATACTTTTCCCCCTTTTACTAGTCAGAACATGTATTTGTGACTGGAAAAAATCACCAAAATTATTTTAGGTTAATTCAGCATTGAGAACCGGGGTCGGCCCGACAGAAATTTATTGAAGACAATGAGATGAGTACCTCTATGTTACCTTTAACGTAGCGAAAGAGCATCGCAGGAGTATGTACATAAATGAATAAATTTGTACAAATAGTATAATTTCACATTACTTTAACTATAATTGTTCAAGAAAATATGTTGTACATGTCATTATTTTGCAATTATGTGCTTGTAGAGAATCTACTAAAAAATTGACAACTCATTCTAAAAAATAACGACGTCCAACACTCCGTTACGGGCTGGTTTGCCAAACTTCATCAGTTCAACAAATCATATATTAAACTATGTACAAATGTATGACATACTCGTATATTAAATCAAATAAAGTGCTTTTTATTTAAAAAATGTTATATTTCTGATGACATAATAGAAATGTTGGTTTGTCGGTAAGTTTTAGCTCTCAAAAGATGATTGTGTTTGCATACAATAGATAACAATAGGTCAAAGTAGAGCGACTATGTCGGTTCGATTGAGAACAATGTTTCAAAACATAGCGGTATGTTACTGGCCTCAAACAAACTTGAGGTGTTGACATATTGAACTTGAAGTCACTTTAGAAATATTAAGGTAAAAAATGTTTTTGTGTTTAAATCTGTTGTTTGCAATTTATGATTCGTAAGGATTTGCTAATTTATAATCTAGATCACTATATCTAAAAGAATTTTAAATGCTAAATTGGAAACATGTTAAGTTAGTCATAAATAATATTTTGATATTTTTAGGTTATAAGAGTACTAAGTACTAAGTAAGAGATAAGTTTATTAATAAAAATGAATAACTTGCTTTAATGTGTGATTTCGTTGTTTTGTAGCCGTTTTATGACTTTAAGGACTAATAATATTAGATTTAATTATAAATTATTTTAGTTATTAGTAATAGGTGACTAGAGGTAATAGAGATTAATTTTTTTTTCGTACAACAGAAATTTTGGTAAATGTAAAATATTACGTAGCGAAACCTAATTTACAATTTTGTATAAAGCCTTAGCCTGGCTTGCAGAAGCGAAGGCTCCCATTTTATTTGGGGCCCAACTTTACGACAAGAATTAGTAGCTTACAACACGTAGAATAGCTACGTAGGTGTGAAATTCACGCAGATTAAATTTAAAAGAAAATATTTTAAAACCTTAAACCTATGTTCAAACACTTAACAAATACATTTATTCCATAAAAATCTCAATGAACTTTTTTACTCAAAATTTGTAAGTATAATTGGCAGCTGTTTACATTTACTTGTCAAATTTGTTCTGAAATCGATATTCACAAATAAACAAAAATATTTTGTCGAAAAGTAAATCAATGCACAAAATTGTAACATTGTCAAAAAGTACCCTTAACAAATGTGAAACGAGTGTTGAAAATTACTATTTGCATATTTTCTATTACTTACTTTCCATCTTATGTCAAAATTTTAACAAAAGTGTAAATTATTTCATATATTTTGTATATAAAGGTAGTAAAATAAATATAATACTTTCTGATTGTATTATGTGTAATCCTTCAAAGCTTTTACCGACTTTTTGAATGACAGAATCAGACTTAAGCGACATAATAGCGTATATTATTGTGTTAGTTGTTAAAAACTACCGATCTTATTTTTCTGTCAATTCACGAAGGGATACCTGAGGGTCTGATTGTCAGAGTTGGTTTTTGGTTACAATTTGTACAATAGTTTGAAAGTGTTTCATTTTAAACAAGATCATCTAGGATTATGATAATAATTTTAAGTATTATAACCTCAAAAGTATTGTTGATTCTAACAAGGTGTTAAAGGCTTAAATTGTCCGTACGATCCGATGATATATGACGTATTAAGTAGGTTAAATTTATGTGTAGTATTTAGTTTTAGTCAGCTTGATTTACTGATAGTAATTAATATTGTCATTGAGATTTAGAGATATGGTTAGACTATGTTCAAACAAAACTGATGACCTGACAAAACTAGAACATTTTTTTAGGTTAATGTCGCAACTGTTAAACTGACTATTGAAAAATTTAACGTTGATAAATTCTACGAAGTACTACGAATTTTGAATCAGATGAAGTACAGTCAGTGATGGATTCCAGGTCCCACAAAGCCAGAAGAGGTCGCGTTATTTTTTAATAACTCCTTATCTGTTAAGAGATATTAACAATTAAAAAAGTCTTTTTAATTATTAAAGGGATTCAACGTTGTACACATTTCAAGTGCATGTGACATCACAATCCTTGTGTAAGGTTACCAACCTTACAGATAATAAATCTCTGCTATATGTATTTATATATCAAAATCATAATATATTTACAGCTATTTCAAGGAACAATCAAATTTCAATATTATGTCTACCTTAGCAGGGTCAAATAAAATAAAAACTTATTATTCTTTGATTTGACTTAATTATTTGACTACCAACAGCTAAAACATTACCTCAGCACTGACCTACTCAACAAATAACTGACGTTAAAATGCATTTCACGTCATACAAATATGGCCGACCATTTCTAGCGCTAAAACTACAATTCAAATTTTTAATTGCTATATCTCCGTCAATATTTAGATATTTAATAAAATAGACATGCCAACACACATTTATTAACATCAATTTCAATCAACAATTGAAAAATCGACCACTAAAAAATGAGGACACAAGCCCATCAATTGTGACTTTAATTCGCCACGTTGAAATTTCTTCCTTGTAGTAAAAAAATATTAACATATTATAATGAGAATCCGGTGAAACTTTGCTATTCAAATTTAAATTATTTGGTAATTTAATTACAGTCATGAGTTTTTGCAGCTAGTGGCAAATCCTGAAATTACATTATATTTAGAAACGCAATAAAAATAATGCTTAAAATATAGAAATTTAACCTATTTGCTATGTAGTACTTTATATATTTACGAATACGTCGTCGATTTTTAGAGTGCAGAATGTGTAAAATAATCAGCCATAATCAGTGCCATACAAGACTAATGGAGTCCTGGGGTGGTACCCAAAATGCGTGCCTTGTAGCATACCTATATTACCGTATCTGCACCGTTTTTGAGAGAATATATTCGAGCCGGGGCTTTCTGGAGATCTCACGCTAAATATATTTTGTTTAATCATAATTTTAGTTATTTTTTAGAAACCTATTTGTGAGAGGGCCCCTTCCTCACGCATTTGCCACTGACTTTTCTGGCTTTTATACTTTCGACTGTCAAGCCTGAAATAAGAATGAAAAAGTCATAATTCCTTAAAAAATATTTTAAAAGATTTGGCTAATAGGATTTTAAGGATTTGATAAGGTTTTTTACATAAACAAACAAACTTCTTCAGGACATATTTCTCAATGGAAACATATTGTAAGGAGAAGTAGTACTACGTCTATTTTAAAGAATGAATTTCATTAACTTTTGAGTGAAAGTTCTTCATACAATTTCTTCAACAAAAGTAATCCACTTTGGTATAATCGCATTTAAGTCTTGAACTCATTTTCTCAATTTCTCTTAAAGACGCGAATGCTTTTCATTGCTAGTATGTTTACAACAGTTGATTTGAAATTCTGAATACAGATTTTGTGAAAGTCGGACAATAAAAGCAGCAGACCACATTTAAACTATCAATGTGTTAACTCTTGCAGAAATTATTTGTTGTCAGATGAATAACAACTGTGTAGAAAGGGACATATGGATTGAGATTACGTGCTGCTTGAAAGAGATGCAAATGGTATAGAATAGTTTAATTTATAATCTAAATGGCTAACGATAAAGTTGACTGGTTCTGGTTATAATACAAATTCTGTCACCATTTGAATTCACATATGGCAGATATATTTAAAAATTTTAAACAAAATAAAACACAGCTTCATTTTGTTGACTAAAATGTACAAATATTTTGAAACGGTTTTATTATTATTTTTATGTTGTTTTAATTACAGTTCGTGACCCGAGGTACCGAACTTAATTCGTTCTTTGACTACGTTCGTAAGTCAAAAATCGAAACAATTTTTCCAATTAAAATTAATGTAAAACATTTCTTTCAATATTCTTTCTCAACATAATTACCAATTCGTGTGAAGTATTAAAGAATCAGAACATGTAGAAGGCGCTCATATATATTCTGAAATAAATTTCCTTTGAATAATCATAACTCTATAGTCATACTTTCGTTTTAAATGATACGTGGTTCTTAGGCCAATTCAATTAGAATTAGCTACAATTTACTTTCTTCAAACGGGGTTCCAGGCTTTAGATTAAGTCAGTTTAGATAATACTTAATAAAATATACCTTTAGTAAGTCCTACTTATACATTTATAGCCTTACCTGTTGAAGAATAAACCTGTTATAAAATTTATACCAATTATAAAGCCCGTTTGGACAGCCTTATTATCAGTTTATACCTGGTATACATTTTATAACAGGGTTATTTGTAAGGCGGTTAGAGCTTAAAATGTGAATTGATGCGCTTTTAAAAACGAAGCATATTATACAAGCGTGTTGTTACTAAACTGAGTTTACATGTACTGGCGCTTTCTATACAATAAAAAATGTTGACTTCGTTTTGAACTTATGTTCTTTACTCTTCATCTATTCGAAAATGACTGTTGTCTTGTGAATGTTATCCTGTTTTATTAATACTAAAAACGTCCTGTGTGTCGACAGATGAAAAATAAGTGCAAACTGAGGGCAACATTTTTAAGAAGAGTAAGAGTATAACCAGTTCCCGCTTGTATTGTTTTTCTAAAAAATATTGAAAAATATTCTGTACTCAATCGATTAACAGCGTTAAAATTACTATTTACCACGAATAGGAATGAAAATCCGGCTTTAGTGACTTGATGGCTAAAGGATAATGATATTTGTTTAAAACATGTGAACGAAAAATCCCAGAAAAAATGAAGTAGTACCGCACTGGATCTAGCAATATCACACATGCACACATGAGCAATTTTGTCCCCAGCTTTGGTTAGTGTAACGTTTCCAGCCTCCGTCTCCCAGGGCTGAAAAAGGCTTTGAGGGGTTGTGGTATCCCATGGAGGGGTTGACCTAACTCATCTAATGGTTTTAGAGGGTTGGTTGATCAAACCTTTAGACACTGGTCGCGCGGCTACCCAAAACTCACTCACAGGGTTGGGGAAGGAGAAGCGGGGAACGATGGGAGAGGAACGTGCCATTTGACGGCTGCTAACTTCTATAAAACATTTAATAAAATACCTCATATTTATTACAGACACGAACTGGGAAATAGGGTTACTTCAAATTAAATTCATCGGCTGATCAAAATATAGCATGCCAACGCAAATCATTCTTTCCTGGCGATAATATATCCATTAAAAATAAAAAGACAGGTTCACTTATTATTTTTTTATTTCTGCATGTCTTCTTTATACAGGTACATTTAAACAGTACGTTTTCATTGAATTTCTAAATCTCATTATTGTATTATTTTTATAATTATTTTTTTTCAGTTTATTAATTCAATTTCAATATTGTGATAATGTTCAACATTGAAAATAAGTCTTGGCAATAAGCTACATCAGCAAGTTTTCTTGATCATCTGATGTAGAGACCTGTTGTGATGGTGGACCAAGAGTATCCACCAGGTTACTTACAAGGGTATTCCAACCAATATCTACAAAAGTTTCCAGATTAATATGTCTGTCTTCAGGACAAGGTGGAACGACATAATTCTCTATGCCAAATATTTTCATTCCTGTAATATCACAAGTTATTTAGAACATAAAATAATTTAGTATCCCAGATAACATTAGATATTCCATGTATATTCATATAAGCTCCATAATGTGAAAATAATATCCTATGTATATATATTGCATATACATAAAATGAATAAACATACTATGTGCGCGTTCCACTAAGCGATCAAAACGATCACGGTCGCCAAGTTTGTACGGCAGAATGATCGTTTTGATCGTTGTGAACGCTTAGTGGAACGCGCCTTATGTACATGCAATGTTTCAATATACTTTTACATTATTGCAATTGCCATATACATTAATGTATATACCTAGAATATAGTATGTATATCCAAATGTTTTCTAGAATAGTTAACTTGGAGTCTTAATTTTTTTTATTAATTGTTTATGGTCAGACTATTTACCTTTCTCAAACTGTTCCTTACTCATTTTCCGATGAGTGTGATCAGCCAATTTCTTTGCTAGAATATTAAAATGAAATTTTTTGAAAATAACTGGTGGTTCAGATGTCCTGAAGTTTCTGAATTGAATTAATCTTGTAGTTAATTCATACAGATATTCCAATGGATCTTCTGGTTCTTCAGTAAGTATATGAGCTGCAATCAATTGAAGAAGTTTATAAACTTTCTTTTGAGTGACGTAATTCTCCGCTAGAACTCTTGCTTCTCTTCCGGCGGTATTCGACAATTTGTCGTCATTACTTTCACAGCTTCTCTTTGCCACTTCCAAGTATTGTGACAGATCTGGTAAACTTGATCCCATAGTTGTTAATAAATTTATTATATACACAATAAATAAATTTATTTAGTTCGTTGTTTAATCGACTCTAGAGGTTGAAATACATTTTTAAATTTTGTTGGGTTTTGTGCTGGGACTTATTTTTGTTTCATGTATAACCTGGTATAACCTGTCAATTTTATTTTTTTAGACTACAGATCTAGAAGACTAAAATTTCTTAAAAACTTCTTTTATAGCGATGTTCTATTTTTTTAATATTTTATAAACTAAATTACATTTTAGGAATTTTATACTTACTGGTTTCGATTTCTTTAACTAATACCTCTCTGATTATAGGGGTTGGACATTTTCATTCTCCCCTAAATTAATTTATGTCTACTACTTTAGGGGTTAAAAGGAAGGGAGGATGTGTGATAACCGTTGAAACTGTAAAACATGGCTGCTGTTTTGTGGGTCGATGTCAACCCATAATTTGTTTAATAAAGCTTAACTTGGGTGCATACGAGTAAACAGATTTTTAGTATTCGAAATGAAAGCCTTCATTCGTAACAATAATTAAGTTTTGCTGCGATTTATATTTCGATGTTTTGCTTAACTGTACATTATATGCAAAGTTCAGCAGCCATGTTTAATTCAATTAATGTTTATAATTAAAATATATTGTAGAAATATATTCATAATTTATTTTATGTATGCCTGTTTGTTTTACAATTAAATTAAATTAATAATACCACTGATAAAAGTTTAGCGTACTTAAGGGTCATATGCAAAGGCGTCAGAATCTTTGTGACGTCACATGCAGCATAAAATATATAAAAAGAAGATAGAAAAAAATGTAATTTCTTAGAAAAATTATAAAATTCCATGAGATTTAAAAGGGACGGAGGGAGTCAAAATAACAAAAAAAATTGTGGTCTCTTAAGATTTTTGAATGGTTTTTCAATAGTTAATTTTGAGTAAAGTTATATTCGTCGATCGTTTGGTTAGAAGCGTCAGTTTCAGTTTACCAGACGCTGGTAATTTCAAGACATATAAATGCCTTGCGCACTATACAATTGCGGCAATGACAAATTTTGATGAATAACCAACCAGCCCATATACTTTGCAATCCTTACGTATTCCTAAGTGGGTACTTATAATTGTCATAATTACCCGAAGTAATTCCTTTGAGCTAATAAACCCGATCACCGATCGATCATGATAATTGACAAATATTCTACAAATAAGTTTGCAGTTTAAAAAAGGGTTCAAGGGTAGTGTTAGAATGTAAAACGATACCCTTTACAGATGATGTATGCATTCATGTTGAAACCAACGAAGCAGAAAGACGTATATTTAAATTTGTTACAATAATTCGCAAAAGTTACATTTCCTGTATACTGCTTTTTATGACACAATGTGGCTCGCTTGTTTTAGAAGTTTGTGCATCTCTGGTGTAAAATAAAATAACATGTAATTCAATATTTGCGCACTTATTTAATAAAACACCTTATTCAATTTGTATTAGAAACATTTGTATAAAAAATACTCATCGCTCAAAAAAATCGCAAATTCTTTGAATTACAAAATATTACCAGAATTCAAATCTCTGTCAAAAAATGATATATCGGTGGATCAACGCGATTTGATTTTACGTAAAATGGGTAAAACTGTAATCGGGGATGAATATAAATGTGTCCCCATGTAATTTGGTTTTTATTGTCTAACATAGTGTGATATAAAATATATTTAAACCAAACCGTGCCGTGATGGACAACTTATTACGGTTCGCTTTGTAAGTGTTTCCAGTTGATTGATTGATCAGAGTTTTCGGTGGTTGTAATTTCTCAATTAGTTTTATTCTTTTTAGATCTATTGATCTACTCTATAGTTTGAAGTTTTATGTGAAAAAAATTAATTTCAAAATTTTTACACATTTTTAAATGATTCATACCTGGCATGCATCCCACCAAAAACAAACGGTTAATATTCGATTAAACTAAAATTTCGGTTAATAACGTTAATTGGTAACTGCTTTTTGTCTTTTTGTGCTTGAAGTATGAGTTTGAATAATTAGGTATATCTTGCTATTAAACAACTTGAGCATTTGTGCTCTTTATCATAAGAGGCAGTTTTTATTTTAATGTTTATTAATACACCAAACCATATTCATAATATGGTTTATACGTCTTGACGTAAGAGGGCAGCACTATGATGTACTTAGAGTTGCATAGTCGAGACTATAGTGAGATACATGCATAATCGTGTATACCGTAAGCTATAGCAACGGTTTATCCTTGGAGTTTGAGAGTGAAACGACGAGAGTGGAAGACGATACGATTTACCTCTTGATAAAGTGTATTAATGCGAAACAAGACGAATACATCCTGCTCAAAACGTCGCATGCTGTGTAAAACAAACCTTAAACCTCTGGCACATGCAAGTAGCCAGGTTTGGTAACTGCTTCATTCGAATCTGACTAAAAAAACAACACATAACCAAATAAATAATATGTTAAATTATAAACTAAATATATAATCTTAATCCATATCAAAACAATAATCTTAATGTAGTATTCATTAGATTGGAATGACACGCATGAAGTTGGCGTTTTAGTTTGTATCCAGCTACGATTATTCTGATCCCTGGAACTTGATCAAAAAGTGATCCATCATCGGCGCACACCGGTGTTCCTCAGGTGTCACTGTCGCTGTCAGTGTCACTGGCTGCATGCTATGATGCAGCGTTGCACAACTCAAACGAATGCTCCTGTACGCGTTATTCAAATGCCTAGTTTATTTTTGGGGCAAAATATACTTTTTTTGAAATGTACTTTTTGGAAATATGTCACTACAATAGGTGGCCTTCCACTCAATCTTTTTCTTGTCATGTCTCATTTTATATAGTTCTCTTTGTATAGTTCGATCGTTTTAATCGTGTGAATATTTAATTTCACTTTTATGTTTTTGTGTGATCAGTTTTATGTTAGATCAGAGGGCTAACATTTTCGACCACCAAATAAATTCCTTGGAGCCGAAGAGAATTGTTTTCTTCTTGAAATTTCGCCAAATCCAATGGACTTGTGAACTTGTTTAATTTCCGATTGAAATAAATTTTAAAATATGTATATTGGCGTTTTTATTTGATTAAATATCTAAAAATTGACTGATTTGTATCCATTTAAAGTTTGAATTTTGTTAAACTGCGTAGTATTCCTGTCGAGAATTCGAGAAGTAATCTTATTCATCTTTCGTTTTATATCACGACATTAAATTATAATATTATGGCTTGCCACAACAGCTGCTATAGCTGTGCCGTTTATTTCTGCATCTCTTTTGATCTTCTCTTATTTAATAGTGATTATAAACCTTGTTAAATAGTAGTGGGGAGGAAGATGCTCAGTAAACAATTTAATGAAATGTCCTATTTTGTGATGTTTCTATTACTATTGCACTTCAATTATAGTTCGCATCAACTTTACCTTCATTTATATTCCGGCAGGTGGAGTGGTTTCATCATTTGTAGCCGATAAAATTGACATTTCATATGAACAACTGTGAGAAACTAAACTGTAAATGAATTCTTTCATGACAAAAAAATTATACGCATCTTCAATAAATCACTCCAAAGTCACTCAAAGTCATAAATGTTTACTAGATGAGAAATGAAAGTTTTTCATAATTTTTTACATTTTTAATTATTAAAGGGTCATATAATATTGCGAATTGAATAAAAATAATTGGATTTATGAGTTTTTCAAAGCCAACTTTATCAATATACAGTGCAGTTTTATATAAATTAGGTTATGGTTCACAATCAAATTCGCATAAAAATTTCCGCAATTTTTTCTTGCTTTAAAAATTCATTTTGCTCGTAAGAATTTATGATATAAGAATTTTTGAGGTTATGAATCGTTACGGTTCAACAAGGCCGTGTTTATTATGCCTACCGTAATCGGACCATCTGTGGCTTGTAAAGTGCATGAGAAAGTGTCAGATATCAATAAAGCTTGTCACAAAGATGTATTGATCGGTGGGAGGATGGTGTGAGATGTAAACCGCAGCGTTTAACGTTTCCAATACTTGAACTAGGAGGAGAGGGAGGAGGAGGAGCTCCGCTGAAAACATTTGTAAATAGCAAAGTCAATTGACTCCGACACAATGCGATGCAGTCTATAACTTGAAGGTGTTTATGTCAAAATTATTATAAACGACATCAATAATTTAAGGAGGATCTAGATCCACAAGTGATATTAATTTGAAGGTTTTGACAATATTAAAGGTATATTTTTATACTCTTATTATTAAATGCGAAGATTTTCTATTTGAAAGTTTATTGTGTCGATTTAAAATATTACTTTATAAAAAAAATGTTATTGAATATTTTTTTTCTGTGCTTTAAAAAACTGATTTAAAGAAATTTATTATATCTTTTTTTGGTAAGAATTTAAAGAAATTATTGAAAGGAGTACTTTCGATAATTTGGTTATAAGATCTGGTTTACTCTTTAAGCTTGGATCCGCAGTGCGAAAAAAAATCAACCTACAATTTATTAGTAATCACAGATAAACTGGACTACAATGTCCAAACTGTTTAAATCATACTCATACTTTCAGTTTCGCAGTAATTGTTGCAGAATAAGTGAATAAATATTACCCCCAACTAATGGTTGCTCCTCCTCTTCTCTTATCCCTCTACGTTACGACGATTACTTCTTGTTGTACCTTAAAATAATTTGACTTGCCTTCAGTCACGGTTTAAATTTATATTTTCATTTATATTTGTATTAAAAATGAAATGCGTTACTAATTCATAACAATAAGTAGTTGTTATTTGCACATATAGGTGGTGTGAGTGTGACGGCATATAACAAAATAGATAGAAATGAGATCTTAATAAAATATCAGGTCAATAAGTCAAAGACGTATGAACTACGTTTCTATTGAATGAAGTAAATGAATTAAGAATATTATACGTTCTATAACGAATTGGTTATTGTGAAATATGTACTCATTTCTAAATAATGCTGCGTTAGATTCACGCAGAATTTTATTCTATTCAATTTTAGATATTATTACGAATTTGATTCTTTTCTTCAGTATGTAGTATGCGGTGTATCAACTTTTTGTCCTTTTACATTTTTGGGCAATTTAGGAAAGCACAAATCTGGTTGGTTGAACACATGTTGGAATCGTATACGCGCGTGTCTTCGCCATATGACTAAGTTGGTCGTTTTTTACCTCTGTGAAGCCAAAAACGATCTGGCATAAAAGTGAAATATAATACCAGATATGGAAAGTTCTTGATGAGAGAAATGCCGGAGTATCTTGAAAAACGGGAAGGAAAAGAAATGAGAATGATCGCTAGGTTCAGACTGGGGAATGAGGAAAGAGGAAGTAGATATTGGGGAATGGAATAAGAGAAAGTATCCAGGATGTGCGGGAAGGAGGAGGCACAATTAGAGCACATTAAGAGTAGGTGCTGGGTATATTGTAAGGAAGGAATGAAAGAGGAGTATGAATGGCGGAAGATAAGAAAAAGAGAAGAGAGAACATACACAAAGAATAAATTGAGAAATAAATGTAAAGAAATAATAAGCTACTTACAATAAAATACATATATACTGTATTTGATATCTCTCAACTAGCTACATCTACAGACTAATATTTGAAGTAATTAGTTGCTGATACTATCTTCTGCAAGAAACTCTTTAGCAAGCAATAATATTTGAATCGATGAAATAAAGAAACAGGGAAATTGATAATTGATTAATATGCTAAGATAAGACGACTAATAAAATATAACATTACACTGAGGTGTGATTTTTTTAAAGAAATATTTAGCTAATAATTTAGAAATTTAAACTTTTTTGGAAGTTGTATAACAAATTGAAATTTAAAAGTAAACAGTGAGCTAATTTTTGGCATGCAGTTAGTTTCTTGCTGTAATAAAAACCTTACATTTTCTTCTTTTTTTTTAAATTAATTTATTTAACGTTGGTCTAGTTTGAATGCTGTGAGTTGAGATGCTGAGGATATATATTCTCCTGTATATTTTTTTTGATACAATTTTCTTACTTTTGCGATTTTTTTGAAATCACAAAAACATTTTGTTTTGGAGAAATTATTATGGCCGTTTAATAACATTTTTATAATATCTGAACAACGCGTACATTGCAAACAGTTGTGAAATAAATAATTTGTTTTGGAAAATGAAAACAAAAAAAATTATTGGAAATGTTAAATATCAATATAAAACATATATTCATAAAACGGCAAACTTAACTAACAATTATAATAGTTAAAGTAATGGTTTAGAAGAACCCGCAGGATAAAAAAAGAGTGCAATAAATAATGTTTTAAAAACATATGCCGTTCCTTTGTGATGCACAAGCATGAATATTAGAATGGTCCCCAACAATACAAAGTCGTTGTATCAAAAAATTCATTGACGTTGATAAATAATTTATATTTCTATATAATATAATAAAATTTATATACAAACCACAGTACAACCATTTTACCTATGCAAAAAGGCGTTGACTTCAGCCCTAATAAAAACCCTCGTGAAACCCAACCAAAAAAGGGCACTATGAATAAGGAGGGTAAATTTCGCCACTTCTCTGCAATAAAAACTAGTATACACCAAGTCACCCCCGGTCCCCGAATCGCAACCCCTAGAAAACGAAGAATAAACTATATATTTGTGTTTAGTAGTACAAAGTCAAATTTATCCAACCCCCCACTCCAGATAAGTTTAATACACAACCCTTGTGAATGAATAGATGCGGTATAGAAAAATATTGTATTGTGTTAGGCTTTTGAGAGAACTACCCCACTCCAGAATGTCATAGGGAGTCACTTACAGAAGGGAGCAAATATAACCTTAAGCAGGGGTAGTTCATAAGTCAGTTTAAACTTGTAATCTATAGCTTACACATCTAAGTAGCTTAACTTAAGTGCTCTCGAAATTAATACGTAAGAAAGTTTTTTGAATAAAAAGTAATATGTTTCAAACACGTGACATTTCATCACCACCTCAAACGTACTCAAGGTTGTTCAGACCGTGGGATAACTTGAAATCGGATGAAGAAAATAGGAAACATGAGAAATCAACGCAATTAGAGACAGAATCAACGATATCAGCTTCTCCAAAACGCGCAAAAGTTAGAAATGAAAGAGTTCCTGAAATTCAAAGATATGATGAAGAATTTTCAAGAAAAACTATACCGTCACCAACATTGCATCAAACTTCAAGCAGCAGTCAAACAAAATCAGCATTTTCTCCAATCACACCACAAGAAAAACAAATTAGTGAAAGTTCAATATTTATTCCGGATTTGATGGTTCCTTCTTATCCGTTTCTCTCGCACCAGGAGTTGATTAGTCCAACTCTACTGACCGGTAACCCAGCTGCAGATTCCCTACTCTTAACGTACGCAATGGAGCAGGAATACGCGAGAGTTCTGCAAGAAGAACAACAAGCCAAAATACTTAGTGCAAGAAAACAAAGACCAAAGAAGTTTAAGTGTCCGCATTGTGACGTTGGATTTTCTAACAACGGGCAACTTAAAGGACATATTAGAATACACACTGGTGAGTTTCAATTTATAAAACACATTCGTCCTGCTAACTGTAAAGTTATTACCATTTTATCTTAGGAAAGTTACCGCGAAATAGTAGTTTATTGTTTTTTTTTAAATTTTTTAGGTGAACGACCCTTCGCTTGCGATGAAAAGGGTTGCGGTAAAACTTTTACACGGAATGAGGAACTTACAAGACACAAACGAATTCATACGGGGTTGCGTCCTTTTGCATGTCAAGGATGTGGAAAACGATTCGGTCGACGAGATCATTTAAAGAAGCACGCCAAGACACATTTAGCACAAGTAGAACGATTTATGCCAGTTCTAATTCCTGGAGCCATGGCCTACCCTTATGTCTATGGATATTAATTTATTATGAATTACAATAATTACTGATAAAATTATTTTATTAATAACTATTTGGTCCATATTGGACGGATTACTTTTAGAAATCGTAATATTGCCTTGTAGATAGTACAATATATATAAAGAAATTAATTCTATTTTTGATATCAATCAAATTATTTGTAAATATGTTAAATTTGAAAATATTGTGTATAAACAGAAAACTATTTGTGTAAATGTTGTAAATATTATAGATTTATAGATAAATATAAATTTTATATCATTATTTTGTTTAATTTTCTTTACATATTCATTTTACTATCATCTTAGCAACTACAAAACTACAAGTTCAATTTCAAAGTCTATCTAGTAGTAATAATTGAATTTAATGAATGGAGCAACCTATAACGTACAATTATAAACGACATCATTACCTCATTATTCTAAAAATTTGAAATCGATTGACGTTTTCGGACTCGAGAAAAATTTAATCAAAGTTCATAGTATTTTCAATCTAAGCAATGAGAGTGAATGAGAGGTACATACATTTGACGTGTAGTTACACCAGTCTCTTAATTATTTTTAGTAAAAAACGAATCGTTATACTTTTTTATAAAAACAACTAAAAATTAATAGCACGATACTTTTTGCGTACGTATATAAAAATAACGAAAATGATTGACGGTTTAGTTAATTAAATAAAACAATGTGATAATAATGCAATTAACATATTTGCATTTGTATTTATACGTACATAAATGTACAATTACGTACATGTTTTTGTATTTATGAAGTATTTGTATATACGGTTTTGTATGCAAAGCGAATGTGTTTGTACAAACTTTGACAAAAGTTTTTGCTTACTTATCGTACCTTACTTCCCTTACCCGTACCGTGTAGCCAGACTAAGAACCAGCCAGCCAGACTCTTAAAACTTCAGTGTGAAGCCACCCTAAATCTAAACTTACTAAACATAAAGGACAGATAAGTTTGTGCTAATCTTGAACTAACCCTGAAAAAAATCGAGATAAAGTAGAATGTGGACTGGATACAATTAAAAAATATGATAAAAATAATATTTCCCTATATCTAATATTGATTTTTTTTAAAAGTTTCCAATAATCTCATTAGTGAACTCAGGGTGAACCTAACCTACATAAATATAAAGTTGCTTGTGACTCAGATACTCGACAGTAACAAATTTAAAGGTCAGAAATTAATTTAACCTTTCGGTTGGTTAACGTGGGTGAACTGACCCTCGGTGAGAGATAGAATGCCCTTACTTCAGATGGCTTTGATTTTTGTGAAATATTCGTAATGTTGTGATCTTCTTGAGATTGTATGTATTATAACCTAACTTTTCCTTATCTAAATATGTTTCTAACGAAATATTAAAATTATAAATATATCAGAAGCAGTGTAAGAGCACGTATCTAATTTTAATATATATTTTAACATACAGCGCGTGGCTTTAATTCATTCAACTAAATTAAATTATATTAAAAACACATTTATTTTAATTATAACCTACAATTATATATGACGTAACATAGATAAATCCACCATTTTATATTCTATGTTCACATCGTGTGTAACCCTACATAATTTGTTCACGGGAAGTGCATTTATTAAAGTGATTAAATAGAATCGGATAAAAAGTCGGGGACGAGAACAAATCAATGTAACATCCCTCAAAATCCGCACCCTTCCCGGTCTCCATTAATGATAAACACACACTGCACACTGCTTTATTCAGAAATGTGTCTCTAAACCATTTAATGCAGTAGTAAGGGTCGAACTTCGAAGAAGACTATTTTATAACCAATAATAATTGTATTATAATTTTGTTAGTTAATTTAGTGTTATTTTGAGAACAAAGTTATACGAGGCATGTTTTGCAAGTAAGTACCGTTTTGCGTTTCCGCCTTTGCAGCGCTACGGTCGGCGTTCCGCGCATGCGCGCTGGTTACCTACATCTCTTGTCTACGCACTGACGCCATTACAGTCTGATTCTTCATTGTATACGTTGTTTACTGAGTGTTTAAGATGCCTCCGACAATCGTGGGTCCCGCCGATTTTGAAGTACGGACTGTTATACGATTTCTTAGTGCTAAAGGCGTAAAACCGATCGATATTCATCGTGAGATCTGTGAAGTTTACGGACAAAACATTATGAGTGATGGAATGGTAAGGAAATGGGTGAGAGCATTTAAAGATGGCCGCACAAATGTGCATTATGAAGAACGGAGTGGGCGACGATAACGAAGTCAAAACAGTTGTGATACAGTGGTTAACAAGTCAGGCGGCAGAATTTTATGAGGAAGGTATTCAAAAACTGGTGCCACGTTATGACAAGTGCCTCAATATTCACGGAAATTATGTAGAAAAGTAGATTAAGGTACAGGCTTTCATGTAAAAATAAAATTATTGCGATATCTTTGCACGTCTTTTTTTAATTCCAAAACGGTACTTACTTAAAAAACACGCCTCGTATAACATTTGAGGATAATTTGCATTAAGCCTGAGGCTTAAGTTGTATTATTGCTTTCATGAATGTAATCATTATCAGGTAAATGCCACTTAACGATATCGACTGCGCCAATAACTGGGTATTGTTTATTAATATCAAACAATACGATTTCTTAAAATAATGTCGGTTCTAATTACAATATTTCATTCATTAATGGTTATTGAATGTACATACAATTCATGATAAGCTGCAGTTCTGAATAATACGATTTTTTCTTTTTAATTATACAATTTAAGACGGCTATTATAGTAAAAAATGTTTTATTGTGCTACAAGCCTACGAGTAGGTATAACAAATACACAATCATTCATATTTTGTTCAAAACTTTGAAGTATTTACACTCAAGATAAAAGCTCTTGAGCTGAAGGCAACATTCTAACACGTGTCTTACAATGTGAACGTAAAAAAATAAATACTTAAACCTTCTTACGTTAAGAATATTTCTTCCTTCCTTCCTTTTATACAAGTAACACAATGACATATTTATTTGCACAAATATTTCCTAAATACCTTTCAATACTAAAATAAATTACCTTATTTTGACGTAACAATGCTACAAATAATTTTCAATTTTCTCTATGTTTGTTGTACTTGTAGCTATTTTAAATTTAAAATATTCTTTGTTATTTGTTTGAGTAAATCTTTAATATTAAATGTTATTTCATGCTATTATGTAATTGTGTGACACAATAAAGTTGCTATGGATTATTTGCTTCCGTTTCCGATTGTACTCTCAAATGATTACAATGGCAGGACCCGTAAATATAAATTGAAAACTCTTTGTTCAGTGTACAGCGGATCAATTCATAATGTTTCTGGTTTAATATATGATAAACTCGTAATAATTACAAATAAAGAAGAAGGAAATGAAGAAAGAGAAAGGGAAGAGGGAGAGAGGAAGATAATGCAGCAATAGGTATGATTGACGAATATATTAAGAAGAAGAGTGAATAACGAAAGAGAAAAGGTGATAAAATGGAAGAATGGTTAAGTTAGAGTTGAAAACCAATAGAGAAAGAAACAATAACATAATGGCGAAGCGAAATGGGTGACAGAAAGAATAGGAAGAGGAAAGAGACTTATAGAATAAGAACAAAAGAGACTATACTTGTATAATAGTAATTTGAGGCAGCAAGAAGATAAGATAAAATGAATAATGCGAGAATAATGATTGCCGAATATTTAAATATTTGTATTATTATAATTATTTATAAAAAATACAATATTACAAGAGTAATATTGCTGTATTAGAATAGTCCCTCCTTTTTCGATTACAAACCTATAATTTGGAGATAAAAAATTTCAATTAATGGACTAGATGTACATGGTCAGTTTAGGTGAAATATTTCAAGTTTTAGGAAAATTGTCAACAGCTCTGCGGGCGGTCCTATGAGTTCCGTATCGTTACCAACCGTCCTAGGGAACCATAAGGGATGCCCGTAGGGGTACAGTGGTCAGAACCCTGAGCCCTTCATCCCACAGAGTGGAGACGAACAGTCTAGCATTGAACGACACTAAGTAAGAGATATTGTTGAGTAATCACCCTACTTGCCAACATTGAAGTGCAAGTAAATAGGTTAAATAAATACTGAATGCAAGTCATGCATTTATGGGAATTACTAAATAGGGAAACACGGGTTTAATGTTATACGTATTTTAACTTTTACAGAATTTTTTTTTTATATAACAGAAAATATTGGATAATATTACATCTGAAATACAGAGAAAAATCAATGCTGCCAATAGATGCTTTTACGGATTAAAGAAGTATTTAAAATCAAATCTAATTAAAAGGAAAACTAAACTATTGATTTATAAATGTCTAATCAGACCTATACTAACACATTCATCAGATACTTGGACAACGACACAAAAAGATGAAAATGCTCTGGGTATCTTTGAGCGGCATTTTTTGAGGAACACAAGTCGATGGTGTTTGGCACAGACGCTCAAATTTAGCACTCTACCGCGCCTTCAGGGAACCCGACGTTGTGAAATACATAAAAATCCAAAGAATCAAATGGGCTGGCCACATTATTAGAATGAACAGTGAACGTTCAACACGGAAAATATTCCTGGCCAAGCCCACTGGAACAAGAACTAGGGGCCGACCCAACCTCAGATGGGTTGACTGCCTAGAATGGGATTTCGCCGCTCAGACCATGGCCAAAAAAAGAGAGGCCTGGAAGAAAATTTTTGAGAAGGCCAGGGCCCACCCGCGGCTGTCGAGCCACTGAAGAAGAAGAAGAAAATATTGGACAACTGCTTTTTATTCCTAATACAGAAATCAAAAAACAAAATCTATTAGTAGTAGTCAGGGGCGAGTTATCTTTTGGACAAAATGGGCAATTTCTTGAAGCGCCCCATCAATAAGAATCTCCAAATCAATTTTTGAAAAATATACTTTATTATAATACTCTATTTATAATAAAATCTGTGCCAAATTTACACCAAATACAGTAAAATCAAAGGTTTTACAGAAAGTTTATCAGTTTTGGAAATTATTGATATTTAAAGTGGATAATGTACGTTAATAGTTCATAAACTCGTTGTAGTAAGGGCTCCAGAATCAAATTTGCCCACGGTAGCATTGACTTTTTATTAAATACTAACAATTGTTTCCAGGGTCCCCTATGCCATTCAAGATGTTTCAACTACTGAGTAACTAGATCTATTGTGCCAGGGTATTTAGTGTATTTCATGTTTGTTACACAAACATTTGTTGTACGTATAAAGGCGTTTGCAACAATAATAAATATTTGAATTCTATTGAATTGTTAAACTCCGAAAATAATTTAATTAGGATTCTCATTATTGCAACAACACTAGAACCGTAAATTTGTTCCTTTTTGATATTATATGGTTCCAAGTAAAACAACGGTAAGTTTTTTTAATTACAAGTTGTTTTTCCAACTCAATTTTGATAAACAAAAAAAATTTAATTTATTAGTTATAGTAGATGCGTATAAGCACAATTAATTATGCCATTTACTTGTTGGAACTTTGGGTTTAATATTGATCACCAGTACCACTATTAAAGGACCCGATTTTAGTATTTATTAATTATAAAATTTACCTTATACACCCGTCATAAGTTCCATTAAATAGTGTTTAAAAATATTAAACGATTTTAAACGTAATTCAGATTAAACATAATTTACAGGCGTTTATGTCTTTTTAATATTTGTTCCATTTAAAGTACATAATATCGTACCTAATTAAAAAGTAATTATCATAAAAATAGTAAACTCATGTCTGTTGACAAAACAATTTTGAAAATATGCTCGTTTCCTAATCTAACCTAAAAGATAAATTAAAGTGACCAATGATAAGTGTAAAGAGGAAATACACACTAAAGAGATAACAATTTTAGTGTAAATTTGAAAATATATTATTTTGATGCTACATATAGTTCAAATTATGAGATTTCGACGGTGACTCATGGTCTACGATACGATGATGCATTCTGCCTTATTCGACCCTATATAGATTATAAAACAATGTGTTAAATACATTGTATCGTATTTTTACCGCCGAATTCTCGTAATTTGGTATATAAGAAATATATTACTTACTTATGCCACTGGGACCCCGCAAAATATTAGATTAATAGAAGAAAAGGTTAAGTAACACATAATGACTCTCTCCTCAGCCCTCTAAAAACCAAACAATGGGCTTGTGTCTTCATTTTTTAGTGGTCGATTTTTCAATTGTTGATTGAAATTGATGTTAATAAATGTGTATTGGCGTGCCTATTTTATTAAATATCTAAATATTGACGGAGATATAGCAATTAAAAGTTTGAATTGTAGTTTTAGCGCTAGAAATGGTCGGCCATATTTGTATGACGTGAAATGAATTTTAACGTCAGTTATTTGTTGAGTAGGTCAGTGCTGAGGTAATGTTTTGCAGCTGTTGGTAGTCAAATAATCAAGTCAAATAATAAGAATAAAAAGAATAATAAGTTTTTATTTTATTTAACCCTGCTAAGGCAGACATAATACTGAAATTTGATTGTTCCCTAAAATAGCTGTAAATAATATTTGATATTTTGATATATAAATACATATAGCAGAGTTTTATGAGCTGTAAGGTTGGCAGCGATTGTGATGTCACATGCACTTGGAATGTGTACAACGTTGAATACCTTTAATAATTAAAGAGACAAAATAATTTTTTTAGTTGTTAATATCTCTTAACATATAAGGAGTTATTAAAAAATAATTGAACATTTGAGGTTCTAGTAACCCACTTTATCAATATATAGTACAGTTTTACAGAAATTAAGACATAGGACACAAGCCCACTTTAGTAATTGTTTTTCAGTTTTTATTCTTCTTTTTAATAAATAATACGGTAGATCGAACCATGGTTTATCTGTACATATTTACAAGAGCAAAAACGCAGTGGGAGGGGAGGGGTTCACTGATTGAACATGTTTTATTTACGAACGCAACACAATTAGACGTTTCTATTGCACGTTCACTTTGTTAGTGCCTTTACCTGTTCATAGTAGATCCATCACAATCCCAACTGATCCGTAACGAACTAAATACGCAATAAATGTACTAATACTACAAATAGAGTAGTTACTTGTCAAATATAGATCTTTTTCCCATGCCATGTCATCAGCATCAACAATGACATCACTGCATGCACATTTCACGGTTTGAAACTACCTCATTTTTAGGTTAGATCAGAATTGCTCAATGAAACCGAATAAAGAACGTAGTAGAAATATAAATATATTATATAATAGATCAGACCACCCAATGTGTAAAGTACATAAATATATTATAAATGTCTACTTGCTAAATTTATTGTTGCTATTGTTGATGCGGTTTGATCTTCCTATTGTTGTAGAGGAGCATCCCTATCTGATTGACGTTTTTTCTGTGTGAGGTCGTCCAGTTTTCATACATGTACATTGTGCATACTTCATTCATAAGCAGATCGATTTTATTTTGGTAAAATAGATGATGGTTATTACTTTGGATAAGTTAGAACATTTAAATTTAGATTTAAATAGTTAATTGCAATTGACTTAGTGCGCAAGTGTAATTGTGTACGTAATAAAAAGTAAGTAACCTTGAATGAAACCAATTCAAATTATCTTACACTTTAGAATACTCGTATATATACTTAAAGTTATGAAGAATAGAAGCGCTTCTCACACTGCAATCGTTTTCTTGCGATTTAATTTCCCAGTAAACATTTGGTGAAGTGCCCTATTTTGTGACGTTTCTCTCACTATTTCACTTCAATTATAGTTCGCAACAGCTTTATCTTCATTTGTATTCCGACAGGTGGAATGGTTCTGTCATCTGTAGCCGATAAAACAGACATTTCATATGAAGAATTATGAGAAACTACACTTAAATGAACTCTTTCATGACAAAAAAATCATACGCATCTCCAATATGATGTCAAAGTGACTCCAAAATGCTCCAAAATGTTTACTGGGTTAATATATTTTAAATCATGAAAAAATGCAAATTAATTTTAAAATAAACAAATTCATATTCAGAGTTGAACAGTTATCACCAGTAACTAATTTGATTAATATTTGACAGGAGTCATTTGCCTATTGTAATTCTAATAAAATTACTAATAGGGTAGTCACCCGCTGGTGCTATTTAGGGTAGCAAAATCCGGCGTTAACCGCAACCAGCATGGTGCTTAAAACAGTCTCCATTGTTGTTTGTCATCCCTGCTATTTTAAACAGTGGTTTATGTATACATTACTGTTTACCCAGTTAGTGTTAGGTTGTTAGTCCTTTCCTTCTGCCCTTTGATGAAAATAAATTATTGTTACGTAACAAATCATAGATATATTACATCCGTTACTTAAAACTATGCAAAATAGTTTCATTACAAATGGAAAATAAATTTTGGCAAATATTAGTAGCCGGTAGTTTGTGTAGCTTTAGTTATAAAATATTAAATTTAATATAAGATTTCAGTAGTTAAACTTTTCATCTTAATTACCTCTTTATAATAATTAACAAAGCACGTATATTACTTTACATTAATGTAGTATATTAGTTAAGTAAAACCTAGTAATAATTCTTGTAAAAGAATCTAAATAAGGATACTTCATTATCATTTAATCCTTAAAAAGGACTTTTTGACATTCTATAATGCTTAAAACGTCCTACTTAAGAAGTTTTATGAATATGCTAATAAACGAATGGTAGATTTTCCAAAAAGCAATAGAATAGGTTATGTGTATAGGTTAAATCTTAAATATACGACAATTTGTTTGTTTTAATAATATTTAATGGTTTTAGAATGCCCATTTCAACGTTTGGCATTAAAAACTCACGACAAATGGCGAATAAATTATGTGGATAATATCTTTAGCGATAACCCTAGAAAGGACAAATTATTGCTTCATGACCAGGGTGCCAGATTGCTCCGTTGGCAAGTAGTACTTCACTGGTCAAATTGATTCGACCATTGATAGAAAATTGCAGATCCTATCTTTCTAACCTCTTTTTTCTGGCAACCGAAATCTTTAGACCGCCATTGATTATGGTGGCATTATATTATAGATACAAAAAAATAAGCAAAAATGTAGTTTTACAATTACACAGTTTATTTAAAAGCATCTCATAAGTCTCATCAGTCCAATTTATAATATTTTAGCAATTTTAAAAGTCAGATCTTGTTTTCAAATACATGGTTAAAAATATTGGTTTATTATTATGTTTGTAATAATTTATTGCACAGCACATTGTGATTCATTGAATAATAGTTTAATATACTAAAATATAGACTTACTTGTTATTGTAGTGAATGAACTAGTAATCGTACTGATCGTGGGTGGCAGTTAAAGAGACATGTACACGTCATATATTGACCACACGTTTTGTTCTTCAATACAATGGGGCAATAAATTTGCACAGCTCAAGCTGTGTGCTTCTGAGTTTTTGTATTATTAAGTTGTCACACTTGTACAATTATATCAAAATGTTTGAAATTTGAAGTTAATAAACACCATGAACATACAGTATATATGATAATACAAAGCGCGAATTGTTGGTTTAGAAATAGAATATTTATTTAAGATAGATTTATTGGTTAAGTCTATTATTAAAGCTGTATAAAGTAAATACTTTTTGAAAGATGTGCTTTTCAGAATGGTTTTGTAGTGTGCTTTTAACAAGTATATAATAGTGTTATGTAATCGCAGCTAAGTGCGTCGAGAGCATCGGGAATAGAATTTAGATTGCATTCTATCTAGTGTAAATTCGAAGGTCAAAGTCAAGGTGGCGAATGCAGCAGCTAATCGTGCTAAACTTCACAATATGTTTGTATTCAATTAAGAATCGTATTTTGAGTATTATTATTCGTATTATTATAAAGTTATATGCTATTACGTATATTACATATATTATGTATTTATTATAAAGTTTGTGGCTAAACTTTCGTTAGTTAACTGTAGTTAATCTTAGCATATATAAATTAGCATTGAAAACGCATATTTTAAGTTAAAAGTTATAGCATAACTGAAATTTAACTGAGTTGGCCATTTCTGATTAAAATACACCTCGATAAATGAGACATCCATATTACAAAAAATCATTACTATCTTACCCAGTAAACAATTTGGTGAAGTGCCCTATTTGGTGAAGTTCGAGTCACTCGTACAATTCTATTCTAACGCTTTACAAGTTCGAAGCAACAACACAGAAACTAATTTTAGTTCAAATTCATTCTCTACCTGTCACAGATTTTGTGTTAGTTAGAATTTTTTCATAATAATATTCTTTCTTTTTCCAACATCATTCATTAAGTAGCAGTTGTTTCTTTCATATTTTTCTTAGTTCACTTTTATTCCAAAGTGAGAGAGAAACGAGATGCAGTTAGACAAGTAAAATATATTTTTCACCGTTACACTTGTATAGTTTTCGTTCAGTACAGTATGTTTAAAGTATATGCTATCCTTTTTCAACAAATATTTCTTTAATGGTAATAGACAGACGCTATCTCCCTCAATCCCCGAATATAATGTATTTAAACGAAGATAGTATCCAGCGATGGTAAGACAGAGGTTTTAAACCTAACGCAGACCTGCCGATCGTGGATTTTTGAATCACCAAAACAATGTAAAAAACTAATATAACGAGTATTGTTGAAGATGAATAATATTCATTAAAAAAATCACGATCCGTACTAAAGATTACATCTATTTATTTCTTCATTTAAATATTTATATTTTGCAGACTCTAAAAAGTAGAATTCCATTAAGTTTTATACCCCTGCTATCCCTGCTAGTGTCAAGTTTATAACTCCGGTCATAAACCATAAACCGACTCCGCTTTTAATTCAGCAGTGAACCGTCGTTGCGATCTCTGTAGGTCATAAAAAGGGCCTTTTCTATGAACGACTGAATAGAAAACGAACACGTTCCAGACAAAAAATCTCATGATATGTAATAGAAATTAAGTAGAATTTACTCCAAAATGTTTACTGGGTAGAAACAAAGAATTTACTAATTCATAACTACAATCATGTTCTTTAAGGAATTTAATCATTGAGTTTCAATAACATAGATACGCCAATATATTCTACAATTATTATTTGTCTTATCAGCATCTATTGTTATCGAATATCATAGAAGGATTTATTTATCAGGTGCCACAAAGCAACACTGTTTATAACAGAATATGTAGCGGATAAAGTCACAAACTAAAATTTCTTAAACATTGATACTATTTACAAAAATATTGCTATATTATTTAGTTTTTGGTTTTATTGCTTTGTTATGTTAAGGAGCACTCCATAATTGAAACAAAAGTCGTTTACTCCCTTGTTAGTACACCAAAGTTAGTTATAACAAAGGTTTTTTTAACATTACCACTGCAGTAAAAAGTTTTACGAATATATTTTTCTCAGTTTTTAATACATAGTTATTATTAGTAAATCGAAAGTAGCTTAAAACTTTAAATACAATTATTCTTTCACACATTTAACGAGCATGTCGGCAGTTTAACACTCTAATACACTTGTGCACCTTATTTTTATAGTTCTTTTTAGTTTTGTACCTGTTCTTTAGCAGAGCGGTCAACCTGGTTAATAGTTTCATTCATTCCACATTTATTTTTTACTATTTTTCTTTTATTTTTTTATTTTTTGTGGAGGCGTGTTTCAATTTATAAATTGCATTATTCAAATACTACAATACATTATTGAATGGATTTTTTAAACATTTTTTTATGAATCGGACACTTTCAGGTGTTCTATGTATTCTCCGCCTTCGTGAACTAAATAATTGATACTTTTGTTCATTTTAAGGTTATGGGAAAATTTTTATAATTTTATGATTTTTAAAACATACTTTTCTTGGATATTTAAGTATATTATCTTTTTTACGTGTGTGATTTGATGGGTGACAATATGACAGATTGTTCAAAGTGATTTAAACGTAATAAACCTTAGATTTTTATTACGAAGATAACAAATAAAAGTGTACAAATTTATCGAACTGGAGCTGCTGTATGAAGAGCGGGAAATAGTTCTAAAAAGGTCATATGATGATTAAAAGTTTGATTAATATAGCCTTAGTACATGGACCCCTTATCTACTCTAATCTCACTTTAACATTTTCAAAATCTCTGTAAAAAAAACTATGAATATTTTTTGAAATAAAAAAACGAAAGCCAATTTTTTACCATTTCTTAAAACACCCCATAAATTTAGATTTTTACTGACCCTTTAGTAGACCTTTAATTGGCTCCGTTCAACATTAGACAACTTTTTAAATGGCAATTTCTGTCAAAACTGCTTTTTTATAAATCTGAAATTGGAAAACCCTTTTTTTGTTTACCAAACTCAAATTTAATGTATAATTAAAAAAACTCCCATAAAACACTTGTACGGATTACAAGTACTTAGTAAGTAATTAATACTTTGAGATTCACTTTTAAAAGGACTTTATAAGGGCTCGCTCAAATATATTCCAAGTGTCCTCTAATGTCAATAATTATTAAAAAGAAAACGGCTTCTTTTTCATAGCAATTGCAATAATTAATTACGAAATAAAGTATGTATTACTTGTATTAGTGTTAGATATACTTGATAGATGGCAGTAGTTGTAACACCTCTAATCAAATCTATTAGTTTAATTTATAATAACGATAATCGAACAATATTATCTTTGTACAAGTATAACGTTAAAATTATTATTACGAGTATTACGTTTTACCATGCAATATTTTGTCTTTCTTTATGAATGTATCATTTTCATATTTATAATTATTTTATCATTTATTTTATATTACGTATCCAAATTATTTATTGGCATTAAAACCTGATAATGCATCAATATGTCAAGTAACAATGTTTTAATGGTACAGAGTATGTTATCATATCATTGCCATTATTTTCGTATCTACGATAGCTGAGATAAGATTAGGCTGATTCAGTTATTAGGTATGGGTTATCAACACGAACCTAAATTGTTTTATTACATACGTTATTAAATCAGTTATCAGCAATCGGCTTTATAAAAAATATTCATAATACATATTTGTGTTGTTATTACGATGAATAAACCTTTATTATTAGAATGTTTTATATGAAGGCTATTACAACATGAATAACAGCGGTAAATTTGAATTAAGTATCGAGTTTCTGAAAAAACTGTTTTTGAAATTCAATTGTATCCAGTTGTATTGTGTAAATGTTGTATTTCTTTGTAGGTAACCCTCCACAACAATGTAATACATGTAATTGTCAAGTAGCTGTACAACACATACTGAAAACATGCTAAACATACGAAGCCACCCGAATAAAACACAATATCATTAGTTCATTTAGTCAAGGTTGCAGCACAACGAGAGTTTCTCATTGAGACATACCTTATCAACATGTTAGAAAATGACAATGATCGACGAATATGATCTAGCAGTTGACATTGCCGTAAATTAATAAAGAAGAAAATCTATTTTACCTAGAGTCCCATAATGCTCTGTTCCCTGTAAGAAATCTTCCTTAGGAAATGATATGATTTAAGGTAATACATTTTCATAATTTTTACAGCTGTCAAAACCATTATTTATAATTAGATAAACTTATTTAACGAATGGGCTTGTGTCCTATATCTTAATTTCTATAAAAGTGTACTATATATTGATCAAGTGGGCTACTAGAACCTCAAATGTTCAATTATTTTTTAATAACTCCTCTATATGTTAAGAGATATTAACAATTAAAAAAGTCATTTTGTCTCTTTAATTATTAAAGAGATTCAATGTTGTACACATTCCAAGTGCATGTGACATCACAATCCTTGTGTAAGGTTGTCAACCTTACAGATCATAAATCTCTGCTATATGTATTTATATATCAAAATATCAAATATTATTTACAGCTATTTCAAGGAACAATCAAATTTCAATATTATGTCTGCCTTAGCAGGGTTAAATAAAATAAAAACTTATTATTCTTTGATTTGACTTGATTATTTGACTACCAACAGCTACAGAACATTACCACAGCACTGACCTACTCAACAAATAACTGACGTTAAAATGTATTTCACGTCATACAAATATGGCCGACCATTTCTAGCGCTAAAACTACAATTCAAACTTTTAATTGCTATATCTCCGTCAATATTTAGATATTTAATAAAATAGACACGCCAATACACATTTATTAACATCAATTTCAATCAACAATTGAAAAATCGACCATTAAAAAATGAGGACACAAGCCCATTGTTATAATTCAATGATAATATATAATTGACATAAAGTATGGGTAATTTTGTTTTTATTATTATTGATTCCATAATTCCGAATTATTAATATTTAGTTGGCAGATGTTTACTTATAAATAATATTTTCTATACTCGTATAATTTATTGTTCCGCTATAGTTTTAATTATTTCGTTTGCACATTATATGTAGAGAAGAAAATACAGCTTTAGTGAGTGGAAAATAGTATAAATATATTACGAATATATAGGAAAGTAATATGTTTTACAATTTTCAGCTACGTGGCAAATATCTTAATTTTACGTTAATTACATCTACATATATCAAAATATTCGCCCACTTATACCAATCATTAAATGATGCGTCCCAGTACATTACGTTCCAGACTAGAACCCTATCAGGTTTTCCCGGTAAAGTCCTTGTACAGCAGTCATGTCTTTTTTATACTAGAACCATATCATGCTCATTAGATTAATCTTACAACATCTAAGGTAAAATTCCATTCGGGCCCTTGCTATAGTTCTAAAGGAAACGTTATGATTGTTGGATTTAAATGTCGCGTCATTTTTTCTATAAGTTTGACAGTTCAAAAAATTTCATATGTTACCCCTGTTAATATTACGATTAATAAATATGAAACCCTGCAACTAAACCCACTAAGTACGACACGACAAGCTTGTCGCGTACGGCAAATTTGAGAGTACGACAGCACAGAAGTCGTACGCGGCTTGACACTTTTATATTTACCGTTTGTTAGGTATGCGTACGAACGAATGTCTACTGGGTCCGGCCAGTCGTGCGTATTTTACTACAGAGGTGAATTCTTGTGTTGTGTAAAATAATTCGCATCTTAAAAACTGCAGCAGCTATACCTTACTCTCAATCTTATTTCGTTATAGCAATTTAGTGAGGTTAGACTTATCCATGAATTTTAGAATTTTTTAACTAAAGAAGAATCCGATAGTTATGGACACAGAAAAATATCAAATCAAAATAGATCGATACAATCAGTCTTCTTCTTCAATTAACGGCATTATCTTAGTGATAAAGAAGATGATAATCACTCCCAAAATATCTAAAGTTGGTCACAATAAAATAAATTTCAGACACTGTGATTCAATCATGTAGTGAAACATTTAATTTAAAAGTTGTGTTTAGTTTGTTACTTGTGTTAATTATAGTGAATAAATTATTAATGAAATTAGAATCAACATGGCGACTACTTTCCGCATGTTTGTGTTTGCGACGTTTTTGTTATCGTGCATAGCCTGTGCTTTATTGGTTGTTGCGATAGCAACTCCACATTGGGTAAGAATATTGAACACAAAACTAATACTACGTTTTCAAAGTTCATAACACATATTTTTTTTTTATTAAGGATTAATTTCGAAAATCGTTTCAATACTTAAGGGAGTATATCCGCAATAATATAAATAAAGGAAATAGTTCTACTTAGAAACTTCGAGAGAAATTGAGACTCTGGAACAAAATATTACATGAGTTTTTTATGGCTAATTGGCGCTATGGTTTATTATTTTTATCATCATCTTCCACACGCCCCTTAATCAGTAGTATAGTTGCTGAAATCGCAATATTGTTATAAAAAAATGAAGGAAGAGTGACGCAGTTTTTTTTTTACATAAGAATTAGTTCAATAGACAGAAAATTTTAGCAGTTGTACGACTAAACCCCGTATCTAATCAGAAAAACTTTAATTACAAAAATTACTTTATAATCACATACTCGTATATCTGATTGTAAACAGTGATACATTTGTTTAAACGTTTCCAATATGTATTCTGACGTCACGTTATAAATAATATACATCAATACCTCTAGAGATGTGCACAAATAGTTTTCAAAAGTATTTAAATACAAAATAGAACAGGCTCTCATAGCAGCTCGTTTGCAAACAGTTTGAGATCTGCATATTTTGTTAAGAATGTACTCTGGGAGCCTGGTCTATTTTGTATTTAAATACTATTGAAGATTATTTGTGCATATTTCTGCATACCTCACTATACGGCCTTTCTTTATACAGCATTTTGCTATAACGGTCTTTATTATTGTAGAACTTTTTTGATACTGTTATATCATTGAGACCGAATTGCGAGTAAAGGTTCGTTATACGGCATTTCGCTTATGGCTAACTTTTCCGGAAAATATCTAAGCCGTAAAGCGAAGTAGATGGATAGTTCTATTTTAAAATATATACAAAAATCATACATAGAATATTACAAACTCGATTTGATATTCTCGTACTCGTATTTATAATAAAACTAAACTAAAAGCTGATAAACAAAGCATTCATGATCTACCAAGTGATCTATATTGCTTAGATATCTGTAGATACTATTTTAAGTCAACTGCATAATCTAAATCTAATTATTTAAAGTGTGACTATACTATACTATTTTTTCGGTATTTACTGCCACACTAAAAGTATTCTTGAAAAAATTGTAACTCAAAAGAGTAAATAATAAAAACGATTACATTTATTGAAATAAAAAATATAGCGGAATTATGTCCAGGGTTGTTTTGATGCTTTACCGCGATACCTCACAGTTCTAATCTTAAATTATAGTCAAAACTTTGTACTCATTGTGTTTCAGATAGACGCTGAAGCAAAAGTTGCAGACGGTATTTCTAACAACAATATTATGAATTATGGCCTTATTGGAGGAGAGCTAAAGAACATGGTTTGGAGTACACCGAGGATTTCAGACTTGTATAGTAGGTAGTTTAGAAATTAGTAAGAAATTGATACTGTACCGTATACTAAGGGTCGGTTGCTGAACTCAAGGTTATTGCAAAACTTAGTGTATAATTACTAAGTTGTACACAATCCTTAAGAGTTATAGAATACATTGATGTTAAAAATGTTCAAGATTGGATTAAGAAAAGCCTGTTTTCTTTCAGTAACTTGTTTGCCAGACGAAATAGTTTGCATGCTCAGCTGCCTTGGATCGTCTGAAGAGCGAGAAGCAGAGGTAAACTATTTGAGGTTATATCATTTCCATAAAAGTAACAATTTAATAAACTTCTCGTTTCGTAAAATGTTTCTATATACTGATAAAGAACTAATTAAAAAAGTTTATCGATATTAAATACAATTGCATAAAAACAAGGACATTCTTTACTAGAATTTTGCGCTAGATATTGCATTTAATCAAGAAAATCTGGGAACTATCCGATACAGACTTTATATGATATTTCTATAGTTGGGTAAGCCTTATGAGTGCCCGATTAGTTCCTTACATTGATACAACCCGATTGGGGCCTCATGTATCTCAATCTTCCTTAAATCCAGTAACACAAATATTATAGAATAATATGAACGATTTTTTAGGCAAGGAGATTAGTAAAGAAGGACTACAGCTATATAGCTTGTCCAACTGCAGTCCGTTCGTTAGTTGAAGACACTGAATCAACATCGATCAGTGATAAAACATCGATAGAGTCAAAAGCAGGTAACCTTTTTTAATCAATTGGAGACATGTCAAATGTAATCTTCATTCTTGATTAATAAACATTTTTATTTTCAGGATCGGATCCCATATTTATGAGTTTCATAATTTGGATCTTTGTCCTTATCTTCCTTGCACTCGCTCTTCTAATGGGAATAGTGTCTGCGTTCTTCTCTGTTTTCAATACAGCTACGAATCCTGATCAACCCATTCTAGCAGTATTTGGTAAATATTCAAGATTACATTTTTTTAAATATTGTTAATATATTAAATTATCTGCATCCATACATAACTGTATTTTAAGAATACTTCCACGCTACGGGAAACAAAAGGAAATGACTATCTGTGATATAAGTATTTTTCGATTAAGAAATAGCTACGACATGAATCATAAGTTTTGTAATGTCACATCAAATCTAAACTTTGCTTAAAAAGAAAGAGACAAGAAAAAAAAATTATGTTCAAATGAGTGACAAAAAGTGAAAATGTATAGTTGCTGAGAAAGGCGGCGTTGTAAAATCGTTGTATAATCGTAGACATCATACAAGGAATTTGTCTTAATTAAAATGTCTCTGTGTCTAGACGATCTTCGCAAGGATACAGACATATTTATTAATTGTTTAATTGTGTAATGAAGTTTTTTAATTGTTGCAGGGCTTTATATTTGGAATGGAATTGGAGCAATATGCTGCGTAACCGTTTTGCTGATTTGGGGAATATACTTCATCCTTGTTCTTTCGATAAATATAGCTGTTTTTGAAACAATTTCGAACCGATCATCATCAGAGGGTTTGGCAACATTAGGATACTCATACTGGTATTTCTGATAAATTTATAAATACATTTAAAATAAGTAAATTTATAAACAAAATAAAGAAACATTCCTAAATGATAAAAGACATTTAAAAAATGTAGAAATAGGACAATTAGAAAAATAAACATTTAATAATTTTCTGTTTTTGTAGGATGGTCTTGGGCACGTTTGTTATCTTTTGCACCAACATTGTAATATTATTGGTAAGACAATGGAAACTGAGTCGTCTTCCAGAGCCCGAAAAGGTTGAGGTAGAGAACGTCCGTGATGGAATTTTATACTTGTATTAATTATTTAGTTCTATTGTATTATTATTTATTAATTATATTAACGAAACATCTGTCTATTAATTAAGCTATTAGACTAGCAAAAATAAAAAAAAATTGTAAGGAAAATATAAACCTGTGCAATTTTTTAGAAATATATTAATACCATTGATATTTTACTATTTATTCGAAAGTTTTTAATTTATGAGAGTTGTTTGATTCAAAAACATTTTCAGTGACTTTTTTATTTAAAAAAAGCGCTTTATTTCTCAATAAATAATATTTCTTTCGGCAAAAAGTGCTTTATTTATCAACGTTTTTCCAATTTTTTTATTCCTTCCAGCACAGAAACTTTTTTGTTCTATTTATAAATCCATTAAACCTGCAACAAGGAGTTAACTATGAACGAGTACCTGAAGTTAGTCGCAAATGGTTTCCTTCAGTCACTTTATTATAACAAAACCTTTTATCTCTAGAATTACACATATGGAGGATATTATCAATAGCATTCTGCTATAAAACTGTTGATAAAACTGATAACAATCGCAGGAATAGTATTCAAGTAGAATCATCGACGGCTTATCACGTCGTCATCGTCATCATCAGTCACGCTTTGGTCAGGTTGCTGGTTGTGATACCATGGGTTCAGATTGAGAGCTGTTCCAATAATGTAGTCAAAATTATATTGTAAAAATATAGTGAACTAGTGATTTGTGATTTAACACTTAGTTTAAGTTAAAGAAATTAACAAATTGTGTGTTTAACGCTATTTGTGTTAATTAATTTAATTCAATATGGCGACCACTCGTCGAGCGTATGTGTTTGCAACATTTGTGTTATCCTGCTGTGCTTTTGCGCTTTTAGTTACTGCACTAATGACTCCACATTGGGTAAATTATAATACTTTGCCTATGGAAAAAATCTCATATAAATCATATATTTAGGAAAACCTTCGTAGTGAATAAATAAACCAACAAGCTGTACCTTGACCAAGTTTGTTAAAGCAACAATGTTTGAAGGCAGCTGAGCTAAAAGTCAGATAACGTTGATGTAAAGATACTACTTGTGTTGTAATATTTATTATTTCAAAATGAATATAATAAATAATAACCCGCATAACATAAATCATGAATAATACTACATTAAATAAAGCTAACCTTTTAATTAAACGTAAAATTAAGTACCCAGGTACTTGCTACCGTCGCACAAGCTAATTCCAAGTTTTAATGTTTACTTCTCATATAGAACAGTGTCAGTGTCAGTTTCATAGTTGCTAGCTTCCTACAAGCTAATTGAATTGGTACTTAGAGTTACAATTTTTAGCTGTGTCATATTTAATCTAAAATGGTCGTGTTTATACATTTTTTAGATAGTTTATAATCCTTTACTTCTTAAGAAGTCTCCTTATATTTAACCCTCGAAAGTAAAAGTCTTCTTTAGAAGTTGAGAGAAGAAAATATTTTATATTTCAAAAGCAATAAAATAGGTCACAAAACATTTTTAAAACACATTTTGTTTTAACATTTTTTATGTTTAATAACTTTTTTATGCTAAATGTGATGTTGGCTAAATTACCTCAAATTGGGTAATGATGAAATTAGATAAAATGATATTTTGGGGTAATATCGTAGAAATAGATAAACCTTAAATACACGTAACTGTGTTTAGTGACACACGACAGTGCGATAATGTTTTAGTTTTCACCTGACACTAGTACAAAGTCTCACTTATAATTTTAAAAAGAAAATCCTTAAAGAATACAAGATATAAAACTGAATATGGTGTTGGTGTTCAGTGAAACGTCAATTAAAGTGATACGTCTATTAAATTCATAGAGCCATTCTTTTTCTAACTCGTTAAGTCTTAAGTGCGATATTTCATTTGATAATTATTCGTCATAATATCTGATTTAATCTTAATAAGCTATAATTAGACAAGGAAAGCAAAACTATAGTATACTCGTATGTCAAAAGACAATGAATATTGTAATGAAATATTGTACAAGGTATTTAGATCTGTGTTAGATTACTTCCCCGTACTGGTAATAAAGCCGACATAGCGTAGATCTCTATTTATTCCAATACTTTATCAAAAACGTACATATTAAAACATGTTAATCAAAAAAGAAAATGTGTATAAACAAATTGTGGGATATTGAGTCCTTTATTAGATTGATAATAGGTATTTTTATCTTAGGACCAACTAGTATCGCGATATTGCAAGAAAAACCTATATTTATGTTGATATAAACTTACTCCTGATTATCAAATTATTAAGTTTATTAAATGTAATATTAGTTATTTATTTTTTTAATAAAAATTGAAAATGAGTAGATGAGTAAAAATTACGTTTTATGAATTTGAATCCTTTAAGGATTGTAGGACAAAAATGACTATTATAATTTTATATATCTTCGTTAATATTGCGACTTATTAAAAAATAATTGTACATTTGAGGGTAGCTTATACACGAATTTTTAATTTTTAATTTGAAAAATTAAACTTTTTTTAATTTAATTCAATCTTTCCTTCTTTATGATCAAATTTTAGTTTAACTAAAAGGTATAATTTAAACCGTTTAACATAAAAAATTTAAACTTCAAATTTTTTCAGATCAGAAGATCATTTTTATTGCTCCTATCAAATATGTTCCATCTAATATTCAATGTTACATGTGACATGTCTGATTGAGAATGCTTATTACACCTTGATAACAAATGCCATATCCAAATTAAAATCGTGTTGAACTCAAGTACAAAACATGTGATAAGCAAAAAGAAAAAATTATTCTTGATCCATTTCTTTTAGCATGAGAGGATTTTTCTTACCATTCTTACCAATACTTTTCTTCTACACTAACAAGTTTGACTTTTCTTTTAACTAAATTCAGGATTGAAATTTGATCTATGTGCCATTCAGTACGTGATAACTGTTTTAAGTCATTTTGTTAGTTGTTATACCTTATTCGCAGCAAACAGAGATATAACACATTAAAGCATGAGAGTAATGAGTTTTTCTTGTTATTTGCAGATAGATGCTGAAGCTGACCCAGGGCCATCTACTAAAAATTATCAAATAAATTACGGATTATGGAATGGAAATGAAATCGCCTTCCTTTTGGAGTCTAGTCCACAAACATATGACTTAACTGGTTTGTACATATTAGTTGTCTAACTTACTTCTACTTGAACGAGGCGAGTGCGTCATCCCACTGGATAACGACTGGAATTTATAGAAAATACAATGGAAAATGCAAATTTTTTACTGATATACTAAAGTGTTTTTATTGATATATTGACAAAATTACAGTCTATAAAAGTCTGACTTTTCATGTTAAATTATCTGCGGACGTTGATTTTGTCAAGCTAATTAAATTACCTAAATGAGGCTTTATTAGAACAATTTAAAATTTCTAACCTCAAAACTATTTTTCTTTTCGTGAAACTTTTTAAAGCTTCTTATTTAAATGTAATTATAATATAATACTTATTGGTTTTCAGTCGTTTGCATCATGGATGAGGGGAAGTGTATGTTCAGCATGAAAACTACCCCTGAAGCGAGAGAAAGTGAGGTAAAGATTGTGGAGTTTTAGTTAAATATTCATAAATATTCAAATTATATTCAGGTGTAGCATGCATCTTTGTTTACATTACTTTGAATAAACACATGAAATAAATATTTTTCACTACTAATCAACAAAAATAAAGTGATGTGTAACATTTGTTGCATGCTTATCAGGTGCTGCACGAGGCAGAATTATTTGAGATTATTTCTCATATTCATTACGTCATTTTATTTGCTTTAATAACCATTATAGTTATTTCATTATAGTTAGTCACATACTTAAAAAACAAATTGTTTAGACTTCTTTTGTAAGGTAAATTTTAGATTACATGTGACGTCACGACTCTTATGATTCCCCACTTTGAGTGTCACGTAGTTAATGATCACTATATAAAACAATTAAATTTTACAATTTACAGGCTAAAGCCATTATATCAGGAACCGCAATAAGTTCTTGCGTGAGTGGAGGTGCAATAACTACAACTACAACTACTACAACTGTTACTCCGGATGCAGCTAATGGACTTGCAGGGGATATAGCTGTATCTGACGCTGTTGCTTTTGATGCAGATATTTCCATATCAAAAATGAAATATATGAACATAACATCCAGAGCAGGTTAATGAGATTAATTTTATTGGACATAATTTAACAATAATTATTTATTACAATATTTTCTGCAGATGGTGAAGCGCAGCTACTGGATGCTGGCATTTGGATTTCCACAATTCTTTTCCTTGCTCTTGCTATTGTGATGTCTCTTGTATCTGCACTGTTCTCCGTTTTAAATACAGCGACTAATCCAGTGGAACAAATTCTGAGCATTTTTGGTATAGTATCATTTCTTACAACAAACTATTTCTTCATTCTTCATTATAGTCGAGTGTAAAAAGAAAATTAAAAATTAATTTAAGAATAATTTTGTCGATTTAAATCCAGTCTAAAACAGCCATCAACAATATTTTACTTAAGCAAAACCTATCAATATTCAAACTAAAAAAATGTAAATTCTGGTAATCTAGAGATAGATAGATTTATATCAAGATAATTATTTTTTACATAAAAACTTATTTTTTAATATTAAATAAACTATATAACCATATAACTGTGTTTAGTAGCTGTTTAAGTTCTAAAGTAAATTGAAAGTTAATATACTGTATGTTAATTTGACTATATATCAGGCGCGCTTGGTTCATGAAAAAGTTGAAAGCACTGCTATCAAAAAAATGTTTTCTTTTACACTTAAAACACATAATTAAAGTGATTTTTATCGTGTTAAATTCACACAAGGACTACTGCACAATAATTTTTTATAATAAACATATTCATAAGACAAAATAAATTTGTACGAGTATATTTGTCTAATTAAATGTATTAAAAATTGATACATCATTAAGTCAAAGAACATTTTTAGAAAATTGATTCTAGCTGTAATAGGCTTCTAGCCTATTTACAAACTTTCCACCAAGTTCCACAGTGTTGCTTCTCTACCGTCAATTAGAAATATTATTTTTAAGTAATCAATGTTACATTTGTAATATTTAATGACTATATTTAGGTCTGTACATTTGGAATGGAATTTCTGCATGTTCCTGTCTACTGGTTCTCTTTCTCTGGGGCATTAATTTTGCCATGAACCTTTCTGTAAACATTGCTACTTGCAATACTCTCACGAAGCGAGCATCTTCTGAAGGGTTAGCAGCCATGGGATATTCATACTGGTATTTACCATCGTTACATTATATTCATTTATTTATTTTCAATTGTATTTAATAATATTGATATCCTTAGGATGGTCTTTGTTTCCTTGATCCTTTTCTTGGTTAACATTGGTCTGCTTTATTTGCGGAAGTTCCTGTTGGATCGACAACCACCACCTCCTACAATAACAATAGATGACAAGTCCGATGGAACCATATTTTTGTATTAGTTAACTCTTAAAATGATTCATTATTTTAATTTCATACGTGAAAATACCATTTGTATATTACACATATCTCATTTGTCATTTGTAGTTTCTTTTCCTGTAACCTTTAAAAGAAATACTAGCTATAACTATTAAACTTAATGTGTGTCCGGTAGTTCTAATTTTTGGATATGTTTGAAAGACGTTAAATATTCTTTTAAATTATATTAGATATATTTATATACTATAAAAGGTTTAAGAAATTTGGGCAAAATTCTAAGCGCACGCAATTGCTGTTAAATCATTTCTAATTTACAAAAAAATGTTGTATACACAAATTGTAGGAAATTGAGTGCTATATTTTTATGTTGAGACTCACTAATAAGCAAATATACCAAAAGAACCAATTTTGGTTGCCATTTTTTCAAGATGAAGGCGCACTCGTATCCTAACTTTAAAAGACATCCGAAAACCAGAACTATCAGATTTAATGTAAGGCAAGCGCCATTATTTGCTCCTGCTATCGTATTATAGGAGTATAAGTTGCATAAGTTAGGATTACAATAAGTGCTGCATTACGCTATGCACTAAAAGGTCTATAGATTTTCAACTTGCAACTAGAAGGAATTGAATTCGGTGTGAGAGCGATAGGAAAGGTAATTTTGAAGGAGTATTAATTAAGAAAGTTATTTAAATAATATTATCAAAATTTTACTGTAAGTACTTTAAGAAAAAATTATTTTAAGAAAATATATTTTAACTTTATGTAATATTAGATGGAAAATGTAAAACAACTGCAGTTTTAATTAGATGTACATATTTGCTTAGAAATAAAAGACACAATTTTCAATTCTAATAATAATTACACTTCAATCTTCTCTTTTATTCCTTAAAACTGTTACTGCATCTTTTTATTGATGAATTTTCAGTGATGACTTCACCAGAAAATGAGCTTATTGCAGACAACTATCTCAGAAATGAGTTTGCTTTATTATCAGTGCCATTTTAATAAGTTTCTACCGAACTAGATTAAAAAATGTAACACATAAATCTTGAAAAGTAGAGCGCTCTCACTTCTTGTCGTTTAATTATCACTCGCGTGTAATTATTTAACTATTTAATGCATTTACGCACGTGCAGGTGCATATTCATATGCACTGTATGCGACACTAATTAAAAGTAGCATGATCAGTAACTAAGACGTAAAGTTTTTCTTACAAATAGAAATCAAGTAAGTGTAAAAACGATAAACTCGTATATACGAGTATGTCTTATAGAATTAAAATAACTGTTACCACAATAAACTAACTAAAATGTGTCAAAAATTATTTATTTCAAACTGGACCAAAATACAGTAAATGTTTACAACCAAAACAAGATTTGTAGATCCTGTTTTTATAATAGAATCAAGATTTCCAACTTTGATTTATTTTTATAGAAATTTATGATGTCCACATTGCATTAAATATTGAACACAACCGTTAAATGTTTTTTTAAAATAATGTTACCCTTTATCAGTTAAACGGGCAGTAACTGAAAAAGTTAGGTTAAAAATTATTTCATATAGAACAAACAACAACTTTACTTATCTTCAATAGGTTTATATAAATCATAACGCGAGAACTACATGACAATTAACTATTAGATTGTAACCTAATAAAGTAAGTAAATATTTATTTAAATGATAAATTTTGATAAACAATTTAACCTACAACATTTTGATTAAATATGTAGTTCAACTAAAGCGCCACCTTTTAGCAGTTACCGACATTAGAATGCAGCAGGTGAGTCGCCACAAGTATTGCGAGCGTTGCGTGCATCAAACCTGTATACATTCACTGAAGCAAGTATGAAATCTGTGTTTGCTTAGTAAAAGGGTATTAGGATAGTAAAACTACTTTTCTACAGAATTTGATAAAATTTATGTATGTGTTAATAACAAAAATTCAAATGTTTTGACCTCTTGTGAAACCAGATATTACGTAATAATTAAAGGGGACATATTAGACAAGTAGGCAGCAAAATATAGTAAAGTCATGAGAACAAAACGGATATATTTTAGAGCAACAAATTCCTTGGTCTGTCATTGCAGTATAAACTAATGATAATTCACTACATTCCTTTTAATATTAGTAGTTTCACAAATGCAGTAGATTATTATTTAATTCTATATGAATATAGTTTCCTATCAAACTTATGTTTAAATTAGTTAATTTTTAACAAAATAAACACATGTAGACTTAATATTAAATCTTCCACCGTAAATGACGTCACAACTAGAATGCTAAGGTAGATTAACACGGGTACAATCAGCTTAGAAAACAATTACATTTTAACTTAATAAAACAAATAATTTATTTCAGTTAACAATTTAGAAGTCTAAGAATGTCAGAAGATTTCAGTTTAAAGAGGTCATGCTGAGTCTCATTTTTAGGAGAAGTTTTATTAAAAGATATGCCTTTTCGAATTAAAATAAAAACAATATTTTTTATATTGCGTTAATATTATAAATTGCAAAGAATATTAATTTACCTTCTTTTAAACTACTATAAGTGTAATTTTCTTACATTCTGTGGTCAACCATAACATTCGTAGCTTAGTTAGAGGGTGAGATAGAAAGCTACGCAGTGCTACGTGAGAGGGGGTGGAGTTAGAGTAAAGCTCTTCACTGTAATTCATTTTAATAATTTTAATTAATAATAATTTTAATTTTATTAATTTACATTTTAATTATTTTCATTTATTTTATCTGGCACAATGAATAGACTTTTCTTTCGCTCTTTGGGAACATCAAAAACTTTTTGTACTGAAAACAGCTACGTACCACACAGGGGGTGGGGGATGATGTTCATGGTAAAAGCTACGATATGCTACGTGAGGTGGGACCATGTAGTTATGAATCTAACGTAAGACAAAGTGCTTTTGTATAATTGCGTATTCATTAAAAACTTTGACAATATATTTAACTTAACGAGTATAATTTATGAACACTACTGTACCAACATAACAGTCATCTGCTTCAACTATGCAGGTAAAATAAGAGGTTAGTGGCTATCCGTGTATTGAAGTCGGCAACCAACATGGCGGTAGGACGTGGTTGCTTTCAATAACCTGTGTTATTTAAATAACAATAATAATAAATCAATAAATAAAAGAAACAATTATATATTAATTTAATATAACAATAGTGCGACATATCTTTAAATAATTGTCAAATGTAGAAGTAACAATAAACGAAATGTGTTTTAATAATAATTAATTAATGATTAGTAATACGTGCGGACGCAGTGTATTGTTTGGAATTCGAAATTAGCCGACGTAAGTATGCCAATGTTATTTTAGCGAGTGTAATCATATTTTGATATTGATGTTGTAATAATATTATGTATTACAATACGTTTCAAATTACTTGCTTTGTGAAATGATACATAATGTATTCACTTGCATTAAAAAATACAAAATATGTAAAAGAAATTTACAATCAACGCATCCCAACTATATAACTTTTTAAAAAGTTATTTTAGTTTTTTTTCAAGTTTTAAGTATACTTTATGAATGACATGGTATGGACACATTTACATAACGCATTCAACCGCTTCTTTGACCTTTACCGTATATAATTACATGAGAATTCTAAAATAGAATTCCTTTCTTGTCTTATTTTATAATATACATAGGTTCCTTGTAACTTAAGATATATGCATATTTCAGGAAATGTTATTGAAAGTGTATTTTACTTATACAACTAATTACAAAATAAGTTTATTGTTATACAATGGGTAAATAAAATTGTTGGCTTAATCAATTTACAAAGCTCCTCACGACTAGACTTTTAAGGGTAAGAAAACCTGCAGAATATTTTCTATGCAAGGTTGGTTTGATTTTTATTATACTTAGTTTTGATATAGCAATGACACTTAATACATTATCATTAGATCAAAAGTTAATCATGCTTGACTTCAATCGTGCACAACGTGTTCTATTAACACTTCCTTAAATCATACTGGAATTCCGGTTATTAATAGCTATGAAACAAGCGTATTCACTTTAAGTACCGGTGTCCGGTATTTATTGTTCATGATATTGCAAACTGAGAGTTGAAAGAAAGGTTACGTCCGGCACTGGTTCAAAATAAAATCAATTTTAAATTGATATTGGAAAAGAACTCAGCTGTTGAAGTGCGGAATAATATAATATTGCAGTAAATTTAAAAAACAGGACCCCGTTAAGGTTTATTTAACATAACAAAAGTTACTTGTTACGTAAATAATGTTTAAAATACAATGATTTGTGACATACTTTACCGCTTCGTGAAAAATAAATTTACCTTTTGTTTAAAAACATAACCATAAAACTTTTTAAGAATTACACAATCTTTAGAAATCCTATTTAAAGAGTTGTAAAATATGTAAAGCCAGGAAAGAAACTCCTTAGCGTATAATCCATATTTTACCATTTATCTCTCTTATGAACTGCTTTACCAATAGTATCTTTAACCACATTACGTGTGTTTCTAGAGAATTTCACCAATGCCGCCAAGATGAAACATCGTTCAATATTCTCGTTAATTGATTATGATTGCAAATGGCGATGACAGGAAGTCAGCCTTGAAAAAGTGGAATAGGAAAGTTAATATTAACAAGTATAATAGAACTGTTAGATCGGAAGTAAAATTATAAGTAGACATATTATTGAAAAACATAACTAGCACAATAGTGTAAAAACGTTAATAATATAAGTGCGGTAGATATTGTGGAATTCTACGATGCTCTTTCTTTTATAGATATGTTAATTACATGGCTTTAAGCTATGGATTAGTATGTCTCAGTATCGTGTCAGCACTCAACGTGCTAAATTTGAAGACGCGTAGATATGCAGCAAAACATAGAAACGAACAAAGATGAAATAAAGCTAACAGCTAAAATATTCATTAATAAAAATTTGTCTAATTAACAAACGTATTCTTTAAACTATTAAAATTAGATACTCTACCTTTACAAGAGTTTCAACATTTTTTGACTTAATTAGTAGTTATGTGTCATTTTAATAAAATCAGACTAGTCAGACTAGTATGTATATAATTGATTGTCCGGGTATCGAACCCGAAGACACAGCTGTCAGGTCAAGCATCACTGTTGTCATTTACTAATAAATATAATTAATTTTAAATTTCTTGTCCGATAACGCTAAAATAGGGAAATTGTGTAGGTAATTTTAATCTATTTCATTACGTAATCGTAACAAAATATTTAAATAGAATTTCTATATAAAGCAAGAGGACAACATTCTCTTTTTAATGCAAACGTGTTGCATAATTTATGTAAGAAAATAATTGACATATAATACTACCGGCTGACTCAGGTTGACAGAAATTGATTATGAAAGAAAAAATGTATATTAAGTGTATCATATTTATTTCCTTGTCTCTATCTTTTTATAAAAAAGTAGTCTCATTATAATGTCTACTGTTTCAAACAGGTGTTGTTAAAGTATAGCACACGTGCTAGCTGTGCTAAATGTTAATTTTTTTTTACATAAATTACTGTAGTGTAGTACTACTTTCATCTTAAAACCAACTGGTAAGAAACTATTGTAAAGAAAAATGTTTCCATGCACCATTTTTTAAGATGGATGTTTAAATCACCAAAGTATTCGTAACCAGCATAACAAAATTAATCAGAAAAGTTTGTTTGAGACATGTTTCTGGACTAATTATTTTTGTGCTTTATTATTAAAGTTTATTTATCTATGGGACCGTATTCAATAAAATATTTTGATTTAAAAAAAAATTAAGAAATACTATTCTCTGTTTGAATTAGAAGGGGTAATAGAATTGTAGACACGTATTTTTTTAGGATAATATCATTGTGAACATATCTATATTAAAGTAAAATATAAGATCGCTAATCGAGGTCTGGTTTAGAAAATATGTGTGTCAAAATTTTCCCTAAATTTAAAAGTTTTCCAATGCTTGTCATATAATAACAAAGAAATAACTAATAAAAACGATAATACTAATTATATTATCATGCACAATGCAACTGGTTCATTACACAGATTAATTTTAATAGTTTGTTTAACCGACTGCTGATATGATATACTCGTATGTACAATTACGATTACTTGAATGCAGGTTCTGCTTTTCTCTATTGTGTAACAGGAAATGAATAAAAATGTGGGTGAACCTCTTCTTTGCTGTATTTATGAGCATGATTTCCTATTTTATATTCTCGTGATGTTAAGCTTTTGTTAATGAATGATATGCATATAGTATTTGTAATCATTCATGCGTAGATGATAGTATATATCGGATCTAGACACGATTATACAGAGTTGAATTATTGAACTATTTGTATTGTTGCATTACCTAATTTGTATAGTTAAACTACTGAAGGTTTGACGTTCACCTTTATCGACCTCCGTAATCCGGGGCTTCACGCGAAATCGACGGCTTTGCTTCCCCTATGAAGAAATATATGATTTGGCATTTATTCTCACGTTAACCAATTCCGGAGTCTTAGGTCTACCTGTCTTTCACATATAAGATACGTTTAAATATAAGTGCTATATAACAATGCTTACTAGTTTTTAATCTAAAAGAATAATAGTTCTGCATAAATCAAGCTAATATAGTATTCAACTCGTATACTTATATATTTTTTGTTAATTTGAATTTCATTACAACACAGATTTAATTCGCTGTAGTGATCTCAACCGGATATACGTGTATTAGACAATATTTCGTGAATGTGATTTTTTTAACTCAATAAAAATAATATAAAACTTTAATGGTTCTTTCCAGATCCAATGTAATTCAATACATTTACCTGGCAAACGACAAACACTTTAAATATGTGTGAAGAAATATGTAAAATTTGTTAACCTCAAAATATTCAAATAGACAATTTGAGAATAACTGTAATCCAGAGGCATGACATGGTTTTTGAGACACGCGCATACACTTAAGGTGTAAGCTACAGACGGAATGTTTGTCTGCATATATTTATTTATTGACACTAATATTATATGAAAAATAATAATAACTTACAAGATTAATAAGTTAACATCTTTTTAGGTTATGTATAATTATGGAGGTTAACAAATTGTTGTCACAGTATATCCGAAAATGTATAGGCACTGATAACCGATTTAGATATAGTGGCGGATTTAGATCACTTGAGGCCAAAGTTGCAGGAGAAATTTTGTCTTGGCATATTACTTTTTACTTTTAATGAATTTATGAACATTTCATTATATCTATGGCTAAAATTCCAAGTCAAATACTACAATTATTTTCGTATTCAGTGACGTTTATGCCTGATTCTGTAATAGTTAAATTTTTATTTTGTTTTTTGAAAAATAATGCCCCCAAAAAATGGGCCCCCAGGAGGGACTCCGATGCGACACATCTTTTGCATACGTTCTTAATCTGTCACAGCACATGTGGATATGGTATGTGTCATTTGTTTTATCATAAAACGGTACAGTTAAAATTTAATAAGCAGTTGCAAGTAAAAACGCTCATAATAATAGCTGTGTTGTACTGTTATTTTGGGCAACATTCTTATTATTACTTACAACTGAGGGGAACATAATGGGATCATTTGAAATCTACATAAATGTGTTAAAACCACATTCAAGTTAATGCATTAATAATGTTGTATAGTCTACAATATTTTTATTCTTATACACTGTATAAGCGATGTATGAAAATATATATTTTCTGAATAAAGCATCATATCATTCGGCTAATGGACACTGGAATATTCTATCATTATTATTCTTACTTTATTTTAATGCTTTTGCCATTTTATTTTACATTAATTTTATTTCACGTCCACCTATTTCCAATACTATCACCGACGAGTTCTTCTGACAGTTTCTATGGCGTCACACGTTTAGAACAATCGGTTCACTTGCTTGCTGTATATCCTATGATCGGTACTGGATCCTATTACTATAAAATATTGAACAAGACACATAAACCATCAAGAAAGCTATTTATTTGACATTAAAAAATCAAACATAAAATGATAACAAATAATTAGTTCTTATGTCTACACATTCCAAACATTGTTTTTTGTTTAAGATACACAATAAACTCATTTTATATTTTGCGCTATTGGTTATACAAGTAGTGAATTAATTTTCAAATAAATATGTAAACAAAATACAATACTTTTTAATTATAGTGACATATAACATATAATTAAAATCATTACGTTTGACATGTTATATAACTGCTACGTAATTATTACAGGAATCCAGACTCACCAGGAAGAACTTACCAGGAAACAGTTATAAATCCATTCGTCAAGAAATAACGTGTGTGTCATTAATAAAGAAAGGCAAATGATATAAATATAAAAATATTAATATTATAATACATTAAAACAATAAGAAGCGATTTAACAGTTCGCCAACAGAGTGCGAAAATAATAAATAATTTAGTGAAAGTTGAGAACTCAGTGTTGTTTTGTAATTAACCAAAACCATGAACGAAATGTGAAAATAAATAAAATAATGTACTTATACTGAAGCAGTACTTGAAATAAAGTAAATTAATTAAAATATAAATTAGTTATTTAATCAGTTAAATATTTTAATTAACAAAACCTTCACCTTTGAATATTAATACAATATATAAACAATAGTTTATGTTTTTTAAAATGAAAGTTTGTGAAAGATTTGTAATTTAAACAATTCGGAAGTGAATTCATTTAAATGTTATTTTTGTAACTATAATAAATAGATATATTTATTTTAATAAAATGTAACGAAACCAGTTATTAATTTATTTTGAAATAGAACAGTTTCTTATAAATTTTAAATAATGTTTAAATAATCTAAAAGAAAGTGTACTAATAATATATTTAATAAACAAGATCAAAATGAATATGTTTAAGCGAGGTTTAGTCTTCGCAACATTTTTCGGTTCCTGTTTGTCATTGGCTTTGTTGGTGGCAGCACTGTCGACAGAGCAATGGGTGGAAGCCGTGGCAAGAAGGACATTAAACCCACATGTAAGTTAATAATTTTATTGGCAACTTGAGCAATGTCACAAAAACTTGTACTAACTGCTTACACAAATTATTGTTGTACATAACTAGTTTTAATTTTTTCCAGTGACAGTTTTATATCTATAAACCATTATTCACAAAGAACATCTTCGTATCGCTACACAAAAAGCAGAATTAGAAATGTATTGAAATAATTTACTTCATGTCCATTATTTTTTTACGTCAGAATATTTTATTTTGCAGAATTTCAATTTTTAAGGTTATGAACCAATATGTTATTTTTTTATAATATGTTCTTTAAAATTAGGTGGGATGCTTTTAGGAACATCTTTTACAAATATATTTTTTTTCTTTATATATCTATTGTAATGTCTTATACATGTACTGTATTTATTGATATAATATTGTTTATTCTATAAACATGCAAGTTTTGTGTAAACCCTATTGGCACTCCAAGGATTAAACATATCAAATAATAATGGGCTTGTGTCCTATGTCTTAATTTGTATAAAAGTGTACTATATATCGATAAACTGGGTTAGTAGAACCTCAAATGTTCAATTATTTTTTAATAACACCTTATATGTTAAGAGATCTTAACAATTAAAAAAGTCATTTTGTCTCTTTAATTATTAAAGGGATTCAACGTTGTACACATTAGAATTGCATATGACATCACAACCGCTGCCAACCTTACAGCTCATAAATCTCTGCTATATGTATTTATATATCAATATATCAAATATTACTTACAGCTATTTCAAGAAACAATAAAATTCCAATATTATGTCTGCCTTATGAGGGTTAAATAAAATAAAAACTTATTATTCTTTGACTTTACTTGATATTTCGACTACCAACAGCTACAAAACATTACCACAACACTGACCTACTCAACAAATAACTGACGTTAAAATGCATTTCACGTCATACAAATATGGCCGACCATTTCTAGCGCGAAAACTACAATTCAAACTTTTAATTGCTATATCTCCGTCAATATTTAGATATTTAATAAAATAGAAACACTAATACACATGTATTAACATCAATTTCAATGTGCAATTGAAAAATCGACCACTAAAAAATGAGGACACAAACCCATTCTTCACTAGTTGGGTTCTCAGCGTCGTTGATTTCTCAATCTCAAAGAACCTCCAACTAAATTTATGACGGATTATAAATTCGCATATACATATCAACTTTTCAAAATTTGATGCAATAAACAAGTATTGTCTTTTATAGCATTTAGTAATTGTTTATATTATTTTTATTTTTCTAATATGTAACTAACTTTCTAATATTTTAATTACCTTTGCTTCCCAGTTGCGTTGTCACCAAATAATATAATTAACAATTCTTGAAATTACATCTTTGCATATTTTAATTTTTTTTTCACTATCGCGTTACTATCGATGATTTTTATTATTTTGAATAATTGTCACAATTTTTAAAAAGGCATATTTTTCAATTTTGCATTTTTTACAGGAGTCTGAAGGAAGAGTACATTTCGGCTTATTCTCTGGGAAGAAAAACTTAAACGTAGCATATGGATGGCGGAGTTATGACGTCAATGGTGCGTATCAGAATTTCAATTACTTGTGGACTAGCAACTGACCATTATTTATTCAAGTACATACATTCCGTGTACAAATAATAAGCTTTCAAATCACGTTCTTTGCAAAAGTGTTGGACATGTGTTTTAAATGTGTGATTATCTGTCATCACGAATATTACCTGGAACTTTTGATTACCATTAAGACGTTTTATAATGCAAGGTTATTTGAATGACCATATCTTATGTCTGTAGAATAATAATGAAACACTTTTAATTTCTTAGCAATATCGAAGTATTATAACATTCGTAAATTAAAAATAATACAGATTTAGATTTTAAATTAAATAAATATTTTTATACTGCAGTAATTCAAACCATGAAGATAGATCCAGATTTCCTAGATTATTGGTTGTGGCTTGGATCTGTCGTAGGCGTTGCAATAGGTGTTGCCGGCAGTTCTGTCGCAGGCGTTGGTGCTGTTGTGAGAACAGCATCTGGAGGCAGAGGAGGCATGGCTGTGTTGTTTGCCAGTAATATAATTGCAGGTTAGCTACTATAATTAACTCTATATAATTTCTGATTACAGATATATAATTTTGTGATATTATTGCAGCTATTGGACAAGTAGGCGCAGTTGTAAGTTGGGTTGTACAATTTTTTCTCATTCTCCGGTATAACGTAATGCCTGAAGAAGATAAGAAAAATTCTTGGAGCAGTGAAGGCCAAGCTAATCTAGGGAGCTCTTTTTGGTAACATAATAACAATTTAAAATATTGAAAGTAATTTCAGTAGTTATTTATAACGTTTTATATTTTATTTAGGTTTGTTGTTGGTGCCGCTTTGGCTTCATGTGCAAATCTTTTCTTCCTTTGCTGCGCTAGTTGTCGAGGACGTGGAACTGAACAAATTGAACTCCCAAATGAAGAAAAAACAAGTGGTGCTATAATGTTATATTAATATGATAAACCTAGTGATTTAATTATAAAAAGTGAAAATACTCATAAAGTAACCCTGCAAACACAATCATTTACAAAACATTTATGCAACCAATACAGTCAGACGTAAATTTACTGAGGATTACAAACAGAGATGTTCTTTAAGAATAACTAGTCTAAGATATTCATGCAGATATTCTAATTTAAATATTAATATTTCCATTATGTTTTATCTCAAACTCGTGGCGATATAGTTTTGTAATATATTAGATTTAGATATAAATACAAATAAATAATGCTATTTTTATGAAGAATAACTCTAAAGTCCATATAATTAGTATATTTTTTATAATATTCAATTATTTGTATACTAATACATAAAGTATTTAGTTAAAATTCTTATAGGTCAGTTTCAACCTAAAGTTATTCAGATTATAAGTTTATTTAATAAATTTTACATTGATTTAATATTAAACTACACCAGACTACTGTATTAGGTAGTGGTGTATATTCTAGGTACAAAATGAACTTTGAAATTAGCTCATAGCAAGTAAGCAAGTATGAACCTTGCATGACAAGACAATTTCTGTATGAAAAGTAAGAAATGAACCTTGGAATTAGTTTATTACAATCTAGCAACTATGAACCTGATACTGCAAGACAATTTTCTATAGAAAATACTTGGGATATGTTTTTTTTCTCATGAACTATAGTTAAACGTATAAAGAAAAGAATATTGCTAAAACGCGTTGAATCTTATGTAGATTGTAATTGAATATAAGGTTTTATTAAATAAATAAAAATTATAGCAAAATAGATATTATGTAATATTATACTTAGCCATATTTACTCTATTAATTTATAACATAATTAAAAAAACCTGAGTAATGTATACGTATTTATAATAAAAAAGAATGGAATTGTGAATTTTTTGTTTCCATTTGAACAACCCCTCTATTTCATAAAATATAAGATAAGTCACATATTTTTTAGAAGCTGTTTTTGCAAGCAATTATTTTTCTCAATAAAAATATATACATATAAATTATGTTCATTTTGTTGAAGAGATAATTTATAATCTATAATATATTTAATCCATAATATATTTAATTATAATTTATAATATATTAGGAGTTTATAATCTATTGTTTACATTAAAAATAGCGGTCCGCACAAAATCTTTAAATTTGTAGTTGCCACGTTATAGAAAAAAGGTTACTAATCCCTGATAAGCATGCTGTATTAAAAATGTCACTGATCAGAATTACATGCTTATATCATTTAATCCATCGACTTATATTTTTATTCTATTACTCCCATTACTTTAAAATATTATTACCATGCTATTTATTATACTTGTAAGTGCATACAGCCAGGATAATTAATACTACTATCTCTTTCTTATCTAGCTCAGTATAACCTTCGGAACATTTTTAACAAACTGAAGAATGTAATCGTCAATTATGTAACTGGTAGAATATCATTTTCTTAATTTATTTCATTCACACATCATCGTGTTCATAAAAGTTAATCTGTTATTGTGAGTAAATGTTACTTTATTTAATCATAAAACTTATTTAAATTATAAACAAAATCCAAATTGCTAATTCATATTTGTTACTGTACTTATAAACTATTTTAATAAAGTATTTATTTTATACTAGCAAAGGCATATATCCGGTAACATAGAAACCTAAGATTCAAACCATTTTATTCGAAATCTATTTTTCCGTTTTAATGTGCAGTAGATTTTAGACAAGGAATAAATGAAACATACAACGCTGTTTTTCGATGATTATGAAGATATACTTCGATAAATATTACTCATTATACATATTAATGCAAGCTAAGAATATTTTGCTTGCGAACACAAGCTATTCCTTTGCTTTTAAAATTATTTCTTCATTTCTAGAGTCATGGTAATAGATTCTGTATCAATTGTGGACTGGCTGCTAGCAATTGGAGTAATTTTAGGATTGTTGTACGTGTATGCAAACTGGAATTATGACTTCTTTAAAAAACATAATATTACTTATCCAAAAACAATTCCACTCTTTGGAAACTATATCAAAATGATGACGAAAACACCATTTCCGGTTATGATTCAAGAGATTTACAATTTATTTCCAGAGAAAAAGTATGTAAGAAACTTGGATTATTAAAATTAAAAAGTCTTTTAAAAATCGAATACCAATATATTTAAGTAGAGATTGAAAATATCCAAGCGCAAGAAAGTGGTTCATAACCCTACTATTTATCTTTGGCAAACAATTTTATTAACCGAAGCTATTTGTTCATACAACCATATACGATAGCACGATAATAATTTCTTTAAGAGGCTTATACTTTTGCTTGTGAGGTGTCTATAAAATTACTGTTCACCTGTTTCAGATTCATAGGATGTTTCGAATTCAGGAGACCTCAAATTTTATTACAAGATCCGGAATTAATAAAACAGATTACTATTAAAGATTTTGAATATTTTCAAGATCACAGATTTGTAATTGATGAAAATGTAGACCCGCTCTTTGGGAAGAACTTAGTGATGCTGAGGGGAGAGAGATGGAAGGGAATGAGAGTTGCGTTGAGTCCTGCATTCACCGGAAGCAAAATGAGAGTGATGTATAGCTTAATTAACGACTGCTCAGTTCAAGTGGTAGATTATATTAAGAATGAATCTAAAACAGGTAAAGATATTTTAGCTTAGAATATCGTATATAATGTCATCTTAATAATCTTCGCTTGACATAATTTTGTAAATATATTTCAGGATCCACTATTTTTGAACTGAAAGAACTTTTTGGACGATTTAGCACGGATGTCATAGCTACTTCTGCATTTGGAGTCAAAAGTGATTCATTTAGCGACAAAAATAATGAATTTTATCAAATGAGTCGCAGTATTACAACATTAAATATAAAACAAACTATTAAATTTTTGGGGTACACATCATTTCCAAATATTATGAAGGTACCAAAATTAAATTTCAATTTCTCCAATTTATTTCATGTTGTTTTTATATCTAATATTGTGTAATTTAATATTCTGAAGCACTTCAAACTAACCCTGTTTGACGAAGTTCCATCAAAGTTCTTCAGAGGTTTAATTAAAGAAACGTTACGAGTTCGAGAAGAGAAAAATATTCATCGCCCAGATTTAATTCATCTTATGATGCAAGCTAGAAAAGGAACCCTTAAAACTGAAATCCAAGAGGATCATATATCTGGATATGCAGCCGCTCAGCAACATCTACTAGTTGATAATAAGGATATACAGAAAAGAGGTTAATATTAATATTAGTTCTTGCTATTAAGGAAACATTTCTGACAGCTCGTGTCAGCAAAAATGCTTGGACGTTAATATTAAGAGTACTAATTATTTTTCAGAATTAACGGATGATGATATAACTGCACAGGCTTTAATTTTCTTCTTGGCCGGTTTTGATACTGCTTCTACATTGATGTGCTTCATGGCCTATGAATTAGCAGTAAATGAAGAACTTCAAAGAAAATTACAAACAGAAATAGATGAAATAAGAGAACGCACTGAAAGAATTACTTATGAAACTATCCATAGCTTAAAATATTTGGATATGGTTATTTCAGGTAATTTGTATTTTTAATCGACTTCAATTTTAAGTAGATATAAGTATTAAATATTTCAATTTTTTAAAGAGACTTTAAGAAAATGGCCACCGGCACCTGTTACTGATAGATGTTGTGTAAAACCATACACATTCTATGACGGTGAAGCCAGCATTAAGGTAAATTAAGAATCACTTTAAAATATTCATAATTTATTCTTCAAATATTTTACTATTAAAATCTTCTGACATGTGTGTAAGTTTAGAAGTATGCTATTCAGGGGCAAAGATTTCTGTTAAATGTAGTTTATTAGTAAGTGACTTGGTTTTAGGTGCTCTCTGGTCTTGCTCTGTTAATTCCTATATACGCATTGCATCGGGATCCCGCTCATTTTCCAAACCCTGAAAAGTTCGATCCTGAAAGATTTAGTGATCACAACAAACAAAATATTAAGCCTGGATCATACTTACCATTTGGTTCCGGACCTAGAAATTGTATTGGTTAGTATAAAACTCATCAAAATAACTGAAAAATACATGAAAGTTTGTATTTTATTATTGTACATTATTTCAGGTTCCAGATTCGCTATAATGGAAGCAAAAGCAATAATGTTTCATTTGTTATCTAATTTTGATTTCAAAATTTGCGGTAAAACACAAATTCCACTGAAACTTTCAAAGTCTGTTTTTGTCTTGGGCGCAGAGAAAGGATTTTGGATTGACATAAAGCCTCGCATACGTTAGAAAAGAATGTGGCGGAATAACCCATAAACATGGCACTAATTGTTATACTCCTAATAAAATGATAATTAACTATTGATCAACATATTTTATTGATCTAAAAAGTGAATAAAGATTTGAAGTAAATATTTTAATGCAATAAAAGCTCATGTTATTCTACATGTTAAGAGTATCTGTATTACCTTATCGATATCAGCATGTGGGTCATTGTGTTTTTTTATTACAAGCAAATATTTTATCATCATGACAATGCGATGTTGAAGAATTTATTTTTAAAATTTAAATCTCACAGAGATTAAATCTGATTAGGGTTTAAAAGCGTCTCGATAATCATGGTGACCAAATTTTATATTAATAAGTATGACAATCCATTTATAATTAATAAAATTCACGATGAGTTTCCATTAATTAGCAGATAACTTTATAATAAATAAAAAAATAAAACCGATAAAAATTTGTTTTTGAGTTTTAAATTTCTTAATACAGATTAACATCTGTCTGCTTGAAATTTGAACCGTCACGATGACCACATATTGTTTTGTCTAATTTTTAAAATATTTTACTTAGCAGATAAATATACAATAAGAAATAATGTATTTCTACTATATACATTTCAAAAAATTTAACTCCTGGAATCGTGTAAATTGGCAACTGGCCACTCCACAGCTGTTAAGTTAGTTAATTGTTGTTAATGGGCTTGTGTCCTATGTCTTAATTTCTACAAAAGTGTACTATATATTGATAAAGTGGGTTACTAGAACCTCAAATGTTCAATTATTTTTTAATAACTCCTTATATGTTAAGAGATATTAACAATTAAAAAAGTCATTTTGTCTCTTTAATTATTAAAGGGATTCAACGTTGTACACATTCCAAATGCATGTGACATCACAATCGCTGCCAACCTTACAGCTCATAAATCTCTGCTATATGTATTTATATATCAAAATATCAAATATTATTTACAGCTATTTCAAGGAACACTCAAATTCCAATATTATGTCTGTCTTAGCAGGGTTAAATAAAATAAAAACCTATTATTCTTTGATTTGACTTGTTTATTCGACTACCAACAGCTACAGAAGATTACCACAGCACTGACCTACTCAACAAATAACTGACGTTAAAATGCATATCACGCCATAAAAATATGGCCGGCCATTTTTATCGCTGAATCTACAATTCAAACCTTTAATTGCTATATCTCCGTCAACATTTAGATATTTAATAAAATAAACACGCCAATACACATTTATTAACATCAATTTCAATCAACAATTGAAAAATCGACCACTAAAAAATGAGGACACAAGCGCATTGTAGTTTAATCTTCTTAAACCTTTTTCTATAAGGTTTATTAAATAATCCCATAGAACATGGATGCTACGTTAAATTTATGTAACATTTATTACTTAAGGTATACCTAGTAATATTTAATTTAAAAGAGTGTGTTATTTTTTATATTTTTTCAGCTATTATAAAAAGTTTTGATTCAATTGGAATGAACATAACATTGTTCGAATGATGCAGCAGTTAACACCAATTGACCAAAAGGAAAATTTATTTATTTTTAAAAAATTGAAAAAGCATTTTGCGTATATTTCAATAAAGTTTCAATTTGTCCAATGAAATTGGTTAACAACCCAAATTACCACCGCTAATAACAGTTTGGCAATATCTTCTAAATACATACACCTGTTCGCGTAAAATTCTGCAGACATCCGTGGTAGCATTTCAGGTAGAGTTTTTATATAGCATTTATAACAAGTAATACTGAGCCAATATAGACGACTAGCCTGTGAGCCAAACTATGATTCGGTTTTGGGCTATGAGAGTAAAACAGTTTTGAGACTGACAATTTTTGGATGTAGACAAGTTTACTATAGCAATACATACATATGTACAACAATATACAATGCCTAATGTTACATACAAACACACATTTTATATTTATATTAATTTGACCTTGGTTCTTCACAGCGCCAACGTGAGTAATAATAAATAATCTAACATTTTACATTTGACTGTACAATAATATACCGCAACATGTTATTTGGCAACAAAAAAAATAATCGCTGTGATAACATCAGTCGTGTGTGTGTTAACGCAACAGGCTTATAGGTTATAACCGACAAAACGTAAATATAAACAATATTTTTATTTTATTTTATAACATAATGTAATTATACTTTATTTTGTAATTAATTGTACTAGTGTTTGTAAATATAAATACTTGCATACATATGTATATAAGATTCAATGTCTCTTCACTTGAACTTGATATTATATCACACCTACAACACATATCTTAGTTATTTAGAACTAGATTAGATTATTTAAATATAAAATTGATTTTAATTTCAGATTTATAATAAAAATGGATTTCTTTACAATGGATGTGTTAATTTCACTGGGTGGAATTTTTGGTGCTCTTTACTTATTTATTGATTGGAATAATGACTTTTTTGAAAAACAGAAAATAAATTTTGTAAAACCAATGCTACTTTTGGGAAATATTGGACAAACGATTCTTAGACAAAAACCATTTGCTGCTGTAATTGAGGATATTTATAAGGCTTTTCCAGATTCCAAGTAAATTATAATTTATTAATTTTATATAAGAAAATGGTTTTCTACATTAGGCTTGTTCAAGTACTAATTACGCTTCTTCTCCTGTTCATATTTTTACCTAGGAATTATTTTCTAATTGTAAAGAATTATAATTTCCACTTACTAGCACTGATGTTTGATGTGTTGCATGCAAATTAGGCGCTTTGTCACTATGAATGAATCGCTACTATTTTAATAAAAGAAAATTAAATATATTATAATTAATCACATCTAAAATAAAAAAATAAGCACCTAATAAGAATTTAATGTAAGTTTCTTTACTATCTTAAGTTTTAGTATGTAGGTAGTTTATACATTTAAGATACATCTTCTATTATAGATTTGTTGGATTTTTTGAATTCCGAAGGCCAATCTTTATGATTAGAGATCCTGAAATAATAAAACAAATTACAATCAATGACTATGATCATTTTCTCGATCATAACGTAACAATAGATGAAAATGTGGATCCTATATTTGGAAAAAACTTACTCTTTCTGAAAGGTCAGAGATGGCGTGAAATGCGTTTGACATTAAGTCCTGCACTCACCGGAAGTAAGATCAAAACTATGTTTGGGCTAGTCAATGATTGTTCTAGTCAAATGATTCAGTACATTAATATGGAAACGAAGAATGGTAATTAGGAAATATGTATTACTAAATTTATGTAGAAAGAGAAGTTATGTTAAATAAACCTGTGTTGAGTTGAAAACTTATGATATCAATTGTTTATTATAGGAGAAACCATTTTTGAACTGAAAGAGATCTTTAGCAGACTTGCGAGTGATGTTATTGCCTCAACTGCATTTGGAGTTAATGTTGATTCTTTTGCAGATAAAAGTAACAAATTTTATGAAATGGTTAAAATTATTTCATCATCTTCTGCTGTCGAGAATATAAAACTTTTTGGGTATACATCGTTTCCTTCTATAATGAGGGTAATATTATAATTAAATATTATTAAAAATATGTTATGTTATTTCTATGGTATTTAAGTCAATTTTATTTGCAATAGAAATTTAAACTTCAATTCTTTGACTCCATCACTTCAACGTTCTTCCGGAACTTAATTAAAAATGCAATACAATCGAGAGAAAAACAAAGAATAGTTCGACAGGATATACTTCATTTGTTAATGCAAGCTCAACAAGGGACGCTTTTAAATGAGGACAAAGATTCTGACGACGATAGTATTCTAAACGTTGATCAACACCTGCCTGCAGAAAATTCTAATACTGAAACAATTGGTAAAATGAATATCTCTTTTTTCCTATATATTTTTTTTATATATGTAGAAATATTATTATGTTACTTGAATGTCACGATAGCATCACAGGTACGTTTTGTGTTTACTGACAACATTTTTAATGCTACCCTACAAACAATTTTGTTAAGAATTATGTAAGATTCTTTAATATACTTTGCGATGTAAAATAGTTTGTACTAAAGTAGTAAGAATCGTAACATAGTACGAAGAAAGACTACAGATATACGAGTATATGAAAAGAATAGATATATCTGTAGATTATCGGAATATGTCGTGTCGTAGGAAAGTTAAAGGCACGAATTATTATTTCGTTTGTACTCCGTTTTTAAGTTTTGTATGTTTTTACTTTAGATTTGACAAATGATGACATCACAGCTCAAGTTATAATGTTCCTGTTTGCTGGTTTTGAAACAGTCTCAAGTCTACTTTCCTTTGCTGCATATGAATTAACACTTAATCAAAATGTACAACGGAAATTACAAATGGAAATTGAGGAAGTTATTAAACAAAAGAAGTTGATCTCATACGAAGTAATCCAGTCACTTAAGTATCTTGACATGGTTGTTTTAGGTATGTGCTCTTTATTATTTATAAAGAAAAGTTAAGTTTATAGTTTGTCTAAAATATTTCAAATTATTAGAGACCTTAAGAAAATGGCCACCTAATCCAGTCATGGATAGATGTTGTGTAAAACCGTTTACAATGAGTGAAGGGAAAAAGAGTGTGAAGGTAAAATAACTTAATATTATTGTGTTAATACTCTTAAGAGGTTATTTAAATATTTTTTCATTAATAGTTAATGCCTGGTCAAGAAATTTGGATCCCTGTGTACGCTCTCCATCGAGATGCTAAATATTTTCCAAATCCTGAGATATTTGATCCGGAGCGCTTCAACAAGAGAAATAAAAATGACATCAAACGATGCACATATTTACCATTCGGATCGGGACCTAGAAATTGTATAGGTAATTAATTTGATCTCTCTCTCTCTCTCATTATTTAAATAGAATAAGAGATAAAATGTTATACTACCGGTCTTTATATTCTTTCAGGTTCTAGATTTGCCATAATGGAAGTTAAAGTTGTAATATTTCATCTATTTGCAAACTTTAATTTAAATGTATCTGATAAAACTCCGATACCGATGAAATTGTCTGCAAAATCATTTGGGATGTCAATTGAAAATGGGTGTTTGGTTGAAATTAAACCACGATTTATATAGTTCAAAATACTCTAATCAAGTTTGTTTGGACCAGCGCTTCTTTTAACTGTGATTTAGATAGCTAATTAACAAATTATGTATTAGTAGTTTTTACATTACTGCTACTTAAATTTGAAGAAGAAGTACAATGAGTATTAACAAGAATAACAATACAAGAAGTATAAATATAATTTATAAATGTTTTTATAGTTAAAATAATCTCTTTTAATTTAAGAACCTCTTTGAATATTTATGAATTTCTTTTATATATGTATGTTTTGAATGTGATTTATATTATATTTAAGTTTTTATCATTATAATAACTTATGTCATTCAGCATTATTATAAACAAAATGTATACTAAATTACCAACTAAGCATACAGTTAAATAATTAATAAAATCATAAAATTAAACTGCTATGTTTTAAATAATTTTATATGTTTGTATAACTTTTATATACATATTTATTACTTATTTGTATCGTATAAATATTTATATAAGAAGACGGTTTAAGAGCACAAAAAAATATCCCAGTAAACATTTTGGAGTAAATTCTACTTAATTTCTATTACATATCATGAGTTTTTTGTCTGGAACGTGTTCATTTTCTATTCAGTCGTTCATAGGAAAGGCTCTTTTTATGACCTACAGAGATCGCAACGACGGTTCACTGCTGAATTAAAAGCGGAGTCGGTTTATGCTTTATGACCGGAGTTATAAACTTGACACTAGAAGGGATGGCAGGGGTATAAAACTTAATGGAATTCTACTTTTTAGAGTCTGCAAAATATAAATATTTAAATGAAGAAATAAATAGATGTAATCTTTAGTACGGATCGTGATTTTTTTAATGAATATTATTCATCTTCAACAATACTCGTTATATTAGTTTTTTACATTGTTTTGGTGATTCAAAAATTCACGATCGGCAGGTCTGCGTTAGGTTTAAAACCTCTGTCTTACGATCGCTGGATACTATCTTCGTTTAAATACATTATATTCGGGGATTGAGGGAGATAGCGTCTGTCTATTACCATTAAAGAAATATTTGTTGAAAAAGGATAGCATATACTTTAAGCATACTGTACTGAACGAAATACTATACAAGTATACAAGTGTAACGGTGAAAAATATATTTTACTTGTCTAACCGCATCTCGTTTCTCTCTCACTTTGGAATAAATGAGATGAAAGTGAACTTAAAAAAAATATATCCATGTGTGAAAGAAACAGAAATACTTAATGAATGATGTTGGAAAAAGAAAGAATATTATTATGAAAAAAGTCTAACAACTAACACAAAATCTGTGACAGGTAGAGAACTTGTAAAGCGTTAGAATTGAATTGTACGAGTGACTCGAACTTCACCAAATAGGGCACTTCACCAAATTGTTTACTGGGATATGTTAAGAGAAACTTTATTGCTTTAGTTTTTCTTTTACTGTATTTGTATTCATGTTACATATTAGTCGACTGTTATTTATAACATATTAGCTACACACTGTAATATTATGTTTTTATATCTAGATATAGTTACAGATACCTACAATTATAATTTTTAAGGTACCTTAATTGATAAAACTGCGATAATAAGTATGACTGTACAAATATTATTATGTAACAATCTTATTTATAAAAAGTATCGTTATAATCATTTGTAGTTAGTAGTTGCGTGCAGTAGACGTGTTGTTAGTAAACAGAACGTTTTGACAGATATCTTGTAAGTATAATATTTGCCATAATTTAATACAAGATTTATTTTTGTAGATATATATTAAAAGCTTGAAAATTAAATGTATAACAAATTATTGCGCAATACTAATTACATATTGTTTACCTACTATATTTATTGTATATATTAACATAAATTTCTGTGTCTACAAAGAGGTATATGTATTCGTTTTTGAATATCAGATTATTTTAAATATGCCCGCCATATTATTGAGTGGGCGACTGTCTGGAATATTAAAAATAGAAAATAATGTTTTTAATATTCGTTGTTTGAAGTCTACATCCTTGTAGGTTAATTAACTGAGATATCAGAATTGTTATCATTTGTATTCTCATTAATGATAACAAGATAAAGCAATTAGTACCAATACTCTATAATTTTTTTTGAGTTCATTTTTGCATGGGTTTATATATTGTCAGATAGTAGATAAACTAAGAGGGTTCTGGGATGTTATAGAAAAAATGGTATCAAACTTTCGTTCTATAATTTCACTGCAAAAATGTGAATTAGTATAATATTTTGTAATAGTTGAATAATTGTTACCACAGTGTCTGAAAGCGTTCATGGGAATTCGTTATGGTCCAGTGCTCGATTTTAAGGCCAAATATATATTATGCGTGCATATATAATTTTTATATAATTACTTATACCTATATATCATATAAATTTGAAAATAACACTCGTACAATGTTTATTTTAAAACTACGTATTTTTTATCACCATTGTGAAATATTTATCAATAACAGATTACAGAAGATTTTCATTTTGGAATGCATAGAGTAACAACTAATAAATTTGTTTGTTTCCAGTACCATGCTTTCCTATTTATCTCTTGTGGATTGGTTAATTGCACTAAGCATTATTTTTGGTTTATTCTATTTATACGCAACCTGGAATTATGGATTCTTCAAGAGACACAATATTAATGCAGCAACACCAATTCCATTATTTGGTAATTTTGGTGCAGCTATATTTCAGAAAATATCATTTGCACAAGTTATTCAAGATATTTATAATTTGTTTCCTGGCAACAAGTAAGAAAAAGAAGACATTTTAATTTCAAATCTAGAACTCCTAATTGATTTTATAAACTTTAAGGTTTACAGGATTTTTCGAATTTAGAAGACCGTTGCTAATGTTGAAAGATCCAGAAATAATCAAACAAATTACTATCAAAGACTTTGATCATTTTGTAGATCATAGATTTGTGATTGATGAAGAAGTTGATCCTCTTTTTGGAAAGAATTTATTATTTAGCACAGGTCAAAAATGGCGAGAAATGAGAGTAACTTTAAGTCCAGCATTTACAGGAAGCAAAATGAGAGGGATGTTTGACATGATGGCGACTTGTGCAGAGCAAGTTGTAGCTCACGTTAAAAAGGAGCAAGCACAGGGTAAGGCATCTAACGTCAAAATATTTCTTTGAGTTTAATGAAACTACGAGTAAGCCAGTTATTGTGAAACAGGTCCAGCTATTTTCGAAATGAAAGATCTTTCGCATCGATTTGCAAATGACGTTATAGCAAACGCAGCTTTTGGTCTTAAAACTGATTCATTTTCTGACACGGAAAATCAGTTTTATAAACTGGGCAAAAAGATGGCATCTCCTACTCCTTTACAAATGATTAAGTTTTTTGGATTTACAGCATTTCCTGATATCATGAAGGTAGACACATACAGCTTTCATAATGCCAATGCATTTTAAAATGTTTTTCTACAACCATACTTTACCTTTCAGTATTTGAAATTAACTGCTATCGATGACTTTACATCTACTTTCTTTAGAACCATTATTAAGGATACAATTGAACTAAGAGAACGAAATAATATTCATCGACCGGATATGATTCATTTGTTAATGCAGGCCCGTAAGGGGTTGCTAAAGACTGAAACTGAAACGGATGAAGCTGAAGGATTCGCTACTGCGCAGGAACATCTTTCTGCAGATGAAAATACTATTAAGAAAAGAGGTAATACACGGTAAAACATTTTAAAATAAATTTAGGTTCTAAAAGTATATGTTGGTTACAGAACTGACTGATGATGATATTACTGCACAGGCGTTGATATTCTTCATCGCTGGTTTTGATTCTGCTGCAACTGCAATGAGTTTTGCGGTTTATGAACTAACGGTGAATGAAGATGTCCAGTGGAAGCTGCAACAAGATGTGGATGAAGTGATACAGAATAATGAAAACATTACCTATGAAGTAATACAGAAGATGAAATATCTAGATATGATTATTTCAGGTGCAGTTCATTTTCTATTCTTTAGATTGCAAATTATATTCAAAGCAATTGAAGGTGTAGATATCTGTATTCAATTATTTAAATTCTTTGCAAACAGAGACTTTGAGAAAATGGCCGCCTACACCAGCTACGGATAGATCCTGTCTTAAACCATATACACTAACTGCCGGATCAACAAGCATAAAGGTTGCTTGCTTATTTTAAACAAAAGTTGTTAATTCTAGCAGCAAATTTTTGAATAACATAAATTTTGAATCATTATGTTTATAGTTAACACCAGGTGATGCTGTTTTTATTCCTATATACGCTCTTCAACGTGATCCGAAATATTTCCCAAATCCTGATAAATTTGACCCTGAAAGATTTAACGATGTTAACAAACATAACATTAAGCAAGGAACGTATCTCCCATTCGGTTCAGGACCAAGAAATTGCATCGGTAATTTTTATGGCAATACATATAGTTGTATATTTATTAAGTTTAAGTTTATTCAACTTATATGATTTATTTCAGGCTCCAGGTTTGCAATAATGGAAGCAAAACTTCTTCTATTTCATTTGGTTGCAAATTTTGATTTAAAAATTTGTAGTAAAACTCCAATGCCTATGAAATTATCAAAAGCAGGTTTTGGGTTAAACGCCGAAAGTGGAAATTGGATTGAATTGAAATCTCGACAGAAGTGACATTTTATTAATGGTGAATAATTAATAATGAATAGGTACAGATTTCTAAACTAATGTATGTTCCAATTAAACATCCGCACAATGCGACACATTGAGGCACTAAGTCGCTTTGTGCTATGTAATTGCAAAACACCGATTAATTTTAATAAACAATTACAAAAACAATGAATGTGTTTTCTTAGTATACATTTTCAAACGCAACGTTTAGAAGATACTGTTCAGATGAATAGCTTATACAATTTCTTATGTATTTCTTTTAGTTCTCATTCAAACAAGTGTAATATTTCTATAATTTGTTAAAATATTCTCAGTCTACATTTTTTTTTTTAAATGTTACATAATTTTTACCCGAAATCTTAATGTAAAAATATTACAAAATTTTGTACATTTTTTACACTAAATTTTACAGTAAACTTTTATATTCGTTTATGGAGCAGGTTGCAATAAAAAAATTTAATTGTTATTATAATTACGATATAACGATATACGAAAAGAAATTTATGATAAATTAAATATTGAAGCATCGAACTCCCAGTAATGATAATAGAACTTGTGCGTTATCAACTTGAATGCGATTGAATCCAAAATTATTTTTCTGTGACAATAACAGGTTTATGTAAAACATTTTATCTATCTACGGTGCCAAGTAGATAACCCATGAGTTTCGCATTTGCTTGATGAGAAACAATTTTTTATTTGACGCTGATTTGTTTATACATACATTTTTTTATCAACAATAACAAAGTAGGAGGGAGTCCTATGTATAATAGATCTCGAGTATATAAGCTGCGCGTGTGGATTTAAATAGCAGAACTTGTTTGATAGCGAATAAAACTTGAATAAAACTGTAGTGCTTTTTAACGATCTTGGAATTTATTATTTAGTTTTAAATTGAAGAATAAAGGTATTTATCTTCTTGAATTATGTTTATATTATATTATAGAAATATTTTATTGATACAAATGGGTTTGTATCAGTTTACATTTTTATGTAAAAGAGATATAAAGATATTCATCGCATGAGTGTACAAAAACTTAATGAGGTAATATTCAATTTTTGTTGATTACACAATTACTAATCCACTCAACTCGCATCATGACAACTCAACAAGGTTAACGGGTAATGTTGGTGCTAAAATAATCTAAATTAGATGTAGCACGCTTTTTGTAATCATCAATTATAATAAGTAAATTTTAATTTCAGAACAATGAACATTTTCTACTTTTCACTAATCGATTGGGTGGTGACAATTGGTGGCCTTTTAGGGGGACTTTATTTATTCTTCACATGGAACAATGAACATTTCAAGAAACGTAACATTAATTTTGCTAAACCAATACCATTTTTCGGAAGTTTCCTTGCTCCATTTTTAAAAATAAAAACATTTTCTGAAACCATACAGGGGATTTATAACTTATTTCCGGAAGACAAGTACGATTTCTTTATTACATGTTTAAAAAGGATCAATATTGTAGATTATTTGTCTTTACATAATTTACCTTTAGGTTTATAGGATTTTTTGAGTTCAGAAGACCAGTAGTGTTATTAAAAGATCCTGAATTAATCAAGCAAATAACTATCAAGGATTACGAGCAAATGTTAGATCACAGGTTTGTTATTGATGAGAATGTCGAAAAATTATTTGGGAGGAGCTTATTTGTCTTAAGAGGACAAAAATGGAGGGATATGAGAGTCACTCTTAGTCCAGCGTTTACAGGAAGCAAGATGAGAGGAATGTACAGCATGACTAACGACTGTGCTGAGGATATGATTGCGTTCCTTAACCGTGAAATAAAAAGTAAGAAGAAGTAAAAAAATAGTAAAAGATCAGCTGACTAAATAAAACTTCGGTATTAAGAATCTAATCTTTTTCTAGGTTCTAGTGTATTTGAACTAAAGGATCTGTTCTCTCGATTTGCAACTGATGTTATAGCTACTACAGCTTTTGGTGTGAAAACTGATTCACTTAATAATAAGTCCAACGAGTTTTTTGAAATGGGGAAGAAAATAACAACACCTACAACACTGCAGAATATGAAATTCTTTGGTTACACTGCATTTCCTGCTATTATGAAGGTAACTAATACCAATACCAATCATTTCAAATACATTATTATAATTTTACATATTCTAATCTTTTGATTTCTTCACGTTGGCTTACAAACTTCTTATATATAACATTAAATCATTCATTCATAAACCAACCTAACTATTCTCTTTCTCATTGTTTCTTTGCTCTACGTGAATAACTTTCTTGGTCGTCAATTCTTCTCCATCTTTATGTAATAGCTGTATTTATCTTGTAGCACCTAAAAATTACTATATTTGATGCGTCAATGTCAAATTTCTTCAGAACTTTAATTACAAACACAATAGCAACTCGAGAACGAGATAATATTCATCGCCCAGACATGATTCACTTGCTCATGCAAGCACGCAAGGGAACTCTAAAATCGGAGTCCCAAACGGAAACCGCCGAAGGATTTGCCACTGTTCAAGAACATTTGTCTGCTGATAATAAGAATTTAATGAGAACAGGTAAGGAAATGCAATGATAAAAGGTTATGTTATATCAAATGCTCTTCCTCTAAATAATGTGGTTATATTCCTGTAGAATTAACTGATGACGACATAACATCGCAAGCTCTTATCTTCTTCTTTGCTGGGTTTGATGCTGTGTCAACCTTAATGTGCTTTACTGCTCATGAAATCACTGCTAATCCGGATATTCAAAAGAAACTGCAAGCGGAAATTGATGCAGCAAAGGCGGAAAATAAAGTCATAAATTACGAAGTTATACAAAGTCTCAAATATTTGGACATGGTTATTTCAGGTAGCATTTAGAGATTTTGAAGTTTTAATATCATTTAGTATATCTAATAAATTGTAAATTATAGAAAGTTTGAGAAAATGGCCACCAACACCTGCAACTGATCGATGCTGCGTAAAACCATACACTCTATACGATGGGAAAACCACTCTTCAGGTAGAAACTCTTATTTGTTATTGATTCCTTAAAGCAGTAGAATTTAGATATTTCTATTAACGATATTCCTGATTGTCTTTGAAGCTGACTCCTGGTGATGCTGTTTTGATTCCAATCTACGCTATACACCGTGATCCTAAAAACTTCCCAAATCCTGAAAAGTTTGACCCAGAGAGATTTAGTGACGAAAACAAACACAACATCAAAGCAGGATCGTACCTGCCATTTGGTATGGGACCAAGAAACTGCATTGGTTAGTATTTTCAAATTTTGAAAATTAAAAAAAAAATTAATTAATTGATTATTAAATTACATTTGCAAATGATATTTTTTCAGGTTCCAGATTTGCCATTATGGAAGCAAAAGCTATTCTGTTTCATATTTTAGCTAATTTTGATTTCAAAGTTTCACCTAAAACTCAAATACCTATTCAATTATCAAAAACTGCTTTTAATTTACAATCCGAAAAGGGATTTTGGGTTGATTTAAAGCCACGAGTTAAATAATAATTTTATTGTATATATTTCTAGAAGTAAATAAATTGTAAGTGTTATTTTATTGTAACAGTCGTATCATACTACATGTAATAAAAAATAAGACCTCTTAAGTGACAATTACATACAAGTGTACTGATAATTAATTTATACATAACTTAGATTTTAATTATTTGTAATCAAGTAATTACTGTTAAATGTGCATGTTATTAATTTATATTATATATGTATTTATAGGAAGGCTGAATAGGTCAAAATTTTATTAAATAAATAAAAAATTATGCAAATATCATTTTCTTAATTTCATCAAAACTTTTTTATTTTAAAGCGATTCTAATTATTATGGTAACTGAACTAAGACTTTCAGATCCTACGAAATTCGACCGTAAATTACTTAAACTTTTAAAATACAACATCAATGTACAATATGAATCGAAAATTGACTTACCCCACTTTCAAAATAAACGCTTCCTACATCTCCTATAATCCCGTGTAATTGTGTCAATTTAATAATAAAACAAAATATTCTGTATAAAGAGTAGTAAATTATTTGAACACAGTTACGTGAATTTAAGGTTTATCTGACATAACAAAATCCACATGTTACGTAAATAATGTTACTGAATTACAACTGAACTATAATTCATCGTGTGACGTCAAAATATGGTTAAAAAGTAAGCGGCAAAACAGAAATCTATATTTTAAATAGCTCCATTAATTTTTGGATATATAAATAAATAAAGAAGGCAATTCAACCATAGACAAATAATTGTTTTTTGATACTATTTTGACTTGACACAAATGTTTTCTAATGACAGAAGCTATAAATATATATGTAGTTTATGTCAATAAATCTTAATTTGACCTGTAGCAGTTATGTTGAAGCAGTTCTCAACCACATATCAGTTCACAAATATCAGTTTGAGTCGGACAATCTCAGTGCACTGCAGATACTCGGGAGAAAATTAAATATTAATATAATAAACAGTTGTTCAAAAAAGAAGGTCAGTTAACAGTTATTAAACAGTTACTTATAAAAGTGTATAAAAACAGTTAATCATAATATATATGCTTACATAAAATATTGTATAGAAATATGATGGTTAACCAAACCTTTTTGTAAAAAATATTACCAGATTTCGTTTACATACATTTTTTTATCTGTCATTTTCAATTTCGCACCATTTTTGACACGCCAACATACAAGCGTCATTGCGGTGACATTTGACAGATATTATGTTCTATTACTAACCCTACTCAGAGTTTATACTTCGGATTAAAATACAAATAATTCTACTTTTCACGTAAATATTGCGTTTTCCTGTTGATTTAAAATGACGCTTCTTGTTGACCCTTTTTATTTATGTAAAGGACAGTATTGCTGATTAGGGGCTAATATTTTAATATATTAAAAATAAACTATTTGTAAATATATAAATATTAACGACACGGTAGTCAAAGTTAACTACTGGACCTTAAATATACGTAAGAACAAATCTTTGACTTACCCCACTTTCAAAGTAAGAGGCTCCTACATACGTAATCACATCTAATTGTATTCAATTTAATAATAAAATATAGTTTTGTGTAGGATACGTAGTATATTATTTGATTTAATACTTGCAGTGGCGTATCATCAAAGTAGCGAATTAAGCATCTGATCTTTCAGAACTTTTAGAGGCCCACTTCACGATTGTAAGAACCAAAAAAATGAATGGAAAGTTCAAGTTTAAAAAACAGTTTAATTTTAATTTCATAGATAGGAATAGAATATAGATGACCGAGATGAATCGCCCATGAAAAAGCGTCAAATTATACGCTTTTATAACGTTATAAAAATTTTCAAGTATATTTCCTTTCACATATCTAAAAATGAAATTTCACGTGATACTATTCAATATATATTTTGAAAAATAATACTTAATAATGACTAATAATATTAAATTACCAAATTTTATAATATATATTTATTATAGAATAAAATGTACCATTGAACTTGAAACTATTTTACCTTCTTACTAAACCTAAATTTCCTGTTCAGTATGTACGGTATTTGGTGGTATGTATATTGCATATTTACTTTAACTTTATTTTCAGAGTAATGACAATTTTCCTCTTTTCACTAATCGATTGGGTTATAATAATCGGTGGAATACTAGGAGGACTATACATATTTTTGACATGGAACAATGACTACTTCAAAAAAAGAAATATTAACTTTTCAAAACCAGTACCAATTTTCGGTAGCTTCGCAGGAACCTTATTAAATAAATCAACATTTGCAGGAGCTCTAGATGAAATATATAACTTATTTCCAAAAGACAAGTAGGAAAAATGTGTAATTCTTTAGTTAAATTTTATTTTTACATTGGAAGTATAAACTGAAATATCTCTAGAAAGAATTGAGTCTTTATTTGCCTACGTTTTAGGTTCATAGGCTTCTTTGAATTCAGCAGACCGTTACTTATGGTGAGAGATCTAGAACTTATCAAACAAATAACTATCAAGGATTATGAATATATGTTAGACCACAGATTTGTAATTGATGAGAACATTGATCCACTATTTGGGAGGAGTTTGTTTATGAAAAGTGGGCAAAAATGGAGGGATATGAGAGTCACGCTTAGTCCTACGTTTACTGGAAGCAAGATGAGAGGAATGTATAGCATGACCAACGAGTGTGCTGAGGAAGTCGTTGGATTCCTTAACCGTGAAACCAAAAGTAAGAAAAATAAAGTAAATTAGCTTATTACTTTTAAACTGTTGATTTAGAAATGAAAGAATCTTAAAATACCTTTATGCAACAGAAACTACCATTTTTGAACTGAAAGACTTGTTCTCCCGGTTTGCAACGGATGTCATAGCTACTGCAGCTTTTGGGGTGAAGACTAACTCGCTTAGTAACCAGTCGAACGATTTCTTTTCAATGGGGAAAAGAATAGCAACACCCACTACTATACAGAATTTGAAATTTTTTGGATATACTGCATTTCCTTCTCTTATGAAGGTACATGCCTTTTATAATATTAGGATACATGTGCAGCGAATACAAGATAGCAAATCACTAAGGCATGTCTTTAATTCTGTATCTCATTTTCAGCGATCCATGTTGAATTTTGCATGTCATAAGAGTCATTTGACGTCATTATTTGCAAATTTTTAGCAAATGTTATGTTTTTAATTTAACCATTTTAGTATCTAAGAATCACCATATTTGACGAAGCTACATCAAACTTCTTTAAAACATTAACTAAGAACACAATAGCAACACGAGAGCGGGATAACATTCATCGTCCAGACATGATCCACTTGCTTATGCAAGCGCGCAAGGGAACCTTAAAATCAGATGTTGAAATGGAAAGCACAGAAGGTTTCGCAGCTGTGGAAGAACATTTAGCTGTGGATCATAAAAATTTAATGAAATCAGGTAAAAGAAGTGATACGAGAAGACACAAACATAAATCAATTTAATACAAATTGATAATAATTAAATTACTCCCATAGAATTAACTGATGATGACATCACGTCACAAGCTCTCATCTTCTTCTTCGCGGGATTTGATTCTGTATCATCTTTAATGTGCTTTGCCACACATGAAATAACAGCTAATCCGGATATTCAAACTAAACTACGGGCGGAAATTGATGAAGCCAAGATGAATAACAAAATGATAACTTACGAAGTTATTCAAAAACTTAAATATCTGGACATGGTTATTTCAGGTACATGTTTAACAAGTGTAAATTACAGATTTAAAACTAATAATGATTTTATTAATTCTAGAGACTTTGAGAAAATGGCCTCCTACTCCTGTAACTGATAGATGTTGTGTAAAACCGTACACTCTCTTCGACGGAGAGAGAACTATCAAGGTAAAGTCACTGTCAGAGCAAATGTAACTTATATTTAGATGCATGGACATGACCCTTTTACTATTGAAGGAATTGTCTCTTTCGGGAACGTTAATCTAATATGCTCGTTGAGTGGTTCGTGATATTTTGAAGGTATTACATTTGTAACCTACTTATTTCTCTCTGCAGTTGTCTCCTGGTGATGCTGTGATAATTCCAATCTATTCCTTGCATCATGACCCAAACAACTTCTCCGATCCCGATAAGTTTGATCCAGAGAGGTTTAATGACGAAAATAAACATTATATTAAACCAGGGGCCTTCATGCCTTTTGGTGCTGGTCCAAGAAATTGTATTGGTGAGAAATTGGAAGAAAGAAAACGTACACAGTAAATATTACTTAAATTTATATTTATATAATACAACATGCTATTTTCAGGTTCCAGATTTGCCATAATGGAAGCTAAAGCTATCATATTTCACATTTTAGCAAATTTTGATTTAAAAGTTTGTAGTAAAACTCAAATTCCTATTCAATTATCCAAAAAAGCGTTCACGTTGTCAGCTGAACAAGGATTTTGGGTTGATATTCAACCACGAAGAAAATGATTATTGAAATGATATTTTAATTTTTCACAGCGGCGGAGTATGGTATTTAGTCCATAGCGATTATCATCGGGGACTGACTGTATATAATAAATAATTTGATCTATATTGTATAAAATATTATTTATAAAAAATGTAGTAATCGTTTAAATGAGTAACTTTGTTATTGGTAAAGTGGGTACTAAAAGAATATCAAGCACAAGAAGTGTTATTCTAATTCAATTAAAATTTTACATGATTAATTACGAGTATATTTTATTATAATCCTTTCTTGACCTAAGCTGCTGTATTAGGCAGCGGTGTTGTTGACGTATAAGAGGCTTCCGTACCAGAAAATCGGCCAACATAGGACGATCAACAGGAAAACTTTTTAACAGTTCGGATTGCAAATGAACTTATTTTCCAGCCACCTATTTTTCCATTTTTTCATTCCAGTACAATTTATTGCATTGAAGACCTCTTTTTGTTAGTGATTTATAATTGCGGCTGTAGTGATAAGATTAGTATCGGAAATACGAATTTAAAAACTATTTATTTTAGTTATAAATATTTCCACAAATTGTTGTCCTTGTTCGTACTTCCAATACGTCATCATTTTAATTTTTTTAACCTTAACTTCAATAAAAACCAATTTATAAGTGAGATTAATTAACTGAGTACATTCTGGTGTAATTAAGATCTTGCTGAAACGACAAACACTTCATAAAACAAAACTACTTGTAATGTAAGTGTATTTGTTCTGTATAATATTCTCAGTTATGAATGTGTATTTTATTTTTTCATCATCGAAATCGAAATTTTGGTTAAAATTGATATTAAAAGTGAAAACTGCTATTCTAATGGATTGTGTGTCATTTTATTAATTGGTATTTTGAAACTTGAATAGAATATATTTTTAATATCGTATATTTCATATGCTTCCTACAAACCACGGTGCGTTGATTATTGATTACCCATTTATATGCGTGAAATAATAAGTACAGAGACGTTCCTAATGTCATTTAATGTCAAGGACAAAACTGATGTATACATATATTACGTAATCATAATAACAACAAAACTGATGCGCGAGTGGAACTCCCAATGTGTGCTGTAGCGTTGTAGTTGTAGCGCACATTGTAGCGTTCAGGCTATCAGACAGCGCAGACGTGTTTGGGCTTGTTTATTGTGTAAGCAAAACATATTTTTTGATATTGGATTTTTACCAGTCTCTTGCAATTATTTATACAAATACACTAGGTAAGGCTTAAATTCACTTTAAATGTTTAAATATCTTATTTTCCAAATTTGCATAAGGCCCGAAACTATTACGCACTCACTCATGTTGTTTCGAGTGCCATTAGTCATCGGATAGGCGCCTGATGGGGCTCTCACTCTATTAGCAGCCAGAGCCCCGCCAAATTAAATATTACGCTGCTTATTATAATAATGATTTCAATTTATATTTGCTGCAAGTACGAGTAATATAATGAGCCACTTTGTAGTCAGAGCCACTTTGAACGGTGGGCTACCATTTGACACTTACACATTTTATGGTTTTGTATTTTCAGGGAAATGGAATTCCTGTACTTGTCCCTAGTGGACTGGATTATTATAATCAGCAGCATTTTAGGAGCAGGATATTTATATATGACCTGGAACTACGATTATTTTGAAAAACGAAAAATAAATTTTATAAAACCAACACCACCTTTTGGTAATTTTGGCCCACTACTTTTAAGAAAGACTCCGTTTTGTACATTGATTCAAGATTGGTATAATATGTATCCGAACGACAAGTAAGTTGATTAATGTAATACAATACCCCACAGAATTATTTACAAGCGAATACCTGGCATAGTTATATGATCCCTTTGAAAACACTTATGTAAATATTATGTAGCTGCAACATTACGATATATTAGAGTTTGTATATGTTTTTCTGCCAATATTAATATTGAAATCTAGTTTTATAAATAAAATTAAAATGTATACGAAATGCATTTTACTACATAACAATTTATATTTTTAAAATAAACATCCCGTTAATCACTGCTACTGTTATTAAAGTAAAAAAAAAGTTTACCTGTTACATAAAAAACAGGATACAAGTAATATTGTTACATATATATTACGTTCTATTATACTTCGTTTAATATATAATATTTACAATTGAGTACAATCACAATTTTGTTTCATAATAGTTTATTTATTTGTTTGAATTTTTTTATTTTTAGATTTATCGGTTTTTTTGAATTCAGAAAACCAACAGTATTGTTAATAGACCCGGAAACTATTAAACAAGTGACCATAAAAGATTACGATTATTTTATGGACCACCGGCTTGTTGTAGATCCAGATATTGATCCCATATTTGGAAGAAGTTTGTTCATCCTGAGAGGCGAAAAGTGGCGGGAAATGCGCGCTACGCTTAGTCCGGCATTTACTGGAACTAAAATAAAAGCAATGTACGCTTTGACAAATAATTGTGCGAAAGACGTTATTTGTTACCTTGAAGAGAAGTCTAATAATGGTAAGATGTGATAACGGCGCGGAGAAGTAAGAAAGACATTATGGCAAGCGTCCAATAATCTGCATGAAAAGCAGGAAGCGGAAGAGAATTCATATGTAGCGCTATCTGTATGTTGTACGGCACTATCAATAGTTCAACGACCTTTGATCAAAAAGCATCAAAAATCAACGACCTTTGACCAAAAATTTATATATCAAAACGTACAGATATCATTCGCCTTTCCTTCCGCTTCCCTTCTCTTCCATGTTTCATTCAATAAATGTAATGCGTCGACTGCTCTTCGTGCTGATGAGTGAACGCTTACCATTAGAGCACCATTAGTACAGCTGCTTGAATGTCTTAATCTGGCACCGGATGTGTTCATACTTTTAGAAACAATTCAATAACACCAATTAATCAATTGAAACTGTTGAACAGGAACTTGTATTTTGAATCTTAACGACATTTTTTGCAAATTTGCGACGGATGTTATTGCCAGTTCCGCATTTGGAATGAGAACTAATTCATTTCAAAACGATGAATTTTATGAAATGGGTAAAAAATTGATCAATTATACTGCATTACAAAATTTAAAATTATTTGGTTATGCTGCATTTCCTGCTGTAAATAGGGTGAGTTGTATTTGCATAACAGTTTCTGGTTTGTTTACATTCCTTTCTTTACTTTTTATTATTATTATTATTTTAGTTTCTGAAAGTGAAATTCCATGAACAAGTGCCTACCAATTACTTCAGAGCTATAATTACTGATAATATTGCATACAGAGAACGTAGCAATTATGCTAGTCCAGATATGATTTATTTACTAATGCAAGCACGAAAGGGGGCACTAAAACCTGATAGCAAGGAGGAAACCACGGAAGGATATGCAGCTGTAAAGGAACATTTTTCAGAAGATATTAAACACCCACCGAAAACGGGTATTTATTAATAATTATAAGAAGGCTAAACCATTTGCACACCGAATTCTTTTTATATCATAAGACAGAAAATTCTTTTTCCTTTAAATTTGTTTTCTGAGGTAAACAAAACTTTTATTGCTCATATTTCATTGTTCATAAAGGAGTGCAAAGTAAGTAAAGATAATTTCGATTCTTCTACATATTTTTCATGTTCAGAATTGACAGACGATGACATCTTAGCACAGGCAGTACTTTTTTTCTCCGGTGGATTAATACCATCATCCATTATGATGAGCTTCACTGCATATGAAATTACAGTTAATGAACATGTTCAAACAAAACTGCAAGCAGAAATTGACGAAGCTAATAGACAAAATGAAGTAATTACGTATGAAGTTATACAAAATCTTAAATACTTGGATATGGTTATTTCAGGTAAAGGATCCACCTTTTTCGTAAAAAGTAAGACAACTAGAGATACGTTTCTTAGTTTTATGATACAATTTTATGCATCATTTTTTTTTTTTTTTTGAAAGTTGTGGTTCAACAATTTTGTTTAATTTGTTTTCACTGTCTGAAAAAGAGAGGAGGGCGGTGGAAGAGAATGTCTTCCTTGCTTTGAATTTCAATGGAATTTGTTAAGTACTCAATGCATATTTTTAGAATCATTAAGAAAATGGCCGTCGACTGCTACTGAGAGGTGTTGTGTGAAATCATATACGTTACGTGATGGAGAAAAGCATATTAAGGTTAAGAAATGTGATACATACCTACATCTAAATAAATATGATAAATAATGTATTTCTACAGCTCAATTCTGGAGATGCCATTTTCATTCCAATCTACGGAATACATCGAGATCCTAAATATTACCCAGAACCAGATAAATTTGATCCTGAAAGATTTAATGATGAAAATAAACATAAGATCATATCAGGCACATACTTGCCTTTTGGAATAGGTCCAAGAAACTGTATTGGTAACTTAAAAGAAAATTGATTGAAGAAATATTTGAAATTGTATAAGTAATGATAAATATTATTTTAGGATCAAGATTGGCTATTATGGAAGCCAAGGCTATTATATTTCATCTGCTATTAAACTTTGATCTAAAAATTTGTGAAAAGACACAAATACCACTACAGCTATCGAAAAAGATACCAAATGTTTTTTCAGAAGACGGATTCTGGATTGAATTCAAACCACGCAAAGTTATAGATGATAATTCCTAATTTAAATATATTGTATATTGTTCAATTGTTTATTTATTGGAAAAACATTTCTTCAATTTTCTCTTCTTATTTAATTTTATTCTATTATATAAAACTAATTTCTAAAAATATAGGAAATCGTTTCTTTATAAGTAATAATAAAGTTAAAATGCTAACTATAAAAACTGTTTATTTGAAAACCGTAACTGTACAAAATGCATAATAAAGATCATCATAAATTTATTTTGAAAAGAAATGATCTGCGTGCAGTGTAAACTACTTGTAGGATGCTATTTTGTTTTGATAATGTATTAGTTCTTCCTTTTATTGATTGATAAAAGATATTGATGTTGATAGAGATTGATATTGATTATTGATATTGATCAAGGCAGCGTTGTAAGTATATGTAAATTATTAGTAGCCCGTGTACAACCAGAAACTTATAGACATCATTGCGCCTGACAGAGGGGCAACACTACTTACACCCCATGCTTGCAATGAAACAGCGAAAGCAGTAGCAAAATAATTTTAAAATTAAAATAATAAAACAAATAACAACAATTTATAAAATTCATAATTTCGGCGCCCCAGTAAAATGGTGACACGGGCCATGCACGCCTGACCCACCACTAGAACTGGGTGTGTCTAATTTCTGTATATATTATTCTGTATCATATTTGTGTAACGCTATTCTTGCTATACGTAACACACGCGTTATAGGGAACATAATGGGAATATAATGCATGATGTACAATATTGATTTCTCTAATTTAATATTTATGTTCTGTGCTTAGCGAGTATTTAATAAAGATTAAAATAGATAAGATGAGATAACGAAATTACAAATTTCTATATATAAAACAAAATTTATCTACAAGTACATAAATAAGAATTCAATATTTTTGCAGGTTTTTATGTAAAATTTACTTTTTGTATTAAACCGTATTTCCAATACGGATGAATTAACACATTAATGCAAGAATTGAAATTGTCAAAGACTGATTACGAGATTAATTTATAAATGTTACGTAACCATAATAACAACAAACACGGGCTTGGAATAAATACTTAGTAGCGTTCACACTGGCAATCAGCGTGGACGTAATTGCGTGATAGAGATAATGTTTGATTTTGTTCCTAAAATACTTGCGTATACAGAAACATAAATAAAGATTCAGGTATGATATGACGATGCTTAAACAATAATTATATTTCCCTTTTTTGACGACGTTTGAAAATTTTATCTAATATATTAATTAGAAAATTAATACATTGCTAAGACTTTCTTTTTGGATTACGATAATCTTATTTTTTTTATCTATTCTTAAGAGATATCAAAAGTATCTTTAGAATTATAAAATAAAAATGATTTTAGGCAAAATTGAAACCTTTTTAGATTAAATGTTATTAGGTTTCGTATAAGCAAAATGTTAGTCAGTGTAATTAGTGCATTTTATTTTCTCAGTGTGTTTCATAAATAAATATAAATTATGTTTTTCTATTTTTCAGAGAAATGGGTTTCCTGTATTTATCATTCGTGGATTGGGCCGTTATAATCAGCAGCATTTTAGGAGCAGCATATTTTTATATAACCTGGAACTACGATTTTTTTGAAAAACGCAATATTAGTTATGCAAAACCTACTTTTCCTTTTGGTAATTTTGCCCCAGTTATTTTAAAAAAGGCTTCGTTTTGTTCATTGATAAAGGACTCTTATGACAAGTTTCCGAATGACAAGTAAGATATTTAACATCATGCAAAAAGCTTTTGTCGAAATACTCGTATTATACGGATTTCATTGCTGTACTAATTTTAAATATACTATGAAACTTAAATATTAAATTGACACTAATAATAAAATGTGATGTTACTGATACAGATATATTTTAAGCAACATACATTTTTACATTTTATTTGAATATTCTTTCAGATTTTTCGGAGTTTTTGAATTCAGAAGGCCAAATATTTTTATACGAGATCCAGAAATTATAAAACAGGTGGCTGTAAAGGATTACGACTATTTCTTGGATCACAGATTTGTTGCTGATCCAGACATTGATCCCTTCTTTGGTAGGGTTTTGTTTGTGCTAAAAGGTCAAAAATGGAAAGATATGCGTGTAACTCTAAGTCCAGCATTTACTGGCAGTAAAATGAGGGCCATGTACACCTTAACTAATGATTGTGCGAAACAAGTTGTTGATTACCTTAATCAAAAAACGAACAGTGGTAGGTAAAATGTGCTCATACTTATTGAAAACATGTCTTAATCAACTAACATGATTTAACAGGGTCGTGCATTTTGGAGTTGAAAGATCTTTATAGACGATTTGCTATGGACGTTGTCGCTAGCGCAGCGTTTGGGATTAAAACGGACTCAGTCACTGATGAGAATAACGAATTTTACAAAATGGGTAAACATATTGCAACACCCACAACAATACAAACTCTGAAAATGTTTGGATATACAGCATTTCCTGCGGTGATGAAGGTAAGCTCTTAACATCTTGTAATTTTCGTACATTTTTTTAAACAATTTTTTATTATGAAAATTTCAGTTTCTGAAACTAAATTTCCTCGATAACTTTACTACAAGTTTCTTTCGAAATATCATAACCAATACAATCGCAGTCAGAGAACGTGACAATATACACCGCCCTGACATGATTCATCTGCTGATGCAAGCCCGAAAAGGGACCTTAAAATCCGATAGCCAAGTAGAAGTAAATGAAGGATTTGCAGCTGTAAAGGAACATTTATCAGCTGATGTTAAAAATATGTCCAGAAGAGGTAACAAGGTTATAAGTAGATTATTAAAATGTGTACCTCACAATATTTGTAACTGTTCTCTTTTTATATTTAGAGTTGACAGAAGATGATATTATAGCCCAAGCATTGGTTTTCTTCTTTGCTGGATTTGACACAGCATCTAGTCTAATGAGCTTCGCTGCTTATGAAATTACAATTAATGAACATGTTCAAACAAAACTGCAAGCAGAAATTGACTTAGCTAGTAGCCAAAATGAAATAATCACTTACGAGGTTATACAAAATCTTAAATATTTGGATATGGTTATTTCAGGTAACGATTTCTTTACATAAAGAATTATTTAGAAAAATGTTTATTCCAGTTGGTTGGTTTATTTCTTTTTAAATATTAAAGTGTTATATGTATTCAGTGATAATTCCAAGAGAGTTCAGATTAATCACTATCACGTATTTCAATTAACAAATATTTTTAGAATCATTAAGAAAATGGCCTCCAAGTCCTGCCACTGATAGACTGTGTATAAAACCATATACCTTATATGATGGAGAAAAGCACATTAAGGTTTACAAATGTGTTTGCTTAATAAATTAATCATCTCTACACTAATACAATTTTGTTAAATAGAAGATTTTCTGCAGGTCAATCCTGGAGATGCGATTTTTATTCCAATCTATGCGCTGCATCAGGATCCTAAATATTTTCCAGAACCAGAAAAGTTTGACCCTGAAAGATTTAATGATGAAAATAAACATAAGATAAAAACAGGCACATACCTGCCATTTGGGATAGGTCCTAGGAACTGTATAGGTATTTTAAAAGAAAAGTACAAAGCAAAAGATTATTTATAAGTAACTAAAATTAATATTTTAGGATCAAGATTCGCTATTATGGAAGCCAAAGCCATTATGTTCCATGTCCTACTAAACTTTGAGCTAGAAATTTGTGAAAAGACACAAATACCACTACGGTTATCGAATGAATTAAATCCCATAGCAGAAAAAGGATTTTGGATTACATTCAAACCACGGCGAAGCTAATTATTTATATTACTGATTCAAATATGTTACATGTAATCATTGTTATTATCATATATTATAATGTATGTATGTATCATATATAATGTATAATGTATGTATGAATTTTGTATATACAATAAATCTTTATTCATTTTAAACAATGAAAAAAAAAAAATTTCAACGCCTGACCAGCATGCAACTATACAAACTCAAATTAAACTATACGGTTGTTATATGATAATAAAAGAATTTGATGCAGTTATGTTCATCATGCTCTATAATAAATAATCCCTTCATTAAATTAAGAATCTTTCTCATTTTTTGGCATTCATGCAACTTTATTTAAATTCATGGACCTTTTTCCAAAAACTGAAAGTTTTATCTTTTTAAAAAATGGTTTATGTTTTATAACGTAGTTTGTGTGTTGATTTCAAAAAGAAAAATTATTCTTAAAAATCTATTACGGTTCAAATTTATTTTGAACTTTTTGCTGCTTTTTCGTAAACCAAAAGTCTTCTCTTTTTTCCTTCTTCTCGTTCAGTTTTTCATTCCGTGAATTCAAGAGATACGCAATGGCCTTGATAAAATAAAAACACTTTGGAGTAGAACATACATTATAAATACACGAAAAATGTATTTTCCAGATGTTCTGAATTATGACTCATCGAACGTTACATAATCAACAAAATTAGTAAAACCAACTCGTTTGGTGTTCAGATAATTAGTTGTGGTCAATCCATGGTTGGGCACGGTCCAAATACAAACGCTAATGCCTGCTACATGCTATACGTGCTTGTTGACATTGATTAGCAAAGTGTAAACTAAACAACATTCAATTTAAGTGTTTTACATTTAATTAAGTAAGTGTTCAGTATTATTTATAAAAAATAATTTCTTAACCTTTAATAATTTAGTAATTATGTATCTTTAAAGTTAAATAAATAAAAATACTTTTATTTCAATAAATTACCATATAAAGTGGTTTCAATTTTATGTTTTAACCTTAAATGTAAGTTCAGCTTGTGAAATATAAAACAATAAAAAAAATTATAATAAATATAATAGTTTATATTAATAAAAAAAGTAATTAAAATTAAATAAAATATATTACTGACGTATGCACACTAGCTAAATTCAAAATTAAAATTAAAATTAAAACAAAACAAAAAATGAACTCTAAAATAAAATAGAAAGAAAATAATAACTAAAAAAATTAAGAACTTGAATTAGTTTTATATTTTAAAGTTTGGTTAAGTTTATATTAAATTATGTTAGATCAACTTTATGTGAAATATAATGGGGATAGAGACAGAGACTCATACGAGAGTGTGTGTTATATATAATTTACTACTAACGGCTGGCTTGTGTATCCCATCAAGTATTATATTACGAAGGTTGTGAAAAAGGAAAAATAATCTCGATTACTTATTTCTTCTGTAAAATTGTTATCAATGATAACGTGCTATGATTTTACATTATTCGAATAAATTAAAACTAATGATGACAAAGCAATATTTTTTGTTTTGTTTTCACATTAGATAAAACATTTATTGGCCTTTATGTTACAAATTGTTGTCAATGATAACAAGTACCATGATTATGCATTATCCAAAATTAAAACTAATGATGATTGAGCAGGTAACTCTTCTTAGTTTTCACATTAGATCGCTGCAATGAAAGATGCAATTATCGTAATATAGAATTATCATATCTGCATAGAGGTTGGAATTTTCATTGTAAGATGGATAACTTTGGATTAATTTTGAAACTGGTTCTTTAACAGGAAATAGTAATTCAAATAAACAACAAATATCAAATATTAATATGTAGATATTTTTATCAAGTAAGGCAACGTAACAAACAAAATTTAATTTGTCTTTTAAACATTTATCATTAACAAGTGAACCTATAATCAAAATATATTTACGCTAAACACATTTATGCAACATTTAGATAAGCCTCTAAACACAAAAAGTTAAAAAGTGGGTGATTTATTCATCTTTAACATATTTCTATTACATTGTTATTAAATAAATGCTGAAACCATTAAAAATCTTTTATTAATATATTGATTTAATGTTACCATCAATTAATCTTGCATAAAACATAAATCAGAAACATAAATTTATGCTCAAAGATAACTTTTTATGTAACCTTAGATAATATTAAACTTTCTTCTTATTATTTAGAAGGTTATTTTATAGGAGGTATTATTATTTCAGAGTGATGGCTTTCTTCAGCTTTTCTCTTGTCGATTGGTTGATCATACTAATTGGCCTGTTAGTAGCTTTTTACTTTTATGTAACTTGGACCTTCGATCATTTTAAGAAACGTAATGTCAATTACATTAAGCCAGTACCATTATTCGGCAACTTTTTTGGAGTGATGACAAGGAAAAAACCCGCTGTGGATATCTTACAGGATATGTATTATGCATTTCCGGAAGATGGGTACGTTTAATAAAACCGAATCTACGTTTTCAAATGGTGTCATATTTTGTAAGAAAATATATTTACTTAAAGGTTTATTGGAGTCTTTGAGTTCCGGAAACCCTGTCTGATGCTAAGAGATCCGGAATTAATCAAAACCGTCGCAATCAAAGATTATGACTACTTCCTAGATCACAGACTTAATATCGATGGTGATGTTGATCCGCTATGGGGAAGGAATTTATTTTCTTTAAGAGGACAGAAATGGAGGGATATGAGAGTAACTCTCAGTCCAGCATTTACAGGAAGCAAAATGAGAGGAATGTACAGTTTTACCAACGACTGTGCTGAACTTGTTATTAATTACATTAAAGGAGAAATAAAAAGTGGTACGATTATTAAAATTGATATATTTCGATATTAGATTGAGTTAATATTGAAAATTTGTTTATAGGAACTAGAATGTTTGACGTGAAAGATATTTGCAGTAGATTTGCAACGGATGTCATAGCTGCATCGGCGTTTGGATTGAAAACTGATTCCTTTACCGAGAAGGAAAATGAGTTTTATCTAATGGGTAAACGAGTTACCAACTTTTCCACTTTACAGGTCTTAAAGTTTGTGGCATCTTCGTCTTTTCCTGAGATTATGAAGGTGCAGTTCATTTACTTAATTAATTCTTTGTGGTAATTTACCCTATTCGCAAAATAGACAGTTGCTCATGCTGATGAAACTTGGGAAACGTTCAACTAATACTATTAAAAATATCTAAATTAAATTGAAATTTTCTTCTAAATCCGATACTTTCATTTCAGCTCTTAAAAATAAATATATTCGACAAGCCCACATCCAGCTTTTTTAGAAATGTGATCAAAAGTACAATAGCTACACGGGAGCAAAACAATATCCATCGTCCTGATATGATACAACTATTAATGCAAGCTAGGAAAGGAACATTGAAAGCTGAAAAAGAAGTGCATGCGGAAGGCTTTGCAGCTGTAGAAGAACATTTAGCTGCAGATCAAAAGAATATCGTAAAAAAGGGTAAAATAAAATTAAAGTGAAGTGCAGAATATATGAGACAAGTTTAATTACAGTTGATAATTATTTTTCAGAAATAACCGATGATGATATGACAGCACAGGCACTTTTATTCTTTTTAGCTGGTTTTGATTCTGCGTCAAATCTTATGTGCTTTGCTCTTCACGAAATTACTGTTAATGAAGATGTCCAGCAGAAGTTACATGCGGAAATTGATGAAGCCAACGGAGAAAATAAAAGTATTACTTATGAAGTTATTCAGAAGTTGAAATATTTGGATATGGTTGTTTCAGGTTTGTAATATTGGAAACTAAAACTAATCATTGCGAGTAAGAGTTCTCAATAATTATATTTGTAGAGGCTTTAAGAAAATGGCCACCAACTCCAGCTGGAGATAGAATTTGCGTGAAACCATACACATTGGATGATGGAAAACGACAGATAAAAGTAAATTATAACTCCCTATTGATCTTACAATAAATTTGGTTTTCAAATATGGTAGTAAACGTCTTAAATTTCCAGATGGAACCAGGCGACATCGTTTTCCTTCCCATCTACGGTATGCATCACAACCCAAAATATTTCCCCGATCCCGAAAAGTTTGATCCTGAAAGATTTAACGACGAGAACAAACATAAGATTAAAACGGGAACGTACCTTCCTTTCGGTGCTGGACCAAGAAACTGCATTGGTAAATTAAGAATATTATAATACTTATGAAACCTTTATTAATTTCAGTCTTACATGGAAGTCTTATTTCAGGTTCGAGATTCGCTCTTATGGAAGCAAAGGCAATTATTTTTCACATATTGACTAACTTTAAACTGAAAGTTTGTGAAAAAACAGAAATACCTCTGAAGCTGTCGAAAACATCTTTTACCTTAGTTGCTGAAAATGGATTCTGGATTGAATTTGAGCCACGCGGATAATGGCAAAATAATTGCACTTAATAAAAACTGAACTTATATAGTGTTCATCAAAAATGAATTACGCTTTTTGTACATTAACAAATTTTTATTATAAGTATTAAAATAAACCAGATAGAAATCTCCGAGTTAACATTGAGGACAGGCGTTGTTTGTTGCGTAAACTGACTAAAATAGTCTAATAGAAAATGTCTTTAGAACATTATGCTCAGCAAGAAAACTATGATTTTCTCTATTTGCGGTGTTAAGTCCAAAATTTTTTTTTTTATTTTGTAGCTTGGACACTGAAAACATCTTAATGATCACAATCATGTTGCTTGTAGGCAACACCTATCTATTAATAACTAGTAAATTAACGTTGGAGCTTCTGTAATTATTTTATTATCTATATAAGAAGACTTGTAAGTCATTCAATATTAAAAATAAATATGTATATATCACATATATTAGTTGTGTATTTATTTGTAATAATAGTTGCCACTACCACAGGCGCTAAAATAATATATGTAAAAAAAATTGAAGGGGGAATTGAAAGAGTATCCAATACTTTAAGCTCTTGATATTTTTAGGTTTTGTAGCGTGGATTCTTGAAATATATGTATATTTTTTGGAATCATCATTTCCTTGTTAGCATCACTCGATTCAAAAATATAAAATGCAAATCATTTCTTTAATTAGGTATCGCTTTTGTTTCATGCAAGCGCGTGATTATAAGAATAAATTGGTACGCATTTCATAAAAAATGTACATTAAAAGAATAGAGACGGCTGAGTCGTTTGTTGTTTTCTTTTTAAATTTGCTAATAAAACCGTTGAATATGAGTAAGTAATTATAATTCTAATATTTAGATTAAGATTGATTAAAATAGAGCGCGCATCAGTATTGCCAACATGACAATAACACTTTCTTCAAAATGGCAATAGATGGCATATCCTATATTACATTTTTACTATCAAACATAGTCATATAAACAGGTCAGGAAAAGAACTTGCTACTGTAATGTGGGATGACATCGTGATAAATGGTTTGCGATGCGGCTCAAATGTATATTTGTCTTATTTTAACATATCAACTAACATCAAGTATAATTACAGACTACAATTTTGTTACTATATGTTATATTGGATTCATAGAATCAGTCCATCCCAGTAAACAATTTGGTGAAGTGTCCTATTTGGTGAAGTTCGAGTCATTCGTACAATTCTATTCTAACGCTTTACAAGTTCTCTACCTGTCACAGATTTTGTGTTACTTTTTCATAATAATATTCTTTCTTTTTCCAACATCATTCATTAAGTATTTCTGTTTCTTTCCCAAATGGGTATATTTTTATTATCCGGTCATAAATCATAAACCTACTCCGCTTTTAATTCAGCAGTGAACCGTCGTTGCAATGTCTGTAGCTCATAAAAAGGACCTTTCCTATGAACGACTGAATAGAAAACGAACACGTTCCAGACAAAAAATTCATGATATGTAATAGAAATTAAGTAGAATTTACTCCAAAATGTTTACTGGGATCAGTCTGTTCTACACCGATCGATGACTACCTTGATACTTCGCCCGTACTGACATACCATGCGCAGGGCTTATACGACGGGTCAGTAAATTCGAAATGTTTTCTTTGCCGATATGACTGAATTGATAACACTATATTTCAACATTATTATTCATTAAGAAATTCAATTTATGTAATTAAAGAGTTATAACAACGTAATAAAAGTATTTTTTTAGGAGTTGATTTTTTAATTGCTGATTGAAATTGTTATTAATAAATGTAAATTGGCGTTTTTATTTTATTAAATATCTAAATATTGACGGAGATATAGCAGTTAAAAATTTGAATTGTAATTTTAGCGCTACAGATGTCGGCCGTATTTATGACGCATCATGTCGCACTATTAAGGGATAAGACAGTTAATTGTAATATGTAAAAGAGTTCTGTGTTAAGTATGCTATCTCTGTTACGCTCTGTTGTATAAAAGAGATAGCAACTTAGCGAACGTGAATTACATGTATTGGAATTTTGTGTAATGTTGGATTCCTTTAATAATTAAACTGAAGAAATGACTCTTAATATCTCCTAAAATATAGCGAGTTTTTTAAAAATAATTGGATATTTGAGGTCCTGATAGCAAACTTTATTAATATATTGCATAGTTTTATAGAAATTAAGTCATGGATCATAAGCCTATTACTACAACAAATGATAATACTCATGAATTCGGCGCCACTGTAAAATGGTGACCCTGGCATTGTGCCGAACTTGCCTCTTTGCATTTTGCATATTGTTTATGAATGATGTTAACAGATGCAATAAACTTTATGTCAATGTTGCATGTATTTTTTTGATATTTCATCAGTGGGGATTCTTGTTAAGACCGTTGCTCAAATAATCTATAATTATATCTTCATGTGACGTTTTACCTTCTTTGAGTAAGTGCTAAAAGTATGAGTCACAAAGTACCCAATTATCCAAGTTACCTGTAACTTAGCAAGATAACTTACGGAATGAAAGATACGAATATCATATCTCTTATCACAGACACAAACAATAATACATTTGAGATAATTAAGTTTAATTATTTATAATCATTTGTGGACATCTGGATTTTAGTTAGTAGGAGGAAAGGGGAGTTGAGAATGTGATATACTTGATGTTGATAACAGTTATATGATATGATAATAACCTATGTATGTATTACGCAGTTTGGGAAATTATTTCACCTTATAATTTTACATATTTAGAATATGTCAAAAGACAGAAGAATACGTGATTGTCTTATTTGTTTCACTGATGTCTTGTAATTATTTTAACATTATGTCATTATATAATAAAAGTAAATAACATTTTGACATGTAAGAACTCGTCTGTACAATCAGTGTCAGTTTGATTGTTTGTTGGTATAGACATGGACAGATCGTGTTTATTCGTGATGTGACCACTTCGCAGCGTGCTAACTGCGTAACGAAATATACTCATGTCCATATATGTACGTAACATCGCAACTTTCAAGTGGAAGGACATTTAAATCATATTTAAATAAGTATATATAATTATTAATATAAAATTATATATAATTTAGTTGTGTCCATTATTGTGAAAAATATTATTTGCAAATAAAAACCTTGGATATTTTTTTCGAATCTGTAAGTATTTTTATTTGTACTTAAAACTATTAACAAGTTACATTTAATGTAATTTATTATATCTATATATAGTCAAATAACACTATAATATATTTATGCTCTCATGTTTAAAAATCGCTCTCATTTTTAAAATTGGTATTGAAATATATAGTTCTTTTATTTTCTTAAATATTCAAAATTGGACGGAGGTATATTTAATTTATACTCGATGCAAGGTACGAGATTTATTTTGCTTTATATTTAAGGTTAGAAATTAACGGACGCCGGTTAAACAGTTACAGAATAAGGCAACAATTAAAAATAAGTATAACGCGAATTTCTGATCAAAGTTTCAAACCACACAGCTCATATGAAAAGGTTCTTTACTTGAATAAGTAAACTCTGGCAAAATTGAGGAGATTATAATATTATCTCTAGTTGTACATTTGTTGTGAACGAAAAATATTGATGTCTATAAACAGAATATATCGGATACATCAGTTTTAGTTTATTCAGTCAACATTATCAATAAATTAAAAATGACGTCCGTGATGGAATGTAATGATAATGTTTGGGTGGATTGCAAATTTTTATCGAACTTACTTTTATTATTTCTTTCATACTTAAAAATATTGATGAAGATATAACTATCTACATATAACAGTTGCTCTAATTGTTATAATTTTGATTATACAAGTAACAAAACATAAAGTTTCTTAAATAAATATGTATCAAATACAAATGTAAATGAAATGTATTAACAAGGGCGGAAAAGAACTCTGTAAATTATTAAAAAAAAAAAAATACGAACAATGATAATAAAACAGGAACATTTAAAAATGAAAATACAAAAAAAAGCAAAAGGCCTTGAAACGATCTAGGACTGGAGTAGTGTTAGAAAGTTTAGAATCTTATCAAGAAAGTAAATATTATCTTACAATACAAAAGGAACTACAAAGCCAACCGTCAAATCAAAATATAGATAACAATATACCTTAAACTAATCACTAAGGTGAAACCAAGTCGCTACGTCACAGTCTTAACAAAGGCAACTAATCCTACTATTATTTTATCTAAAAAAATTAATTCTTTTGTGATTCTAAAAAACAATAGAAGATCATTACGATAATAATTGAAAATAGGTTTCTTTATGCTTTGATTAATCGAAATAAAGTAAATGCACGATATATTGAGATATCATTTATAACTAAACAGTATTTTAATTAATTAACTTGTATGGCAATAAGAATACAAGTTAAAATAAAATTAATTTAACGTTTTACAGCACCTGGAAAACATTTTACTTTAAAACAACTTATTAATATTTAATCTAAAAGGTTCTAATTGTATTATATTTTAAGCCTAAGTTATTCTAAAAGCCTTTAATCCTTGGAAAGGGCTTTGCAATATTTTGTAATCTTTAAAAACGTGATGTTAAGAAGTTTTATTAGTATGCTAATAGTGAATAGTGATTTAAAAAGACAAAACTATTTTAATTTTGGAAAAAAGAGTCATTTTATACTGCAATATAAATATTTGTATTGGAAAGTAAAAAATGGGCTGCGGAAAAACTAATAATATTAGAAAATTGTCAACGCATGCGCATCAGATGCGTAAATTTAGGTCAGAAAAAAGGTGTCTCAATTAGTCGCTATATAGTGGCAATAAATAATTCACCGTAAAAGTCAAATTTTAAATAGCAAAAAAAAAGATGATCCAATAAACCAGAAGTTCACATCCCAATTAATTTAAAGTTAATCAACTTTTATATAAAATTTAATAGCTTTTGAAAATAATCTGCATGAAAAATAAAAACAAATTATTTATCTGTAGCGGAGATAATAATTAAACCATGTGTTATTGATTACAGCAGTGAAACAGTTTTAAAGGTTATCAATAAATAATCTAAGACGAAAAGCGGCATTTTGATTTATGTGTAATAATTTATCTTATTTTTAGAGCCATGAATATTCTCTATTTTTCATTTATTGACTGGGTTCTTGCGCTCAGCATTGTGGGTGGCTTACTTTATCTATATGTAACACGGAATGATGACTATTTCAAGAAACGTAATATTTATTTTCACAAGCCAGTTCCATTCTTCGGGAGCGTGGCATCAACTCTGTTTAGAAGAAGGTCTTTTGTATCGTCTATGATACATATATACAATTTATTTCCGGATGAGAAGTAAGGTGCCATCAACTTCAAAGGATAACCCATTCTATAAATAATTGCAATGGATTTACATCATTTAAATTCCTTTCAGATTTACAGGTTTTTTTGAATTTACAAGACCTATTTTGATGTTAAAAGATCCTGAATTGATAAAACAAATAACCATTAGAGATTTTGACTATTTTGTAAATCATAGATTTGAAATTGATGAAAAGGCTGATCCACTTTTTGGAAGAAATATGTTTACTTTGAAAGGACAAAAATGGAGAGATATGAGAGTTACTTTAAGTCCGGCGTTCACTGGCAGCAAAATGAGGGGAATGTACAATATGATTAATGATTGCGCTTATCAAGTTGTCGATTTCATCAATAAGGAAGCAAAGAATGGTAGGTAGAATATTTTGCAAATCAAATTAAACCTCTTGCAAATCAAATACAATTTCAATCAGCTAAGAGTTACTTAAAAACTCACTCAGAAGGATAATTATCGTTGCAGGATCAAGTCTTATCGAGTTAAAAGACCTATCTACTAGATTTGCTGCTGATATTATTGCCACATCCGCGCTTGGAGTAAAGACAGACTCATTTACCGATAGAAATAATGAGTTTTATAAAGTTGGAATAAATATAACAAAACAAGACATTGTTAAACATTTTAAGTTTGCTGCAATTACTGCTTTTCCTTATCTGATGAAGGTACATATACCAATTGTTTAGGCTCATTTGTAATTAATTATTCCCTTCGATAATTTCATCCAATTGAAACTAATGTTTTAGCACCTTAAGTTAACCGTGTATGATGAAACCTCCTCTAAATTCTTCAGAACTTTAATCAAGGACACAATTACAATGCGGCAACGAGATAGAATTCATCGACCAGATATGATTCATTTATTAATGCAAGCGCGGAAGGGGTTACTTCAACATGATGCTTTCGGATCAGATGCAGAAGGATATGCAGTTGTCGTAGAGCATCTTGCTGCGGATATAAATGTGCCAGAAAGAGGTATGGCATAATTATATTCATTGAAGAGTTATCACATTAGACTACAACTTATATTTTGTTCTGTAGAGGATTTAATCGAAGATGACATTACGTCACAAGCGTTACTGTTTTATTTTGCTGGATTTCAACAAGCGTCCATTTTGATGTGTTTCGCGGCTTATGAGATAACAGCTAATCCTGATGTTCAACGTAAACTTCAAGCAGAAATAGACGAAGTTAAGGAACAGCACAAAACAATTTCTTATGATATTATAAATAGCTTGAAATATTTGGATATGGTAGTATCAGGTAAAATAAATATAGTACGCAATATATTCTCAATATTAAACTAGATAGTTAATTGTTTACCTTTTTAATAGAAACTTTACGTTTGTGGCCTTCCAACCCCGTCACAGATCGATGTTGTGCCAAACCTTATACATTGTGTGATGGAGATAAAGAGATTGAGGTAAAATTTCATTTCATCTTTTAATTTTACTGCTATATTCTGAAAATGGGTTTCCGGAAAAAACTAAAAGCTAGAAACAAGAAACCCACGCACAAATGCGCAAAATGGACATGTGCTCTGCAATGTTTTTATTCTTGTGCACAACTTACAGAGTTTTTGGTTTTATACGCTTTTTTCCGGGACTCTTCATAATTCAATAAATTTTTAAATGTTTAAATTTGATTTGTTTCTCTTTTTTTAGTTCCAACCAGGTGATGCAATTTTAATTCCTATCTGTGCAATGCATCGTGATCCAGCATACTTTCCAGACCCGGACAAGTTTGATCCTGAAAGATTTTCCCCTGAAAATGTGCAAAACATCAGAGCCGGAACCTATCTGCCATTTGGATCAGGCCCAAGAAACTGTATAGGTAACAAAACTTAATATTCTGCAGGATATAACGTTCAACGGTTTCAATCTAATCTGATTTCATACTTTATTGGTTTCAGCTTCACGATTTGTTTTAATGGAAGCAAAGGCTATCATCTTCCACTTGGTTGCCAACTTTGAATTAAGAGCTTCTCATAAAATGCAAATACCAATAAAAATAGCTAAATCGCCGTTTATGTTGGAAGCTGAACAAGGATTCTGGATTAATTTTAAGCGACGTGTGATATAATATCTTTTAGTAATATTTATATTTTTAAATTGTTTCTTAAAATAAATCGTTTTTATAATATTTCTTTTTGTTTTCTTTAATATATTTTTGTAGGGTCGTGTACGCTTTAAGGTTACCTTGTCTTAATTATTCATTTTACTTAATATTATTATAATAAAAATGTTATGCTGCAGCTATTTAAAACATACGATGATTACAGTATCGAAAACCTAATAAAAAATAGATCCCTAAGTCGCAATCGCATTTTGGCTTTCTAACTAAAAACCTAAAAAGAAACATTTACCGCTTTACAAATAAACTTGATATAAAATGTATACTAAGTATAAACTGATAATAAGCCTGTCCGGACTGGTATAAATATTATAACAGGTTTATTTGTTTAGAAGTAATTTTTTTTTATAAATGCCTGTTAATACATTTTAAGTTGGTATGTAATCTGTGTTTGAAAGCGGCCCAGTACAAAAAGTAAGTGTAATTTAATTATTTATTAATAAAACTAGATCTAATCGCGCACTTTAGGTGATTACATTCTCTTCACTTGTTGTCTAGGTTTCTGGGTCAATGTGCCGCGAAAAAGAAATCAATAGAATTTGATATATTTACATTAGGATATATGTATGTATGTTAACACACAACTTACTGTGATAAAATATCCCCACTCCAGATATTAATAACTACCGTAAGAAATATTTAAAAAAACAACTAGAGAAACATTGGGAGAATCGAACGCACGGATCTCCTTCGGGTCTACAAAAAACTGATACTGTTAACCTTGTATAGCAATGTAATCACTTTAATTGCGCAATTATTTTGATGAATGTCTTAATATACTAGTTTCGTAAACATCTAAGAACGACGAAGATTCGTGAAGAGCTCAGATACCGACTGTGACAGAGTCTGCGTGCGAATGATATTAAAATTAATTTTTATATAGATAAATATATTAGAGATCAATTATTATTTTATTACTTACTTGATATATCGCGGAATAAGTGTTGTGTTTTAAATAAGTGATTTAATCAAATAATAATTTATAGATAAATACGAAGTTGTAATTAAACTAAATAAACATCTGTTTTTTAAATACTTAATTATAAGTGATTATTAATTGTTGCAAGTTCTGTGGTTTATTTTGAATTAATTCAACAAAGTGATAATTATATTTGGTAAATGGTGAGATATTTAGAAATACTTAATTTTACGGGTAGAATACTCTTATGCCGGGACCACACATGCGTGTTCGTGTACGAATAGCTTCAGCCATTCGTACACGGACGCACATAAATAAACCTCGTATAAGAAATTAATGACTTCTCCTATGATATTAATTAGAAAGTTTGTTTTTAATCAACTATTATATTTCTGCTTGTCACCGTTATTTGTAAAGTTCTTTCAATTTCTTCTTATTACTTTGTCGAAAAACTTAAACGATTGCGATAAAAATTATTTCTTTAAACAACATGTTTCATTTACAATTTAATTAAATTATTGGTAAATAACTAAACGCATATTTTACATAAAATGACGATACATTATGAATAATACGCAATATAACGTTACATATTATTAATATATCTTACAGAAAAAAGTGAAAAAAAGTGTTAAAATACGCACAATCAGTACGCAAAAAGTTTTTATGTTACAAGGACGTAAAAGGGAGGTAACACCTAGATTGCATTAAGCCTTGTAGAGCACTAGGCAGAAAGATTTTATAGGGTCTTTTTACTGTAGATTTCCCATTACAAACACTTACAATTTACGTGTGAATTCAGGTGTGAATCCCCCTTTTAGGTTAAGCCGTATTCTTCAGCGTAATCACTCCCGTGCCTGATTACACTGTTTTCTTTCCAGTGCAATGCTGCCCATAGACTTTACTCTTATAGACTGGCTGCTAGCATTCAGCATCGTTTTGGGCGGATTCTATTTATTTGCTACTTGGAATTACGATTACTTCAAGAAACGAAATATTAACTCTGCTAAACCTGTGCCATTTTTTGGAAACTTTTGCGGATGTATGTTTAATAGAACTTCCTTTGCGGACACTGTTCGAGAGATATATAATTTGTTTCCGGAAGACAAGTATGACAGTGCAAATAGAACTAATAAATACCAACATAAAAAATATAACATTTAAAATAAAAAATGGTATTTTAAGTTTTATAGAAACATGCACCTTTTTCTTTTTAAACTGTAAGAGAATTGGTGCAAATTATTCAATTATATAAACTTAATTATATTACTTTCCATTTCAGATTTACAGGATTGTTTGAACTGAGGAAACCAACCTTAATGATAAAAGATCCTGAATTAATTAAACAAGTAACCATCAGAGATTATGAATACTTTTTAAACCACTGTTTCATAGCTGATGAAAAAATTGATCCTCTGTTTAGCAAACATTTATTTATCTTAAGGGACAAAAAGTGGAGGGATATGAGAATGACCTTGAGTCCGGCATTTTCTAGTAGCAAAATGAGAGGCATGTACAGCATGATCGATGATTGTGCTAATCAAGTAGTAGCGTATGTCCAGAGGGAAACGATGAAGGGTATAAAATTGTTTCTAAAGCATTTTAGCATTAAATATAATTTATATAACTCATTAAATCTTCTTTTAGGATCTACTATTTTAGATCTAAAAGATCTTTTTACTCGATTTGCAAATGATGTCATCGCCAGTTCAGCGTTTGGAGTAAAAACGAATTCATTGTATAATGAAAACAATAAATTTTATAAAATTGGTCAAATATTAATGACACCTTCAGCAATGCAGAAATTTAAATGTTTCGCTTATTCAGCTTCCCCCTCCCTTATGAAGGTAAATAGTTTTTAAATTTGTTATTAATTTAAAAGAAGAAGAAGATTAATAAAAATACTTTATTTCAAATGCAGTATCTTCAATTGACTTTATTCAGTGATGAAATTTCAACTTTCTTCAGAAATTTAACGAAAGAAACACTAGAATCTCGTAGAAAAGATAATGTTCATCGACCAGATATGATTCACTTGCTGATGCAAGCCAGAAAAGGACTTTTGCAACCTGAAACTTTAGGATCTGATGCGGAAGGATACGCTGCCGTTCCAGAGCATCTTCCTTCTGATACAAATGTTCAAGAAATAGGTACTTACAATATTATTATACATTCTTAAATCAAGTATCTTAGATAATTAGATATTTTAATTAAGAGCTGTCCGATGATGATATAACTTCCAACTCCATTGCATTCTTTTTTGAGGGATTTGGTGTTTCTTCAAATTTAATGTGCATGGTTGCTTACGAACTAACTATCAACGAAGATGTACAACGTAAGCTCCAAGCAGAAATAGATGAAGTGAAAACTCAGCACAAAACCATATCTTATGACGTTATACATAACCTTAAATACTTGGATATGGTATTATCAGGTAAATTAAATACAATTAACTTTTTTTAATTTCCGTTTCTACTTCATGACCTTTCTCTCTTATTCTGTTTTTTATTATATATTAGTATTTTCAATTTAAATGAAATTTATTCAGAGACATTAAGGAAATGGCCACCACTCCCCGCAACGGATAGGTATTGCGGAAAACCATATACTTTGTCCGACGGAACAAGAGAAATAGAGGTGATAACATTGAAATATAACAGTTTACGATAATATTATGTTGCTGTATTTATGAGTTAAAATTGTATTTTTCAGTTGAATCCAGGTGATTCGGTTATTATTCCTATATATGCCTTACAGCGGGACCCAAAACATTTTCCAGATCCTGATAAATTTGACCCGGAAAGATTCAACACTAACAATATAAGTAATATAAAGTCTGGAACATATTTACCATTTGGCTCAGGCGCAAGAAGTTGTATTGGTAGGCTTAGAAATTTAGCCATAGACTTAGGACGCTATTGAAATTGTATTACTACATCATTATTATGTTTTACAGCATCCAGATTTGTTTTAATGGAAACCAAAGCCATCATTTTCCACTTTTTAGCAAATTTTAATTTAAAAATATGTTCTAAGACACAAATACCAATGAAACTTTCAAAGAAAAGTTATCCATTTACTTTAGAAGCGGAAAAAGGTTACTGGACAGATATACAGCGACGGCTTACAACGTAAACATGCTGACATAATTCAAATTTTGTTTTATAAATTGAAAAAGTTGTAAATAATATTGTTATTAATTTTCTTCCTCGGCAATCATTAAATAAATCAGTTTGTGCAGAAACAGACTTATTTTTTCATCAGTTTTTTTTCTTCTGTTTGTAAAGTCCATCTTCCGCAACCCAAAATTTTTCGAACTATAAAAGTGCTTGCACGCGTGAGTTTTTCCACCCAGATCTGGATTTGTTTCTTTAAGATACATTAACTCGTAAATTCTTCCATTATCCTCTACGTGCGGACGACATTAACTTTAATTATTAGTAGGCCTGGTAGGATGGTTTGGAAAAAGTTCAAATTTTGAATTTTGTAATAGTTGAGTATCTAATAAATGAAAAAATTATAAATTTTGATTCAGAGGCACGGAGATAGCTTTCAGAGAAAGTAAAAATTGTGTTAGAAAGTTAAAATTTGGTATATAGAAGAATTTTATTAAATTTAAGTCAAATATATTAAACAATGGGTGTTTTGTTGAGGCAAATGATAGTTCATTTTATAATTTAACAATTAAAACATACAAATGAAGACAAATAAAGATTAAAAAGAAAAAGTATTTCTTAATTTTTTGAGTTTCATTAAATAAATAATGGTCTTTCTAGATTTTCTCTATGAATTAAATATTTATAATTTCTATACTAACAGTTGTTACACATTGAATAATTAACGACTATTTTTTTTAATTAAGACATAAGAAAACAAACCAACAAGTGCTATTATTAACCAAAAGCCTTATATTTTATTTCTATTTATGTAGACGCTAAAAAATCAACATATGCTAGGAATAACAAACAGCATAATGAAAAAAGCGTAAAACAAATACAATTCAAAGATGACACCTAGGTGACATTTATTATTTACTTATTAAGTTTTTCATTTATTCATTTAAAATTAATAAGCTGCTACTAAAATATGCAGTCCGTTGGTAGTGGAATAATTATCTTTATCCGGTACCGGTACTCCACAAATTAACATATTAATAATTAATTCGATCGAAGTATTTACCTCAACAATTAAGGTATTAATAAAATAAGATCTAAATGAATATCATCAGTCATTTGTTGAGATTTAAGTGAAAAACATTAACAAAAATGGAAACGAAATCAAAGAAAATATTTGAAAGCACAATTGTGTTTATCAACACTATTCTGTCTGTAATCGGAGGTGACATTTTTAGCCATGATTGGCCAAGTGGAACTAGAAGGAAAATGTTACATTTTTTATCAATATTATTAGCATTATCTATGCCGATCACATCAGTTTCAAATTGTGCACAAAGCGTATTTAAGTTTTTCATGCTTCAAATGTTCTACATTGATTTAAGAGCTGTTGTTGACAGATGTAGAAAATTTAGAATCAAATTCGCTGAAGATATTGAAATTGAAAGATCAATGTCAACTGATACGTTATTAATTAGAAAACCAAAATTTGTTATAAAGATTTCTTATTTAATGACAATTGTTACTGTTATTGTTACTACGGTAACACCTTTATTAAAAGAAGAAAGAACATTTTCATTTTTTTATTATTTACCGTTTTATTCTCCATTTGAATCGCCGTGTTATGAACTTAATTATACTTATGTTACTGTGATTTTACTTTGGTTTATTGAGCATGTTGTATTGGGTTTGGACTCCATTTTTATTTTACTAATTAGTGAAATGTGCTTACAGTTTAATGTTATTAAATTCAAGTTATCAAAATTTGGAAAATTAGATGAAAGTGAATATGAAATTCAAGTAAAAATGCTGAGGGAAATTCAAGAAATGGTTCAAGAACTGTCAGAGTATGAAATTAAGTTCTCTTTTATTTGATTCTGTTTCCATAACCACATTATTATTAGGCCTCTATGTTGTAACTGCTTTACCTGACATTCGTTATCTTCAGATGATTTTTCAAAAGCCTATATTCTCTAAAGTTAGCTTCTTATGCACACTCCAAGGCATGAGATTTATTTTGATCTTTATTTAAGGTCGGCGGATGGATTTGAGCAAATTTAAATATCCTAATTTAGTAAATGTAGCGCTTCGAAAAATCGACATAAGTTAACTCACGTTAGTTAAAATAGGGGCCTTAGTTTTGGTCGGATATGGTCTCCTATATATAATTTTTTTCTAGATCCATAAAAAAAATTGACGCAATATTTTCAATCGTGTTGTTAGTAACGTTCTTAACAACTTTTCTCGCATTAACTGCGTTACTATTCTCAGTAGCTACAGTAGGTAGAGCTACTGACATTGGTCTTCTATTCTGCGCTATTCTACAATTATTATTTTACTGTTTATGCGGTGAACTTTTAAAGCATAAGGTAACCTAATAAATATTTTTCAATACAATTTCAATTTTCAATATTTTATCTTGTTACAATACAAATAATTTAAGATGGAGAGTTTAACGTTTCTGTTATACGACACTCCGTGGTACAACCTGAAAATAAAAGAACAGAAATCTTTGGTTACAATGATGACTTATACTCAAATTGTACCAACCCTGAAAGCTGGTGGCTACACTGAACTTTCGCTAGCTTTGTACATGCAGGTACATTGGATATAAAATTATTCTTTTGCAATTTAACTATATTTGTACTAGTAACCGTTTCGATTTCAGTAATTTCAATTTGAAATTAAAGATTTGCTTTTATTTCAGATTTTGAAAACGGCTTATACGTATTATGCGGTTATGAAAGATAACCAAAAATAATTTAAAAAAAAAATTAATTATGTACTTTTGTATTAAGCCTTTCAAATAAAATTAAATATAGGTACGAGTATTTTTCTTAAAATTATTAAATGTAAACACCAAGTTATTTGTGTTTTCCTTTTGATTAGGCTGGAATACTTATTGAATCTTATATGCACTGGTTCTTAGATAGTTTTAATGTAGAAAGTACTTAGTATAAACTAATTATATAATTCATTAACTATACGAAAATATATGTTGTGCTTTTAAAAAGAGGAAAAGTGTTTTTATAATTGTGTTTAAAAAATATTTTTTAAACGTTAAAGATTTTTTTTACTTTTATTTATACTTGAATAATTATCGACTAATTACTTTAACTAAGGCATTTAAACAAACCTTAACAGAAGTATATTATAAACGGTAATGAAGCATTCTATTGAAAAGATTTTTTTGACTCAATATTCTATTTACTTGTATAAATTAATAAATATTTTATTTATTTTTATTAATTATTACTATTATCTATGGCAATGACTATTTTTATTTCGATATCATTTTGAAATGACATTTCGTAGTGTCACACTTCTTAGAATCAAATAATATTTTCAGTGCAGCGTTGTACAATATAAAAAAATAAAAGTAACTTATTTGCCTCGCTAATATTTTTTATCTAATTGCGCAATGATTATTATAAGTCAGAAAATATCTCCGTTATATAACGCATTAGATCCGAGACTCCAGCAGTTGTATATTTCTCTAATAGCGAATCAGTAAATAGTGTATTTATTAGTGTTGTGTAGTAAAGGGTCATTCTCACCTATTGAATTTTAGTCTTAATTTTAAGTAATAATTATATTACATATAAAAATTTATATTAAATAAAAATAATAATTAATATTAAATAAATTATATTACTGACACACGACGCATACCCGCTAAGTACATTCAAAATTAAAATAAACAGTAGGAGGGAATGGTGCTTTAGTGCAAAAGTGAGTAGTGATAACAGTTTGTGGAGATAACCAGCGCCGTGATAACAGTTAACTATTTTTAAGTATTCAGTTGACACATTTGTATTATCAAATACAAGGTAAGTTCAAAAATAAGTATATGTTTTGCTTATGATTATAACGTGTTAAAAGATTATAAGTTATAATTTTATTTCTAAAACTATTTACTTATACTGGATATACTTCTATTGGATTTTAAAAGAATGAAACTAAATAATAGTTAACATATATTTACCATAGCAAAACTAAATGCATATATATAAAATCCTCACTTAGGGGCCATCTATAAATTACGTCACACGCGATTAGGGGAGTGGGTCAACAAATTTTAACAAGCGTAGGAGTGACGTCATATGCAGCGTAAAATATAAAAATTTTAGTATAAAAAAAATAGCTAAAACAACGTCAGAGAAGTTAGCAGTCCCAAATGTTGGCAGTCTCGATGTTGGCAGTCCCGATGTTGGCCGTCCGATGTTGGCGGTCTAAGGCAATATTAATAATCGGAATTATAGCTGTCAAATGAAAACTAAACAAGTTTATATTAAAATTATTACAAATACAGAATGAAATAAGAGTAAATAACCATTAGTTGCCATATATTAGTAAATATATATACCTATTTTGAAGATAGGAGTCATTAAAGTTAGTGTTTTATTTATAAATATACAGGTAGATGGGACTATCAAACACCTCGCAAAAAACATGTATTACACTACAGCCCAATGACACAATTCAGCATGTATATAGAGTATAGTATGTAGATTATTAATTTGCTGTCAAATATTGCAATCCACCTATTAGATTCGGAGCTACGAGTCTTTGAAATTAGTGTTTTATTTATATATGAACAGGTAAAAACGACTATCAAACACCTCGAAAAAAACGTGTGTTACACTACAGCCCAATGACACAATTCAACATGTATATAGAGTATAGTATGTAGATTAATAATTTGCTGTCAAATATTGCAATCCACCTATTAGATTCGGAGCTACGAGTCTTTGAAATTAGTGTTTTATTTATATATGAACAGGTAAAAACGACTATCAAACACCTCGAAAAAAACATGTATTACACTTAAGCTGAATAACACAATTCGGCATGTATATAGAGTATAGTATGTAGATTAATAATTTGCTGTCAAATATTGCAATCCACCCATTGGATTCGGAGCTACGAGTCTTTGAAATTAGTGTTTTATTTATATATGAACAGGTAAAAACGACTGTCAAACACCTCGAAAAAAACATGTATTACACTTAAGCTGAATAACACAATTCGGCATGTATATAGAGTATAGTATGTAGATTAATAATTTGCTGTCAAATATTGCAATCCACCCATTGGATTCGGAGCTACGAGTCTTTGAAATTAGTGTTTTATTTATATATGAACAGGTAAAAACGACTATCAAACACCTCGAAAAAAACATGTATTACACTACAGCCCAATGACACAATTCAGCATGTGTATAGAGTGTAGTATGTAGATTAATAATTTGCTGTCAAATATTGCAATCCACCTATTAGATTCGGAGCTACAAGTCTTTGAAATTAGTGTTTTATTTATATATGAACAGGTAAAAACGACTGTCAAACACCTCGAAAAAAACATGTATTACACTTAAGCTGAATAACACAATTCGGCATGTATATAGAGTATAGTATGTAGATTAATAATTTGCTGTCAAATATTGCAATCCACCCATTGGATTCGGAGCTACGAGTCTTTGAAATTAGTGTTTTATTTATATATGAACAGGTAAAAACGACTATCAAACACCTCGAAAAAAACATGTATTACACTACAGCCCAATGACACAATTCAGCATGTGTATAGAGTGTAGTATGTAGATTAATAATTTGCTGTCAAATATTGCAATCCACCTATTAGATTCGGAGCTACGAGTCTTTGAAATTAGTGTTTTATTTATATATGAACAGGTAAAAACGACTGTCAAACACCTCGAAAAAAACATGTATTACACTTAAGCTGAATAACACAATTCGGCATGTATATAGAGTATAGTATGTAGATTAATAATTTGCTGTCAAATATTGCAATCCACCAATTAGATTCGGAGCCTCGAGTCTTTGAAATTAGTGTTTTATTTATATATGAACAGGTAAAAACGACTATCAAACACCTCGAAAAAAACATGTATTACACTACAGCCCAATGACACAATTCAGCATGTGTATAGAGTGTAGTATGTAGATTAATAATTTGCTGTCAAATATTGCAATCCACCTATTAGATTCGGAGCTACGAGTCTTTGAAATTAGTGTTTTATTTATATATGAACAGGTAAAAACGACTATCAAACACCTCGAAAAAAACATGTATTACACTACAGCCCAATGACACAATTCAGCATGTGTATAGAGTGTAGTATGTAGATTAATAATTTGCTGTCAAATATTGCAATCCACCTATTAGATTCGGAGCTACGAGTCTTTGAAATTAATGTTTTATTTATATATGAACAGGTAAAAACGACTGTCAAACACCTCGAAAAAAACATGTATTACACTTAAGCTGAATAACACAATTCGGCATGTATATAGAGTATAGTATGTAGATTAATAATTTGCTGTCAAATATTGCAATCCACCCATTGGATTCGGAGCTACGAGTCTTTGAAATTAGTGTTTTATTTATATATGAACAGGTAAAAACGACTGTCAAACACCTCGAAAAAAACATGTATTACACTTAAGCTGAATAACACAATTCGGCATGTATATAGAGTATAGTATGTAGATTAATAATTTGCTGTCAAATATTGCAATCCACCAATTAGATTCGGAGCCTCGAGTCTTTGAAATTAGTGTTTTATTTATATATGAACAGGTAAAAACGACTATCAAACACCTCGAAAAAAACATGTATTACACTACAGCCCAATGACACAATTCAGCATGTGTATAGAGTGTAGTATGTAGATTAATAATTTGCTGTCAAATATTGCAATCCACCTATTAGATTCGGAGCTACGAGTCTTTGAAATTAGTGTTTTATTTATATATGAACAGGTAAAAACGACTATCAAACACCTCGAAAAAAACATGTATTACACTACAGCCCAATGACACAATTCAGCATGTGTATAGAGTGTAGTATGTAGATTAATAATTTGCTGTCAAATATTGCAATCCACCTATTAGATTCGGAGCTACGAGTCTTTGAAATTAGTGTTTTATTTATATATGAACAGGTAAAAACGACTGTCAAACACCTCGAAAAAAACATGTATTACACTTAAGCTGAATAACACAATTCGGCATGTATATAGAGTATAGTATGTAGATTAATAATTTGCTGTCAAATATTGCAATCCACCCATTGGATTCGGAGCTACGAGTCTTTGAAATTAGTGTTTTATTTATATATGAACAGGTAAAAACGACTGTCAAACACCTCGAAAAAAACATGTATTACACTTAAGCTGAATAACACAATTCGGCATGTATATAGAGTATAGTATGTAGATTAATAATTTGCTGTCAAATATTGCAATCCACCAATTAGATTCGGTGCTACGAGTCTTTGAAGTTCATGTTTTATTTATATAAATACAGGTAGATGAGACTATCAAACACCTCGAAAAAAACATGTATTACACTTAAGCTAAATAACACAATTGGGCATGTATATAGAGTATAGTATGTAGATTAATAATTTGCTGTCAAATATTGCAATCCACCAATTAGATTCGGAGCTACGAGTCTTTGAAGTTAATGTTTTATTTATATAAATACAGGTAAAAACGACTATCAAACACCTCGAAAAAAACATGTATTACACTTAAGCTGAATAACACAATTCGGCATGTATATAGAGTATAGTATGTAGATTAATAATTTGCTGTCAAATATTGCAATCCACCAATTAGATTCGGAGCTACGAGTCTTTGAAGTTCATGTTTTATTTATATAAATACAGGTAGATGAGACTATCAAACACCTCGAAAAAAACATGTATTACACTTAAGCTAAATAACACAATTGGGCATGTATATAGAGTATAGTATGTAGATTAATAATTTGCTGTCAAATATTGCAATCCACCAATTAGATTCGGAGCTACGAGTCTTTGAAGTTAATGTTTTATTTATATAAATACAGGTAAAAACGACTATCAAACACCTCGAAAAAAACATGTATTACACTTAAGCTGAATAACACAATTCGGCATGTATATAGAGTATAGTATGTAGATTAATAATTTGCTGTCAAATATTGCAGTCCACCAATTAGATTCGGAGCTACGAGTCTTTGAAGTTAATGTTTTATTCATATATACAGGTAGATGCAACTATCAAACACCTCGAAAAAAATGTATATTACACTACAGCTTAATGACACAATTTGGCATGTGGATTAAGTATAGATTGTAGATTAATAATTTACTATCAAATGTTAAAGTCCACCTATTGGATTCGGAGCTAGGAGTCTTTGAATGTAGTGTTTTGTTTATATATACATTCAAGCGAAGTTAATGAAATCCTTGAAACTCTATCGTATTTTAATTTATATAATTATTTATATATAAATTTATATTTATTAATTTAGCTATCATTACAATAACTAATTATTATGATTGCTTACAAAAAAAAGAAAAAAAATTACCCCTACTGTGGAATTGAACCCCGTACTGTAAGTTTGTAAGATATAAACGTTCCCACTACGCTACCAGTGCTTGATGGTAAGACATGTTAAGGCATGTATTTAAACTAATATATATAGATATATGTGATGTTTATACCACTAAACATTTCTTTGTTGAAGTATGCATACGCAAATTACCGGCTTAATTATTTCGTTCAGCCAGTCAAATCTTTACTTTTTGCATTTTTAGGTATATATTTTTATATGTTAAATTAAAAAAAAAGTTAATAAATTGCCATTGCTGTTTTCTTAGTATTTCTATTATATGTTTTATTTGTGTTACTTTTTGTAAGTTTGCATCTTATATTATATTTTCTCTTATATTTATTAATAAACTATTTTATTAATAATAGACTCTTATATTTTATTAATAAATATATATTTCTTGTTGATCACCTAGTTATCATATTTTAATACATTTTTAAAACCACATCTCAGTAATTTTGTAATACACACAAAACAATTGTAGTTGTGTTGGAGTGGAAGCAGCTGTTCATGACTGCTTAGTGTATCCTCTCAAAGCAATAGCGCTAACTGCAATGTGTTAAAAAAGGATAGAGCTAGTGCTCCTTTCTATTTATTATTTTATTAGTGTAATAAATAATGTCCCCTTTGCGTTAAATTTTGAAGTATTTATGAAATATTTAGAAATATTAGCGTTTATCCCCGTCGCAAGGGACGTCTGTCTTTTGCTTATAAATTGAAATTCATTTCAAATTTGAATTCTATTTTTAAATTGAAATATTTAACTCGTTCTATAATAATTTTACATATAACAACACTATTTTTTCATATAAAATGACTAAAAGAATATATTTTTTCCAACAAAATATAAAATATTTTCAATTTATTCGTAATTTGACTAACTTCTTTTTTCACAATTTAAGATTTCTTTTCGATTTGTAAATAAGGTACCAAATTTAGCACACATACAAAATTCAACTTTGTAGCACAATTTTTACCCTTGGCAAAAACCACCAATAAATAACAAAATTAATACTAGAAAACACTTAACACTTAAAAATATAAAAAAAAAGTCAGGAATTTGCGTATCCCTGCACAAAGGAATATTTAGTGGCTTAAACATCATATATACTACATTACTGTGAATATACGCCTTAACAAACATTACTAACAAGCAGTGCTAGTGTAGTGAGAACGTTTATATCTTTCAAACTTACAGTATGGGGGTCAATTCCAGAGAAGATAAATTCCTTTTAATTTTTATTTGTAAGAAATCATCCTAATTAGTTATTGTAATAATAGCTAAATTAATAAATATAAATTTATATATAAATCAAAATATGATAAAGTTTCAAGGATTTTATTAACTTCTCTTACCTGCATAAATAAATAAAACACTAACTTCAAAGACTCCTACCTCCGAATCCAATAGGTGGACATTAACATTTGACAGTAAATTATTAATCTACATACTATACTCTATATACATGCCGAATTGTGTTATTCAGCTTAAGTGTAATACATGTTTTTTTCGAGGTGTTTGACAGTCGTTTTTACCTGTTCATATATAAATAAAACACTAATTTCAAAGACTCGTAGCTCCGAATCTAATAGGTGGATTGCAATATTTGACAGCAAATTATTAATCTACATACTACACTCTATACACATGCTGAATTGTGTCATTGGGCTGTAGTGTAATACATGTTTTTTTCGAGGTGTTTGATAGTCGTTTTTACCTGTTCATATATAAATAAAACACTAATTTCAAAGACTCGTAGCTCCGAATCCAATGGGTGGATTGCAATATTTGACAGCAAATTATTAATCTACATACTATACTCTATATACATGCCGAATTGTGTTATTCAGCTTAAGTGTAATACATGTTTTTTTCGAGGTGTTTGATAGTCTCATCTACCTGTATTTATATAAATAAAACATGAACTTTAAAGACTCGTAGCTCCGAATCTAATTGGTGGATTGCAATATTTGACAGCAAATTATTAATCTACATACTATACTCTATATACATGCCGAATTGTGTTATTCAGCTTAAGTGTAATACATGTTTTTTTCGAGGTGTTTGATAGTCGTTTTTACCTGTTCATATATAAATAAAACACTAATTTCAAAGACTCGTAGCTCCGAATCCAATGGGTGGATTGCAATATTTGACAGCAAATTATTAATCTACATACTATACTCTATATACATGCCGAATTGTGTTATTCAGCTTAAGTGTAATACATGTTTTTTTCGAGGTGTTTGACAGTCGTTTTTACCTGTTCATATATAAATAAAACACTAATTTCAAAGACTCGTAGCTCCGAATCTAATAGGTGGATTGCAATATTTGACAGCAAATTATTAATCTACATACTACACTCTATACACATGCTGAATTGTGTCATTGGGCTGTAGTGTAATACATGTTTTTTTCGAGGTGTTTGATAGTCGTTTTTACCTGTTCATATATAAATAAAACACTAATTTCAAAGACTCGTAGCTCCGAATCCAATGGGTGGATTGCAATATTTGACAGCAAATTATTAATCTACATACTATACTCTATATACATGCCGAATTGTGTTATTCAGCTTAAGTGTAATACATGTTTTTTTCGAGGTGTTTGATAGTCTCATCTACCTGTATTTATATAAATAAAACATGAACTTTAAAGACTCGTAGCTCCGAATCTAATTGGTGGATTGCAATATTTGACAGCAAATTATTAATCTACATACTACACTCTATACACATGCTGAATTGTGTCATTGGGCTGTAGTGTAATACATGTTTTTTTCGAGGTGTTTGATAGTCGTTTTTACCTGTTCATATATAAATAAAACACTAATTTCAAAGACTCGTAGCTCCGAATCCAATGGGTGGATTGCAATATTTGACAGCAAATTATTAATCTACATACTATACTCTATATACATGCCGAATTGTGTTATTCAGCTTAAGTGTAATACATGTTTTTTTCGAGGTGTTTGATAGTCTCATCTACCTGTATTTATATAAATAAAACATGAACTTTAAAGACTCGTAGCTCCGAATCTAATTGGTGGATTGCAATATTTGACAGCAAATTATTAATCTACATACTATACTCTATATACATGCCGAATTGTGTTATTCAGCTTAAGTGTAATACATGTTTTTTTCGAGGTGTTTGATAGTCGTTTTTACCTGTTCATATATAAATAAAACACTAATTTCAAAGACTCGTAGCTCCGAATCCAATGGGTGGATTGCAATATTTGACAGCAAATTATTAATCTACATACTATACTCTATATACATGCCGAATTGTGTTATTCAGCTTAAGTGTAATACATGTTTTTTTCGAGGTGTTTGACAGTCGTTTTTACCTGTTCATATATAAATAAAACACTAATTTCAAAGACTCGTAGCTCCGAATCTAATAGGTGGATTGCAATATTTGACAGCAAATTATTAATCTACATACTACACTCTATACACATGCTGAATTGTGTCATTGGGCTGTAGTGTAATACATGTTTTTTTCGAGGTGTTTGATAGTCGTTTTTACCTGTTCATATATAAATAAAACACTAATTTCAAAGACTCGTAGCTCCGAATCCAATGGGTGGATTGCAATATTTGACAGCAAATTATTAATCTACATACTATACTCTATATACATGCCGAATTGTGTTATTCAGCTTAAGTGTAATACATGTTTTTTTCGAGGTGTTTGATAGTCTCATCTACCTGTATTTATATAAATAAAACATGAACTTTAAAGACTCGTAGCTCCGAATCTAATTGGTGGATTGCAATATTTGACAGCAAATTATTAATCTACATACTACACTCTATACACATGCTGAATTGTGTCATTGGGCTGTAGTGTAATACATGTTTTTTTCGAGGTGTTTGATAGTCGTTTTTACCTGTTCATATATAAATAAAACACTAATTTCAAAGACTCGTAGCTCCGAATCCAATGGGTGGATTGCAATATTTGACAGCAAATTATTAATCTACATACTATACTCTATATACATGCCGAATTGTGTTATTTAGCTTAAGTGTAATACATGTTTTTTTCGAGGTGTTTGATAGTCGTTTTTACCTGTTCATATATAAATAAAACACTAATTTCAAAGACTCGTAGCTCCGAATCCAATGGGTGGATTGCAATATTTGACAGCAAATTATTAATCTACATACTATACTCTATATACATGCCGAATTGTGTTATTCAGCTTAAGTGTAATACATGTTTTTTTCGAGGTGTTTGACAGTCGTTTTTACCTGTTCATATATAAATAAAACACTAATTTCAAAGACTCGTAGCTCCGAATCTAATAGGTGGATTGCAATATTTGACAGCAAATTATTAATCTACATACTACACTCTATACACATGCTGAATTGTGTCATTGGGCTGTAGTGTAATACATGTTTTTTTCGAGGTGTTTGATAGTCGTTTTTACCTGTTCATATATAAATAAAACACTAATTTCAAAGACTCGTAGCTCCGAATCCAATGGGTGGATTGCAATATTTGACAGCAAATTATTAATCTACATACTATACTCTATATACATGCCGAATTGTGTTATTCAGCTTAAGTGTAATACATGTTTTTTTCGAGGTGTTTGATAGTCGTTTTTACCTGTTCATATATAAATAAAACACTAATTTCAAAGACTCGTAGCTCCGAATCTAATAGGTGGATTGCAATATTTGACAGCAAATTATTAATCTACATACTATACTCTATATACATGTTGAATTGTGTCATTGGGCTGTAGTGTAACACATGTTTTTTTCGAGGTGTTTGATAGTCGTTTTTACCTGTTCATATATAAATAAAACACTAATTTCAAAGACTCGTAGCTCCGAATCTAATAGGTGGATTGCAATATTTGACAGCAAATTAATAATCTACATACTATACTCTATATACATGCTGAATTGTGTCATTGGGCTGTAGTGTAATACATGTTTTTTTCGAGGTGTTTGATAGTCCCATCTACCTGTATATTTATAAATAAAACACTAACTTTAATGACTCCTATCTTCAAAATAGGTATATATATTTACTAATATATGGCAACTAATGGTTATTTACTCTTATTTCATTCTGTATTTGTAATAATTTTAATATAAACTTGTTTAGTTTTCATTTGACAGCTATAATTCCGATTATTAATATTGCCTTAGACCGCCAACATCAGACGGCCAACATCGGGACTGCCAACATCGAGACTGCCAACATTTGGGACTGCTAACTTCTCTGACGTGCTAAAACAAACGTAATTTCCTGATAAAAAGGGGTCATTTCTTCTGAGAACAATGAAATTTAAAAAATATAATTTATTTATTAGGATGTATGACACCACATCAAAGGGGGTGGGGGTCTAAGTTGCAGGAAATTTGTGTGACGTAATTTACGGATGACTCCTTAGTAATAAAATATATGTTTGTTATAAACTTAGTAAAAATTATCACTTTCTTAAAGTGTTTTCTGTGTTTGATGGTTATCAAGTTAAATTGATTATGTACACACATAATCATAAACTTATTAGGGAGCGATGTAGTTCACATACATGAGACCACGAAACACCCCAGTAAACAATTTGGTGAAGTGTCCTATTTGGTGAAGTTCGAGTCACTCGTACAATTCTATTCTAACGCTTTACAAGTTCTCTACCTGTCACAGATTTTGTGTTAGTTTTTCATAATAATATTCTTTCTTTTTCCAACATCATTCATTAAGTATTTCTGTTTCTTTCCCACATGGGTATATTTTTATTATCCGGTCATAAATCATAAACCTACTCCGCTTTTAATTCAGCAGTGAACTGTCGTTGCAATGTCTGTAGCTCATAAAAAGGACCTTTCCTATGAACGACTGAATAGAAAACGAACACGTTCCAGACAAAAAATTCATGATATGTAATAGAAATTAAGTCGAATTTACTCCAAAATGTTTACTGGGACACAATAACGACCAAAAGTATTGCCAGAGATAAAATCTTTACATATGGCAACAATATCGTAAACTTAACGATAACTTTTATGGTTAAAACCGTTAGTGAATTGGGATGTAGATAATAAAGGTTTTATTTATGATGTACTAATTTCAGAGCCATGGTTTACTTTAGTTTTGTGGATATTATAATTGTTGCCAGCACCATTCTAGTTGGACTTTATATATATGCAACATGGAACTATAATTTCTTTAAAGAGCGATATATCAATGCTGCAAAACCAATACCGCTGTTTGGAAACTGTGGCGGACTAATATTCAACAGAGTGTCATATGCAGCCATGATTCAGGACATATATAATTTATTCCCAGAAGACAAGTATGAACAACTAGAGAAAATTGATAAATTAATACCAGATTTAAAATATCATTGCTAAAGTACAATATAATATCAATGAGAGTAGGCATTAATTATTGCAATTAATTAAAGTGAGTTATTAAATAAATGAGTTATAAATATTGTTGTAGATTTACAGGAATGTTCGACTTTAGAAATCCATGTCTCATGGTTAAAGATCCAGAATTAATCCAGCAAGTTACTATAAGAGATTTTGATTACTTCACAAATCATGGGTTCATTATTGATGAAGATGTTGACCCACTTTTTGGCAAAAACTTGTATCTTCTAAAAGATCAAAAATGGAGCGATATGAGAAGGACACTAAGTCCTGCATTTTCTAGGACTAGAATGCGTGGAATGTATAATATGATTAACGACTGTGCTAACCAAGTAGTTACTTATATAAAGAAGGAAATAGAAAACGGTAAGAAATTTAGTTGGATTATACAAGTAGATACTTTTATTAATTTTAACTATAATCAATTAAAACATTTCTATGGTAGAAAATGAACCTTTAGCTTGTATCTGCACCGCGAGAATATTTTCTACCTGGGAGTATACTTGTTTTAATATTTTCATTTACACCTATAAATATATAACTAGAAAGATTTTGTTTAGGATCCAGCGTTCTTGAATTAAAAGATATCTGTAGTCGATTTGCAAATGATGTCATAGCTAGCTCAGTATTTGGAGTAATAAGTAATTCTTTAACCGTCAGAGATAATGAATTTTATAGGATGGGTAAAGATATTGCCAAACACTCTTTAAAATTCAGATTGAAAGTACTTGTTCTTTCACTCCCATTCCTCGTAAAGGTAAATATAGCATAATTTATACCTCCGTAAGTTTCCGTTCAAAGAATTAATAATGTTTATTTTTTAGTATTTTCGAATGACAGTATTTGATGCTGCAACATCCCATTTCTTCAGAACTTTAATTAAAGATACAATAGCTGTTCGAAAAAAGGACAATATTCATCGTCCTGATATGATCCACCTACTAATGCAGGCAAGCAGAGGTCTTCTACAGCCTGACGCATTTGGATCAGATGCTGAAGGATACGCTGCAGTTCCGGACCATCTTCCTGCAGATATTGGAAATATGGAAGAGAGGGGTATGATTTACGAATTTGTCAAGTTTTGATTTCCAAAATTAGTTACGATTATTTTTTTAGTGTTTATTAATATTTATTATGATTTATGATAATTCTCTTTCGTTAGACTTAACAGAGGATGATATTACATCACAAGCGATGATCTTTTTCTTCGAAGGATTCGATACTTCATCAAGTTTAATGAGCTTTGCAGCATACGAAATAACGGTCAATGAAGACGTGCAACGAAAACTGCAAGAAGAAATTGATGCAACTAGAGAACAGCATAAAACTATTACTTTTGACATAATCCACAGTCTTAAATATTTGGACATGGTCCTATCGGGTATAGTACACTTCTTTATTCTTCAGTGGTGCACATTTTTGGACCAAGATTTGTAACGTTGCTATCTACATGTAAATACAGTTATGTGTAGTTTACAACGTTGTTGCCAAGATGGATTAACCTTCAAGGCTAAAAGTTGTTTTTTATCAGTTTTTTTTATTATGTGTCGCTTCAAATTCAATCCAATTTTATTGTCATTCCGAATTTCTATCATTTTAGTTAAAGATCTCATAAAAATTGCAATTGCTAACTAATAATATAATAAATAAATATCGTCATTTTATTTTCCACAGAAACACTTAGAAAGTGGCCCCCCGGAGCGGCTATGGAAAGAGCTTGTGGAAAGTCTTACACCTTACAAGATGTAGATAAAAGCATTAAGGTATTCTAACGTTGACTTGTTTTTTCAGTTTTATTTTGATTTGATATACCTTAAATTTATTTTTAAAACATTTCTTTAACTCATCAGCTGGAACCGGGTCAAGTTATTGTGATTCCAACATTTGGTTTACATCGAGATCCAAAACATTTCCCAGATCCTGAGAGATTTAATCCGGAACGATTCAGTGCGGAAAACATAAATACCATCAAACCAGGAACATATTTACCATTTGGGTTGGGTCCTAGAACTTGTATTGGTGAATTTCACTTTACTAATAATTTGTTTAAGTATAAAAATTGACAAATACAAAAAATGATTGTTTTCAGCATCAAGATTTGTTTTAATGGAAGCAAAAGCTATTATTTTTCATATGGTAGCTAATTTCAATTTGAAAGTATGTTCGAAAACACAAATACCTCTGAAACTATCAACAAAAAGTTTCCTATTACCATTAGCAGCAGAAAAAGATTTTTGGATTAAGTTTGAGCCACGGACAGCGTGATTAATTTTATTTTCGAAAGTATAAGATTGCAGGTAAGAATGTAATTGGGTGGTAAGCTCAATGAGAGTGGTTTTCTATAATGTCTATTGAAATATAGGTTAATATAAGCAAATTGAATTTCTTTCTTTAAAAAAAATCAAAAATGTACTATTTCAATTTTGAAATATTTTTTACCTCTTAATTTTTAGCCATACTTCTAAAATCACAAACTTAATATAATGTCTGTAGTGTAATAATGAATAATCGATTTTATTTATCTTTATAGACCACCTTTACAATATCAAAAATTTATGTATTGCTCGAGGCAGTTATACCTAATACCTGACGTTTGAATAAACATTCCTTTGTATAACAAAGATGGCAATTTAGAGAAAGGAAGAAAAAAGGCTAAGAACTGTGTTTGTGATTAAGTATTATTAGTATATGGCATTAGCATTTATTTAAACAAGCCTTGAACAATTATATTAATGTTAGAAAAATAAATATGTCATGTAAAAACTATTTTTGTATCAAGCTTTTTTTTCATGTATTTAATAAAATAAAGTATTCCTCGTTATCGTATTCAATAAAGCCAGTCTGTTTGATACGAGCAGTACGGACCTGTGGACGCTTACCTTTGCAGTACAACAGCGAGAACTCTAATGGAAAGTAATTGTAAATTTGAGTATATAGATTACAAGAAATATAATATAATATTATTTGTTGATACTTTGTTTTATTAACTGCATACAAATTACATATTTTTAATAATATCTTAATATTTGACATTATATGATTACTATTAAAATATGTATAATTATTAATAATAAATATATTAATGCCATGATTATTATTTATGTAACTTATTTTAATAAATTTTTTAACAATTATAATTCATTTGGTTCATTATCAGTCATTTGGTTCTCCATTTACAAATATTGTCGTTTTTATTGTAGATAGATAGATTTATTGTACTTTTATTAAATTTATGCAAACGTCAAATTGGTCGAAAAGTGCATTAGACGCTTCTTTCTTAAACTAAAGCTGCTCTACAATTATACAATTATGAAAATAAAATGACTTACGCCGTCCGTGGTTCAAATCTGATCCAAAAATCTTTTTCTGTCACTAGGGTGAATGGGAAACACGATCTCGCTAATTTCAAAGGTATTTGTGTTTTTGAACATACTTTTAAATTGAAGTTTGCAACCATATGAAAAATAATAGCTTTTGCTTCCATTAAAACAAATCTTGATGCTGAAATATAAAATTCAGTTGCAATCACAATTTTTTGATTCATAGTTAATTACTAAATTAAGTAAGGTGAAATTTACCAATACAATTTCTAGGTCCTAAACCAAGTGGCAAATATGTTCCTAGTTTAATATTATTTATGTTTTCCGGACTGAATCGTTCTGGGTTAAATCTCTCAGGATCTGGGAAATGTTTTGGATCTCGATGTAGCCCATATATTGGAATCATAATAATGTCCCCATCTTCCAGCTGCCAATTATAGAGATCATTTGAGATCAATTTAGAGTACATATAATAAACATTGAACGATATATCAAATCTAGTTACATATTATAACAGAAAATAACAAAAATATTGTTTTACCCTAATGCTTTTTTTATCATCTTGTAAGGTGTAAGATTTTCCACAAACTCTATCTGTAGCAACAGCTGGAGGCCATTTTCTTAGAGTTTCTATTTAAAAAAAAGGACGATATTAATGTATTGATTTATCAGTCAGCAAAAATGATACCCCATCATTTTATTTTATATGAACAATAAAATGAAAGATTGAAGTAGATGTATATTCTAAAAGTAACTATAATACCTGATATGACCATGTCCAAATATTTAAGACTGTGTATTACGTCATAAGAAATTGTTTTGTGCTGTTCTCTAGTTGAATCAATTTCTTCTTGCAACTTCCGTTGCACGTCTTCATTTACTGTTAACTCATATGCAGCAAAGCTCATTAAATTGGATGAAGTATCAAATCCGTCATAGAAAAAGATCATCGCTTGTGATGTAATATCATCATCTGTTAAGTCTAAAGAAATTAAATAAATTATCAATAATATAGTTAGAAATTATAAATTAGAAAAATAAATCATACCTCTCTCTTCTACATTTCTATTATCGGATGGAAGGTGCTCTGGAACTGCAGCGTATCCTTCAGCATCTGATCCAAATGCGTCAGGCTGTAGAAGACCTCTTCGTGCCTGCATTAGTAGGTGCATCATATCAGGACGATGGATATTATCTTTTTTTCGAATAGCTATTGTATTTCTAATTAAAGATCTAAAGAAATTAGATGTAGCAGCATCATATACTGTCGTTCGAAGATACTAAAAATAATCATTATTATTTATTGAAATTTTGATGGCAAATACATAATGTTATGTTTACCTTCGCAAGGAATGGAAATGAAATTAAAAGTATTCTTAATGTGAATTTTAAAGATGGTCTTGTAGTATTTAAACCCATTTTATAAAACTCATTAGCTCTGTCAGTTAATGAATTACTTATTACTCCAAATGCAGAGCTAGCTATGACATCATTTGCAAATCGAGTGCAGATATCTTTTACTTCAATATCGCTGGATCCTAAACAAGTATACAGAATTATTATATATATTCTGAGTTAAACTGATTCTTGTTTTAAACTACTGTGGGCCGATTTAATTCAATATAGTTCTGAGATTTCTCACCGTTTTCTATTTCCTTCTTTATATAAGTAACTACTTGGTTAGCACAGTCGTTAATCATATTATACATTCCACGCATTCTAGTCCTGGAAAATGCAGGACTTAGAGTCCTTCGCATATCTCTCCATTTTTGATCTTTTAAAACGTACACGCACTTTCCAAAAAGCGGATCAACATCTTCATCAACACTGATCCCATGATTTGTGAAATAATCAAAATCTCGTATAGTAATTTGCTGGATTAATTCTGGATCTTTAACCATAAGACATGGCTTTCTAAGGTCGAACATTCCTGTAAATCTACAATAGTATTAATAATGCATCTTAGAGAAAAGTACTTCAAAATAATTGCTCCAATTAATGCATAAGCTAGTGCTAAAGGAATGGTATTAATTAAATATTCAGTAATGTTATACCCTTATGTACTTTAGCAATAATACTTTTATGCTTGTATTAATTTTTCAATTTTCTCTAGTTGTTCATACTTGTCTTCTGGGAATAAATTATAAATGTCTTGAATCACGTTTGCATATGATACATTGTTGAATATTGTTCCACCAAAGTTTCCAAAGAATGGTACTGGTTTTGCTGCATTTATATTTCGCTTTTTAAAGTAATTATAGTTCCAAGTTGCATATATGTAAAATCCAACCAGAAAGGTGCTGGCAACTATTATCCAATCGACATAACTAAGGTAAGACATGGTACTGAAAAGAGAATAGCATAAATGTATACCTGATATATAAGTATTAGTAATGTATAAATAACTACATTCATTAACTGGTGTGTAACTTTTTGGATATCACCTTAATGCACATGTATTCCGTGTCTACACATAAACACACACGCACTGAAGATTTATAATTTACCCGGAAAAACTATTTCCACGAGTTTTTTTTTCTTAGTGCTGCTCTACCATTAAAAACAGGCGTCGAAAGATTTTTTTCCAACCAACGAAATCAAGAGCCAGTCTAGTATCGCATGCCATGGATTTAAATCAACTAATTCGTTTTTGTTTACTTACCCTACAATTATTATTCTGTATAACTGAATTTCAGAACCTCTATGTAAGAGTAGTTCTTTAAACAAGAGTTCATCTAAATCAATATTAAAAATGTGATACTTTTTAGATTATAGCACAAACATATTTTTTATCATTGACTGATGCGTTTGATTATTTATTTTTATTTATAATCAAAAAAAAGGAGTTATAGACATGATTAAAAATATGATATATTATCTATAACACAATATACATACTCAAATTACTTACTTGGTAACATGTGAATTTATAAAACTGAATTCTAAAAATTATTTGACGTCTGCGATTGTCACTATTCTTTGCTTCTTTTCACTAGCTGCTTCCGCACAACACTGAGCAACACGCAATCACTGGAGTAGACACTGTATTGCGTTGTGTAATAGAGATAATTACGCAATGAGATAAGTAATTGCGAAATAAACAATATAAGTCACTTTTTATCTTTGCTATGTTAAAAGAGTACATCCAAAAATAGCTCATAATTCTAGGAAGTGTATGATTTTATTTAAAATAAATAAAACAGTATGTTATATACTTTTAATCAAATATTTATTTTATACATGTAATAATTATTGTTTAAGATCGTCGTAACTGAATATTTTGCTTATGTAGAACCATTAATCATTTATTTTCCAAGTTTGATAGTGTACGCGCGCAGATCACATAACTTATAAGTCCCTTTAAATCGCACTTTTAAATACTAACAGAGGCGGCCTTAGCCATTGCGAGGCCCGGGCGGCAGATCTTCGCGAGGCCCGGGGCGACAGATCTTTGCAAGGCACTTGTTTTTTGTATAATTTATGTAAATTGTAGGTAAGTATTTTTGATGATAATTGACGAGAAAAAAAATTTATAAAAGATTAGATTTATAAAAGTTAACAAGCACAAAGACGACAAATATTATTGATGATAAACTAAGGTACATGAATTCCTTAAAAGATATACGCAGTGATTTTAGTGGGATTTCTAAGAGTGAGTCGTGATATTCAAATACATATATAGTAATGAATTTTTCTAATTGGGTTGTTGCGCGAGAATGCGAGGCCCCGGGCGGTTGCCCTGCTTGCCACCCCCTAAGGCCACCTCTGATTACTAATATCTTCTAAGCGTATATTTTTACTAATTAAAACTGTTAAGGTCTGTAATTAATTTAACACTTATTAATAATTATTACAAACAATTATTAATTATTACCTTAACAATTTCATCAACTGATCTGTTAGAATGTCATACTTTTAAAGCCGAATGGAAAAGTAAATAATGTTATTTAGAAACTGTTTACGGAACGATTTCAGTTGCTGGTACATATTGCAACTTTAAAGAATTGAAATATCTAATAAAGAAATGTACACAATAGTTTGCTTTTTGTTTAAAAATGTTTATTGTTTATAATTTTATTGAATCCTTGATTCGACCTTTAATCAATAGATCTATTCAAAAACATCGATGTTCAGTAGTTGCTTTCTGTTGAATTAGGAAGTAGTGAAGCATCTAACAATTTTTTTTATAATTTTTATAAGTATAATAATAATCTAAGAACTCGTTCATCTGTTGATCTAGTTAAGTGCAATCATAATCAATTTGTTAATTATAAGCTTCATTTATTATGGAAAGGGATAATAATTTAATTAGGGAAGAAGTTGATGCTGCTGGACGAACGCATGCAGGGGAACAAGAGGAAGTTGCCGGACCATCGCATGCACAAGTAAAAGCTATAGATCAAGACAATTACCTAAATTACTACGTAAGTTACCTTTTATTTTACATTATGTTTTACATCATACAAAACAATTTAGTATTTAACCTGGCGTTAATCCTGTTTATGTTATAAATATTATATTATGTATATATTTTATGTTTATTACCATTTCCCATCCATCATAAACAAAAATTGATATTGTTTTTAGCATAAAACTATAAATACTGCTAATGCTATTGTGGAAAAATTTTTAAATGGTGAACGCCCGGTGTTTGATACTGAAGTGAACGATGATCATGATATATTAAATTTTGCCATATTAGAGGCTTTTTTAGAGACAGTACGTACTAGGCCATCTATTTCAACTTATATTCCGGAGTATCTTAGTGAAGTATTTAAAGGTAATTATAACTTACTCATATCAGAAGCGTGTGGGCACGTATCAATCGTAAATAATCAGGGTTTATCAGAGAGTATACTAATATTTTTGAAGCTCCTTAAATTCTAAAAATCACCAAATTATTTACTAGACCAAATCACGATAGATCGGCGGCGACATACTTAAAAGAGGTTATAAGAGCGGTATAAATATATAATACAATAATGAATTTTATCTTATTCGTTTCTATATACATTATAGAAAAAAAAGTGAGTCAGTGCTTTTTAGTTATATCGGCAGTTTATATTCCATAACTTGTTTTAAGTATGAGTCGCCGCCGAACTCTCATAATTTGAACTATACCTTTTTCCCCATTTTTGTGGTACTACATGAAATTGTTGATCCGGGCCAACTTGTTCTCGTCTGGACATGAACGTCTGAGCAATTTTTTCAAAATTAAATTGAAGTAAGAGTGTCAGGCGGGAATTCACGGGAAATCACTTAATAAGTTCGTAGAATGACGTCATTATAGATGGCGTCATTATTGACAAATCCATGATTTTTAGAAAGTACTAACCTTCGAACGAAATGTGTCAAAATGTTATGACATTCTGACTATTATTTTACGAGTTACAGTGGGTATAATCAGTGGGTTAATCAGTTGTTCCGCTAGGGTGCGAGTCCCCGGGCGGTTGCCCTGCTTACCTCTCCCTCTTCTTAATTTCGAGATAAGTACGCATACTGCTACGCTCACTTTAAATTGATGTAGCTCAGATAATATTGGGAATATTGGCATGATTATACTCTTATAATATTCTTTCAAGTATCAGAGGGTTCAACCGTTTGATTCGTCTAACTTATAATAGGTAATATAACTAATATTTTACAGAAGAAGTTACGGATAAGATACAACAAGAAATAGACAAATCATTCTTTGATTACGCTCTGCTAGAAGACCATTGTCTTAAATACAATCAACTAAATTATCTCCATGAAAATAGAAGTATAAAGAAGTATTTAGTGAATTATAATTTACTTATGGAGCAAGGTAAAATGTTCCCTGGCTTTATTAAATTCTTGGATGCGATTGAGGAATCTTTTAAGACTGTATATGATGATGTTGAACCTCAGTATCCAAATAAAAAACGCATAGGTATTTAGTCTACAGGAATAATCATAAACTGCATAAAGTATAAGAGCACGTTGTATTAAATATGATTTATTAACTGTATTAATTTTTTTATAGATCGCCAATATGGTATTGAATGTAAAAAATTTAGTCTTTTGAGAGATTATGCGCTTGCTAAAATTAACAGCGCCTCTGATATGCTTACAGTGTATACAATATATGGCAGTGGTAATTCACGAGAGCGTGCAAGTAAACACTAAATATAAATATTACAAATCAAAATTTATGTATATAGAAATGCAAGTCTACTTAAAAATCAACTCTGCAATGACTAAACACTTTCGTTTAAAAATAACGTTTACTTTTAAAGCGAAAATTTTATATGATCGTTACAGAAAACGGAAACGTATAATAATAATCCGGTTACCTCCCAGTAAACATTTTGGAGTAAATTCTACTTAATTTCTACGAGTACATATCATGAGTTTTTTGTCTGGAACGTGTTCGTTTTCTATTCAGTCGTTCATAGGAAAGGCCCTTTTTATGACCTACAGAGATCGCCACGACGGTTCACTGCTGCGGAGTCGGTTTATGATTTTTGACCGGAGTTATAAACTTGAAACTAGCAGGGGTATAAAACTTAATGGAATTCTACTTTTTAGAGTCTGCAAAATATAAATATTTAAATGAAGAAATAAATAGATGTAATCTTCAGTACGGATCGTGATTTTTTTAATGAATATTATTCATCTTCAACAATACTCGTTATATTAGTTTTTTACATTGTTTTGGTGATTCAAAAATCCACGATCGGCAGGTCTGCGTTAGGTTTAAAACCTCTGTCTTATCATCGCTAGATAGTATCTTCGTTTATATACATTATATTCGGGGATTGAGGGAGATAGCGTCTGTCTATTACCATTAAAGAAATATTTGTTGAAAAAGGATAGCATATACTTTAAACATACTGTCCTGAATGAAATACTATACAAGCATACAAGTGTAACGGTGAAAAATATATTTTACTTGTCTAACCGCATCTCGTTTCTCTCTCACTTTGGAATAAATGAGATGAAAGTGAACTTAAAAAAAATATATCCATGTGGGAAAGAAATAGAAATACTAAATGAATGATGTTGGAAAAAGAAAGAATATTATTATGAAAAAATTCTAACAACTAATACAAAATCTGTGACAGGTAGAGAACTTGTAAAGCGTTAGAATAGAATTGTACGAGTAACTCGAACTTCACCAAATTGTTTACTGGGCTGTTTCATAAACCGTTATTTTTAAAAATATACACTTCGAAATTTCGAGAAAATTAATTAACAATACTTTTTTTATACTTAACCGGACCGTTGCATGCTATTTATTTGCACTTTAATTATAAATATCTAGCTTCACTATCGATTGAAAATTTTCAATTTTTTTTTTTTTGACTAATTGAAGTTGTAGTACAAGGGGATAAGTAAATTTGTGCGATGTAATATTTATGTAACGGTGTTTACTTTGACGTTATATTCAATTAAAATACTCAAACTAATTTTCATTATTTTTATTTCAATTTGTATTAATATCTCTAATATAGATTCAAAGATTTTTCTAACTGGCTTGATGACCACATTGGTTTGTGGAGGCAATAGTTTTAACTATAATAATGAAAGAGCGTATATGGAACAGGAAACGAAGAATCTTTTGTATATGCATAGCAATATGTGTATGTACTTGGATGACTATACAAAATTTGAAGAAATGGATATGAATCTATTCCCTGTAGAAATGCTAGATATAATACAAAATTTAGGATATCTGATCTTGTGGCTACTAGAAGAAGGTTGGAAACCTGAGGAATGGAAACCCCGTCTTCAAGAATCCTTTTTTAGGTCTTTTCTACGTCATTTAACAAAAAGTTCTTGGATGCAGTATAATTACTTTTCTCATTATTTGGAACTTAATTTAATAAAACAGAAACCACCAACGGTTTCAGAAATTTCTGAAACCGTTGGTGGGCAAACACGTGTTACAGGTTCGCTATCTCTCTACTATGCTTTACAATATCAGTGTGAATTTCTCATTGTCTTAGCTCTTTAAATTCAGCGTTTAAACATCAAATTAAACCTTTTACATTTCAAATTCAATCTTTTGTATGTTAATATAGAGTACAACAGATTGAATTTGAAGTACTAAGACTGAATTTATTGTTCATTTCTATTTTCATTTCAATTTACAATGACGCAGATGAATCTGAAGATGAATCTGAAGATGAAGGAAAAGATGTAAGTAAACCCACACCTATTATAAACAAACTAATGCAAACACGTGACTAAATTAAAAATTATAACTGTTTTAGAAAGACAAAATGCCTCTCGTACTTGATTTATTAAAGAAAGAAAGAAAAGCACTGCGAGTATACGGAAGTGTCTTAAGAATTAATCCCACTTGGGAACTATATTTACCAGATATGTTTAAAGACCGTGTTCTTAAAGCGGTTAAAACAATTGAAGATTTTGCAATAATCCAAGAACAATATTTGAATGGATTGCATGGCAGCAAGAGGACCGAAAGTAATTATAATAAGTTTATATTTAATTAAATACTTTTAAAATATAGTTAGAGGGTACTGCCGGGAAATATTTTATTACATTTCATTTTTATAAGAAAGAATGCAAATATTAGTTAAAAAATTTACGTAAAACATGAAAGTAATATATGTTATTTGTTATAATTTTCTTTCATGAAAAATGTATTAACGGAATGTAATTATTGCTACAGAACTAAAGCTGAAGAATCCTCTGTTAGAATTTGGTTTGGATGTTAATTTGTTGCCTGGTCCTCAATCTAATCCTCATGCTGATACAGGTAATTAAAACTTGTATATTCTTATTAGATTGCGTTGCGTTGCCTGTTGCGTTTATAGTGTCCTTTGCTGCCTTTGATCAGTACAGCACTAAATTGCGGTTTATTCTATGCTTATTTTTAATCTCTCTTTTTTTTGAACAGCTGAGAAAAAGGATGATGAGAAAACAAGTGATGCAGGTGTTTATGTTTTACCCAACATGAACGAATTAGACAATGGAGAGAAGTGGAAACAAATTCATATCGACATGACTCAAGATTATATGAATATGCGTCCTAACTACTATAGGTATTCGGGCAAGGACTATGTAACAGATTCCAGCAAAGTAGATACCCCGAAAGTTTCTGCAATTAATCCTATTAAAAAAATCTTCAAAAAGTTGAATGCGGTTCTTAACTATAGGAACAACTTTATTAAGCCTGCACCTCCAGGTAATTCTTGATTATTTATTTTACATAATAATCTAATAATCAAAATTATACACAAAATACTTATATTACCTTAAATATTGATAGTATTTTATTTAATGTAATATTTTTTAACAACCATTACATCTGATTACTAACTGAATTTATTATATGTTTGCATTTTTATTAGTTGTTCCCGTTGAACCAAAACCGAAACCAAAACCTACAGCTAAGGTAAGTGTTTCTCATTTTTTCATACAGAACTAAAATAACAAATAAAATTCACATCAAATTGAAAAAGAACTGACAACTTTTTTTTAAATCGATTAAACCGTATTATTTCTTTGTTCAATATATTATTTTTTAAACTATAGAGTATTATATTTGTAAGGAAATTAAAAAAATTACAAATGCATAAATTATAAAATTACAAAAAAATAAATAAATGATTTATATGTCTTACGTAAATAAATGGAAAATTTATATAAAATTATTATTTCATATAGCTAAAACATACATAACTATATCTTTGTTATTATCTAAAAGCTCCCACCAATGTAAAATCTTCAAAATCTTTTTAAATTTACACTAAATTCAGTGGAATCTTTGGCAATATAAAACCCCGAGGTTTTGCAGAAAAGGCAGACTATCCAATAAGATTCTAATAAAATATCTTTTAAACCACGATCTCCAATCTTTCGTGACCGTCACCACTTCGAAAATTTTCTTTTTCTTTTTGTCAATTCTTCTCCAGTTTGGTATGAAATCGATTATGAATATTAAAGTAAGAATTATAATTAAACTTGTATTTAGCAATTAACTGATGCTTCAAAGGCTAAGTTCAATAAAAAAGGCAAGACTGCTGGGAGAGTAAATATATCCGACTTGCCAGAAGAAGATTATGAAGATGGACTTCCAATTCGAATAGGTAAGTTTTTTTTACCATTTTGTGCCCCACAATAACCTCACATCACCCAATAAAATTGTAAGATGACATATAAATGACGTCACTATTGACAAATCCATATGATTTTTAAATAGTACGAACCTTTAAGTGAAATGTGTTAAAATTTCATGACTTTTCGTCTATTAGTTTACGAGTTACAGTGGAGCCATCAGAAAGGCATCCTCTCGGGGGCCATCCTCATAAATCTGGACTTATATTCATCATATGGGCAGCCACTGCTCGTCTGGGACGAGATTTGCTTGGAATATAAAATTTTCCGACTACGTGCGGCATCGGAAAATCGCTTTTCCGTAGGGTTAGGAAATATGTAGAAAGGGAAAAAGCTAAAGAGAGAAATAAAAAAAAAACTTCACTACTAACAATTTTGACAAGTATCGTGTGAGATTCGTACGAAATTATTACACTCGTACGTATTAATATAAACAGTTATTATAATCGTAATAATTGTATTTGTACGATTGTTAGACAAATTGTCTCACAAATTGTTAGATTGTTAGACAAATTGCAGTGGAAGTGTAATTGTATGAACCTACATTATGTTAGGGTAAAGTAAATGTATATAAATTGTATATTTACATTGGTTATATTATTGTTAGAAAACGGATAGGGTAAAGATGTATTAGAAGTTAATATTAGTGAAAACAGATTATTATTATTTTCCTGTTAATAATTGAAAAGATCTATGTAAGTTAGTATTAGGTAGGAATGAGTTTACTATAGGTATTATTGTCAATTTCTAATTTTAAATTTCATTTAAGGATTAATCGAGTGCTTCAGCTAAGTACAGTGCCGCACCTTAATATTTTTTTAAACTTGTATAATAAAAAAAAAACATTCAGATTTTTCAGTTGCAGAGATGGAGGCCCAATTTTTTGATTTTTATGAAAAGGCCAAAGGACATCCGGTAGATATGGTTAAATAATAAGAAGTAATAAACGACATATTTACTAAAATGTAATCCTTTACTTTATTTCAGGTTGAGTTTTTCCGCAGAAATTCATTATGTTGAATAAAACCTATACACACAAATTAATGGATGTTGCACGTTTCTAATGATTGAATATTTATTAAATATAATTTGGAATTAAAAAAATAAATATATGAATTTCCTTTTACTAATATTTGTATGTAACTAAATTAATAAATACATTTTTATGATTTAAATTCTTGTTATTTTTTCTAAATATTAATTCAACTTCTATATTAATTTCTGTGTCGCACAGTTCGTTATTTATTTATTAACGTCGTTAGGAAATTGAAGAAAAGAAGTAGTTTCCTTAAAATTGATAATGACCGAAAGTATGGAAAGGGATATAAATACATCCATAGTGTAAAAGACAGTAACAGATTACTTTGACTATTATTTTAATATTAAACAGAATGCTCTTTATTAAGTATAAAATAGCATTACTTAGTATATAGAATAAGTGGGTTCTAAACTATGTACCCCTTTTAGGGCTCTCCAAGTACCATTCTTATTTGCTATCGAATCAATTATCGTTTCTATTTAAAATTACATTTCTTATTGATGTTTTACTAGTACTTGTGTTTAATAGTACATCCTACTATAAGATAAATCACTATTATTTTATCAATTGATCAGTCCAGTTAAGGTGTTAACGGATAATAAAAAAGCATCTGAATGAAATTATGATTTATTTATAATAATATGAATCGTTTGTAATAGTATAGGAGTATATAACATATTGTAAAAATCACATCTATTACCACTATTTTAAATTACAAAACATTGGATTAATAAACTTACAAACAATATATACAAATATAAATTCTCCATTATCACGAAATAATTAAACTACAGTCTGTGACAATATTTCTTTGTAATTATAAAAATAATCAAACTCATTGGCATTTGTGTTGGGCAGATAAGATCTGACAATTTGTCATTTATAAATTACAATGAACAAAAGACATTTTTGTTCTATTGATGGAACTTTAAATTGCGAAACAATTTTCAGTTTTTGTGCTGCCTTTAGATATATATTTTAATGTTTTATTAATTTCTTTTAAGAATATACTTTTGATTTAGTTATTTGGTTTTGAATCCTATAAAAATAAGATTTCGTCGTTTTTAAACTCTTAAAATAAAGCCTTGAAAAAATGAATTTTGAAATAAATCTCAACTTTTAGATTAACACATCTGTATAACCCCTAACAAGAATACTCTTAAATTTAATACTCATTTATCTCATCTATCTCGATATCCGAAAACGAAAAATAATGAAAATTATAAATTCGAGTAATAATTTTTTTTGTATTGTATGATTTCATAAATATGATAGTAAAAAAATGAGCAAAAAATGTTTAGATAAAAAATATACTGATCATTTACAAGAAAAATGAATTTAGTACATTTGGAACTGAGAAATATCTCAAGATATCTTTATTTGCTTAACTATATACAGATCCTTAACTTTATGCATAATATTTCATCAACTAATAATGATGTAACAGTAAATTTGAAAATGGGCTAAGAAACCTAAATGTCTCGTATATTGCGCATTACTGTTATGTTGCTTTAATTGTTTGATTGATTATATGTACATATAATTCAAACTTTCAAACCTTCAACACACAAGATTAATAATAAAAATATAACAAATATTATTTTTAAATTAATCTTAAGTCATATAAAAAATATAATATCAATTTGTAAGAATAGTAAAGTTTAATATAAACATTTAGCTTTATTTATAACTTTAATTAAATAATTGTAAAAGGAAATAATTTTTTTAAGCTTCAGGCGTCGTGAATTCTTTCACTAACGCTGAATACATGTAATTTTTCCGGTTTGCTTAAAATCTTGTAACTGTAGTGCATTCCTAATTCAATATATGCATCTCCACAGTTAACTTAAAATTAGTTTTGCATAAATATCTTGATATTTTACTATGAAATCAATAAACTCGTAATGAAAATATTTATTTCTAGATAAGAAATCATTTAAAAAAGGAAATATACGGATAAGGCACTACTGCAATGATTTTTCGCAATTATAAGTCATTCAGTCTTCTAATACTTAAAACTGCTAGAATAAACCAATGTATAAAATTGAATTTGCGATGTAAAAATCTATAAAATATTATCTTTTATTGCATAAACTGGATACAGTTTAGGAAGACATTTTTTAGATATGATATGGTACTATATATATTCTAACAGTATTAAAATATATATATATTATGATTTAATTTTATTATATTAATATTATTAATTAAAGTTTAATAAAAATATTTCTTTATAACTTAATTAGAATAAATGTGTATTGAAGTTAAATACATATAAATAAAAAGTTGATGAGTTACGTATATTGTTCTCTGTGCTAGTGATATGGAACCACAAATCGTTCAAATTTTTCTATTGCTTTCTGAACACCATCTTCATTGTCCCACAATGCACCTAACGATGCATATCGAACATTTTCATGTAGTACCAAATCAATGATACCCCATTTCTGCAATAACTTAATAGCATTGCGAACAGAGTCTATTGATACACTTTCCCCTATTGAAAAATAATTACAGTTAATTAATTTTAAAACTTTGCTAAATCATTTAATTTTATTTTAAAAATGTGTCCACAAATAACAAAACTAACTTACCATAAATGCATTGCCCTCGACTTACTTCTTCTTGTATTTGTTTTAACGCTAATTTTGCGAACTCATTATCCGTTAATGATTTTTCACGCAATTGGGGTAATATTTGCGCGGTACAAATATAGGAATGAAGTAGTGGTTCTATTACTGATATTAAAGCCCCTCTGAAATGAATAAATTATTTGATCAACTATTTTATTATATATTTTGTAATTTAACATGTATTGCAATTATGCACATATTGAAATACAAACTTACCTTATTTGTACGGCCTCTAGAGACATATTTGGTTTTATTATTATTTGATTTATATTTCTTGAAGCGTATTCTTCGTCATCAGAGTTATTCTCATCCTCAAATTGTGCTGCAAACCTTCGGCCCCATTGTTCATCTTCATTAAGTAATCTCTATAAATAATAAATGCCATACAAAGAACTGTACATATCTTAGATTCTTATATTTACATTCAGTTGTCATCAAACCTGTGGTACAACTAATATTTCTCGAGTACAGAGGTTATCAATAGTTTCAATAACACGACTTTCCAGATTCTGACAGGGCTTATGTAGAATAAATTCATAACGTAATGTATCACTTAATTCATGGCATGCCTTCAAAAGATCATCTTGGTTGACGGAACTGTTGTTATGTAGAGGATGTGGTAACATCGAATGTAGACAAGTAACTAAAAAAAAATGTATTCATGTAAAATGTGTTTACATTATAATCTTGGAAATATTATAAAAATTCTTACCAACGATAGACTCTAATGCAAAGTGAGGTAATAAACAATTTGAATAATAAGCTAGTTCTATCACATTTGGTAACATCGTAACTGGTTTTATGAATGTAAGAGAATCTCTTTTTTCTTTGGTTACAAGAGCAGGTCCAAGCAAATTGATTGCATAATCTACAACATCCTTTGAATCTCCAGTAAATCCAAGGTCACGATTACTATTACTAAGATAAGCCCTCAATGTGTCTAATGCAGCCGAGAGCGTTAAGAAATCAACTCCTTCTCGGAATCGTGTCAATAGTAAAAATGCAACTGCGTTTGTAGACATTATAGCAGTAGCATTAGCACAATCTAAAAGAAAACGTTATATATATATTATTTATTTAATTTAAAAATATTCATTATTAAAAAATAACTGACCAAAAATGACGTGTCGAGCAATATTCTCCACTAATGTGCGATGTTCTTCGAAAACTATATCCGTACCATAAAGACTTGAAGTTGAAGGGTTGTGAGTTAACGGACGCTTACCAGGTTCTGGAGTACCGTTTGGTGACAGTTGCTTACCAGTTGTGTGAAAAGCTTTAACAAGTTCCTGTAAAAAATAAACATTACCCACAATGCAAATAAAACACGTTCAATTTTATTAAAATAATTACCCGTATAGAGAAGGGCTCGTTAAAATCAAGTCGCATGATGCCATACTTTGAATTAAGTATAGACCATATAGCACTTATAGCCGCTCCAAAACTTTCCATTTTTTTTTTATAACCTTGTTGTTCTTGTACAAAATTTCCATCAACCAAACGTTCGTAATTCATAGATACTGGTACTAATAAAGCATCATCAATTGTGCCATCCATGTACGCATCGACAATAACGCTTAAAATACCACCTGCACAAAATATATATTTAGTACAATACAAAAAATATATATCTATTATCACAAAATAAATTTTACGTTAAACAAAAACAATTTACCTTTTGGCATACAAGGCTTTCCAGTTCTTGTACGACCTCCTTCGATGAAAAATTCTACATTGTGTCCAGCTTCAAGACATTTTTGCAAATATGTATGCAATACAGCTCTAAAAGCAATAAATCAATATAACAATTGATGTTGATCAACTTATACATTTCATCTATTACTGTATCTACCTGTATACAATATCCTTTTTGCCAAGAACTGGATCAATTTTTCGTTTGATATAAAAAGCTCCTAGACCCCGGAGAAGAGATCTGATCATAAAAAGAGATAGTTAAATATGTAAAAATATGGTTAATACAGAAATATATTAATAATTATAAAATTGCTACCCAAAAAATGGAATTCTAAGATTATTTCCAGCAGCAACAAGGGGTGACCGAATATTATTATTCAATAAGATAAAACTAATTAATATATAATCCAAGTGGCTACGATGAAGTGGTAAAAATATAAGTGGGGCTCCTCCTGCTTTTTCAGATGCTAATCTTAACATATCTACTTGTGCAGGATGTGCTGCCACTCCAGTCAGAAAACAAGGTAATAGCTTGTATAATACCCAGGACGTAAGCCTATAAAATTTATATGATTAGTTTCATTTACATGGAATTTTTTATTTAACATATTATATATTTGAATTTTACCGTAACATAATATCTGATAGTTTTGATCGCATATCCAAAAGAACACGTTTTGCACGGGCTTCATGCTCGTCTCTCAACTTTTTATAAAGACTCTGATCTTCTTCAGGTTTGGTTTCGACATCTCCTTGCTTTTCCTTCATAGAAGCTACAGTAGCTTCATCAATGGCACATTGTAGACGTTCATCGCTCATTACCTGTAACATATTTGACTTGTTAATATTTTAATACCACTGTGAAGTACTAAAAACTACATCATACATATTTAAACGAACCTTGTGTGCTACTTGAGGATATACGAATTTCTTTAGACGAATATTTTGGGCTAAATGAGGACACCATGTAGCCCATCCTTGATTAGGCTGAGTTCCAATTCTCAGTATATCTCTTACATCTTTGCGACGAGCTATTGGATCTACTTGAGATTCCTGAAAATATTATGCAAGGTTTAGTCATTTATATCAATGATTATTAATAAATATATTCTATTCCAGTAATCCATAAATATAATTCTTATGGGAGAGTAATTTTTACGGATTTACGTGGTAATCATAAGAATACATTGTAAACAAATATGCAAAGATTAAAACATGTTATGGCATTGTATAATGCTTTCATAAACTTAGAAAAATAATACTTCAATGATCAATACTTATAAACAATAAATCGTTAAAATGACTATTTTACATAACATATGATGAGTATATTATCATATGAACTGTACATTTGAAACACATACATACTGTAATTTAGTTCTTTAATAGACGAAGTTTTGTGTTGTTTTGTGAAGTTAGTTGTGAAAGTATTTCGAGTTTTTCGGTTAAAATTCTGTTATTATCTTTTGTAGTAGAGTAGTGTCATACAATTTTCTATTCTAGATTTATTCGTGATAAGAACGCTGATATTTCTTTTTAAGTTTTATACTTCTTCCTTTTTTGATTTAGAATAGAACATAAAAACTGCAATATTTTATTTAATTTTTTATGCATTATAAAGCAGAAATGTGAAGCGTTCAGTAAGAACTATTGGTATAAGATATTGTTACTCTATAATTTCGATTTAGATTAGAATAATAAATAGAGTACGATAACAATCATCGTATTAGAATAGTACACAAAATGCTACACTTTATTAGAAGAACAGAATGAGAAAGTAATATTCAATAATCAATAACTTACTAAATTAACTTATATTCATAAATACAAGCCTACAACTTATGTATAGATCTAGATATTAATAATTTGTTAATCTGTGTGTAGGACTTCTGTTTAACAATACGATTTGTAATGAGTATACCTTTAATTAGTTAAGAACTTATGTAATATTTGTTTTACGTGTAAATTTACATATATAATTATTGAAATATAACGTAAGCATATCATTTAAACCAATAACAACGAAAAATAAAATGTAATTACCACATACGTAGTTGCTATTGAAAGTTGTATTGTTACATCCAAGACATTTGCTCACAGACATTTTATAAATAAGAAGCAAAGTAAATAAAAGAATATCTTCTTCCGTAAGAAAAAACATGTTTCAAGTTCACTATCATGTGATTAATTGCATTTTATATCAAATTATTATTATCGTTATTAAATGAACACAGTAAACTACCATTGAACTAAATAACATCTTCACTTTTTTCGTTCTATTTTTAGAACACCTCAAAATTAACAAGTTAATTGCGTCGGACTGATTCAGACTGTTTTACGTTCAGTTTCTTGACTGTGTAAACGTTAAAATTAACGTGTTTGCCAGCAGGCTTCAGACGAGTCGTAAGATAGTGAATGCTTCATTCAACGTGCAAAATAACTATGATTATGTTTTGTGCACATTTGAATAAATTATTTGTATTCTATAATATCTCAAATAATTTCAATCTTCGCTATTACATTTGAAAATAAATTTTAATTGTAATCTAAAAATTTAACTAAATATTAAGAAAAGTCACATGTAATTCAATATCAATCAAGGTCAATATACTTTCTCTTTTTATCTCATAAGCTGAAATTTTAGAATTGCATTTCTCGTGTCCAGGTCCAAAGCGCGGGCTTATTTGAAATCATTTTTAAGTCAACATGAAATGGTCATTGTTAAAAATTTACATATAAAGTTTGCATTAAGTGAACCACATTGTATTTTACAAATTTTTTAGTATTAAGAAAAATTAGACATACCGCTGTTGCAGGTGCGCAGTGCTTGCATGCAAGTCCCATAAAAGGACGAGATTGCAGGTTAAAATTTGGCGTGGGTTGTTCTTTAATTTGATACAAACTGTTTTCTCGCAGCTAAAAATAAATAAAGCATAATTAAAGCATTAGTGAAACATTCATATATGTAAATAAGTAATCAATTAAAAGAAAAGAAAAACATTAAGCTAAAACATAAAAAAATATATAGATATGGTTTAATTATGACACAATTTTCAGTGCTCTTTTGTGGGGTGAAGCGAGTATTATTAAAAAATGAGCATGTATACCTGTCGTAAGGTCATAAGTGTATGCATAGTATAGGAATTTCACTAAGCAAGAATAAGAAAGCTTCATTTTATGATAAAATTCGCTTCATCGTTTTCAGATAAGGGATTTTGTCTTTATTTTTGTAACTTATTATAGTATCGAGTAATAAGACAATTTTGTCATTGTCGTAGAAAGGTAGAGAACACAATTAACAAAAAGAAAAAGCAGACAATTTTGCCAGACAGGCCTGTCGCTATTGTGCACGCTCCCGTATGTTTCTACGGGGCTCCATCTGCATAAATAATGCAAAACAGGATTCATAAATACAAAGTACGACGTACAAATTTAATTATTTTTATATTGGTCTCGTTTTTTTAAAATCAGTATTATTGTTAGAAAGTAAATATTTATTTAAGATGTTTAGCTACACTAGTCGGTTTGCCATCTCTGATTATATGCTTTAGATACAACGTATCAAATAATATTCTCACAAGTATGCTGTGTTCCCAAGATACATCCGATTGTATACATGATAAATAACCACTGTGCAAATAAGGTGACATCATGATAAGAAAATGTTGTCTGATAAGCTACAAAAATAATTTGAAAGACGTAAAAAATAATTCTGCAGAATATTTGAGGTTTACTTATAAATTTTGGTAAATATAACATTTTAAATTTATTGATAAACGATAAAAAATCTCTTATTACACTACATAATTTTAAATTATGTTTATTTATAAAATTAGCCAACTTTGTTTAAATTTATAAATCAATATTTTTAAAAGTTTTAGCATGTACAAAGTGTACATTTTAAAATTCATAAATATGAGCATCCGAAAAAAAGAAGTGTTATAGGGTTATAGGTATTGTTTAAGACAAACTTAAGTTCTCCAAGAAATATTTAAAAAAAATCAAACCCACAATGGAGATTTGATAAATATAAATGCTGAAATATTTTAGTTAGATAATCAGATTTTTCGTTCAAAACTTCAAATCAGTTTTTCAGTTGAACATGTTTTTAGTATTTGTAGTACTAATCACAATTGTTTATGTTAATGACGTCAAAAACACAAAATCATGAAGTCATGATAGTTGGTTTGAGGCCAACTTTTAAAATAAATAATTTTGACAAGTCAAGTGAAAAATCATTTAGTTACGGAAAAGAACAAGCAGGTGTAGACAGTCAATAAATATTTAAAAACTCAATACTAAAACATATTTTTCTTTAAGTTATGTGGATTTTTAAAATCAATACTATTTTTTATAATTTGTTAAAAAATATTCTGAATTCTGACAACTGTTAGTAATTCTAACAATTACTAAATATTTACTAACAAATACTTTGGAAAAATGGTTAGAAATCGCAAGCATGTTCATGTTCAAAGCGGGGCAACAGACGGACTAAAAACGAATCATGCGATTAAAGTCCGATATAAGCACCACTTTGAACTTTCTCTGTGCCAGACTTTTATACAGATTAACATTCTGTGGTAATAATGTACTTAAATGTGAAATACCAAAAGGACTTCTGAGCTAATAGAAAATTAGTGGTGAAACATTTAACGCAAAAGAGGAGAGGGATACAGTTGGGAAGCTGAAAGAATAGAAAACAGATAGGAAACTTGAGAAGGCTTATATATGAATTGCACTGAATTAAAATTGATTAGATGGATACAAAAAAGAAATATTTTAATTATCTGGCCAATTCTTTTTACTAAGTTTGAAGTGAAATTTGAAATATACACTTACTTTATTTTCATTCTCTTTGCTCAAAGCTCTCTTCTTTCTCCCTTGTTGACTTAAATTTCTTAAAGTTGCTATAGATTTTCTTTCCGAACTATTTACAGCTGGACTCCAGGAAGTGTAGACCTCCTGGACACGGGTCGTTATTACGCCCACCATAGCGTATGCTCTGAAATAAAAATAAAACTAAATTAAATTTGGAAAATTTACAAAAATATACGATATTTTCAAAACCTACATAACTCGAAGTACTGTAACAATTATTTCTAAACCCATTTATTTAATATATATGAGTCATCATCACAAATAGGAAAGCCGTTAATAAAATGAGCTTGTTTTGTATTATCACATGTTAAAAACACCTTTATATGGAGTTGGAGACAGAATATTCGCATTTGTTGCGGATTCCATTGGATTCCATTATCAAGCAATGCATCAATACTGTTTGAAACGTACTGGTAATGACGAATTTAATGTTATATACATATCTATACATATATAAATTATAAAAATAACATTAACATACAAGATAGATGCAAGATTTATATTTTGTTTCGATTACGCAAGAAAATAACTAACTATACATGTACTATATAAATAAAAATACAATTTTCTATAAATATGGAGTAAACATAATTTATAAAAATAAAATTCATTTTATTATAACAATTTATTAAGAAACAAAGTAAACCGTACTAGATTACAATATTATTCATTTGACTTTTTATATGTCTGTTTTACTGAATGTATACAATTTATTTTTAAGTTAATTTACTCATTAAATAAGGCCGTTTTCATAAGTTTCTGGAAATTATTTCAGATAATTCGACAATAAATAGCAATACAACTACAACTTTTTGTCGCAACATTATGCTGCCCCTTCAGAACTTGTGAATCCGAAAAGGAACTACATAGCGGCAAGTTCCAATGTTATTTCCGCATTAACTAATGGGCTTGTGTCCTCATTTTTTAGTGGTCGATTTTTCAATTGTCGATTGAAATTAATGTTAATAAATGTGTATTGGCGGGTCTATTTTATTAAATATCTAAATGTTGACGGAGATATAGCAATTAAAAGTTTGAATTGTAGTTTTAGCGCTAGAAAAGGTAGGCCATATTTGTATCACGCGAAATGCATTATAACGTCAGTTATTTGTTAAGTAGGTCAGTGCTGCGGTAATGTTTTGTAGCTGTTGGTAGTCAAATAATCAAGTCAAATCAAAGAATAATAAGTTTTTATTTTATTTAACCCTGCTAAGGCAGACATAATATTGAAGTTTTATTGTTCCTTGAAATAGCTATAAATAATATTTTAATGTTTTGATATATAAATACATATAGCAGAGCTTTATGAGCTGTAAGGTTAGTAACCTTATACAAGGATTGTGATGTCACATGCACTTGGAATGTGTACAACGTTGAATCCCTTTAATAGTTAAAGAGACAAAATGACTTTTATAATTGTTATTATCTCTTAACATATAAGGAGTTATTAAAAAATAATTGAACATTTGAGGTTCTAGTAACCCACTTTATCAATATATAGTACACTTTTATAGAAATTAAGACATAGGACACAAGCCCATTGTACACAAAGTAATATTAATTTCTATAATCACGTCCCAGTAAACATTTTGGAGTCACTTTGACATCATATTGAAGATGCGTCATGATTTTTTTGTCATAAAAGAGTTCATTTATAGTTCAGTTTCTCACATTTTTTCATATAAAATGTCTACTTTATCAGCTACAGATGGCGAAATTACTCCAGCTGTCGGAATACAAATGAAGATAAAGTTGATGCGAACTATAATTGAAGTGAAATAGTGATAGAAACGTCACTAAATAGGGCACTTCACCAAATTGTTTACTGGGGTAGTACTATTATTATACATTTTCAATTTTAATTTTAATTTTTTTTTTGATGCACTATACTTGAAATATTTGCATGTCACTTTTATCTAGCTTTTATAAAGTATGTGATTTTTAAATGAGACACCAAAAATTCACATATTATTAATGATGTATGTTTTCATGTATGGAAACATAAACAGGAACAAAAACACACAAATATGTACACTTAAATAAACAAATGTAATAAAATTAAATGAGATTTTTTACATACTTTCTTTTACTGATTATTGAAAATGGTTTTATATATTTTTCAGTTGGTTTTAACATATTGATCAAAAATAACAACAACACGTTTTAACAGCATACGTATAGCAATTGAAATGAATACACTTCAATATCTTACATAATCAAACAATCAATTAAAGTAATTTTAGAAAATAAACGATAACAATTTGATGATATTGACCTGGCTTCTACAACGTCATCCAATTATACACAAATAAGGCAGTGATTCTCAAACTAAGGACCAGATCCTAATCTACAAAGATAGTTGAACATTGAAAATAATTCTTTTTATTTACTATTGGCTCAGAACATAGAAAAAAGCAACTGAAGTTGACAAAAGGAACAATTCTTATTTTTCAAACTCTGAATATGATATGATATTATTTGCCAAAATTATTTCAACAAATTATTTGTGTGTATAATATTATATATTAACAATATAGAATCATCCAAATATAGATAAGATAGATAAGATATATAACATATAAAATATTGATGCAGTTTAAATATCCCACAAAACATAAAACTTGGATGCTACCTTACAATCAAGTAACCTAAATCAAAGCTAGGAATAATTAATTAAAAAGAGTCTTATTTTATTATTTTCTAGCTGTTTTAAATAACTTTAATTCGTAAAAAAGGATTTTTTAAGATATCATAATCCTTAAAAAATGTACATTAACTTTTCAAAAAGCTGTAAAATAGGTAACAAAACGTTCTACATAAGATAAAATCATTTACGTAACAGGAAACTTCTGTTATGTTAGATAAACCTTAAATGCACGTAACTGTGCCATTTACTGACTAAAGAGAAATAGATTTTTATGAAAAGTTATATACATTGTTCTTTGAATTATAAAAACAAAAATAAAAAATTAATAAAAACATTAAAAACGATTTAGTAATTAAAATTGTTTTTACGTGGTCAAACACGATTGGACGTTACATTTTTCTTTAATGTTATAATGTTGGTATAGTCAAAGTTACGATAGATCAGCGATGAGTCATACTTTAAAAGTTCAGCTGCATAAAGCTACGACACATTAAAAAAGCATTGTCTCACTCTTATTACTATAATATATATGGGAGTGAAAAGGATAAAAAAAACACCAGTTGTCTGCTATGTTAAATATAGACTGATGTATAAACGTATGTCTGTGTTTATTTTGTAAACAAATTTAAATTTGTCAAATTTATTTATTGTAATAGAACGATTTTAATCATATAAGGTATGGAAATTTTTTAGATATTTGAAAAGAAAAGCATTGCGATATTTTGAAAATGATGGACCAACATTATTGGCGTTGACATTTATAATATTGGTAAAGTTTAACATAAATATTTGATTATTATTCAAATATTAATTAAAGCCGCAATAGAACTACAATTCCGGATTGGCTTGAACCCCAATTAGTCTGGACAATTGGAGTCCTACAGTACAAACATTTTCTGTACGTGTAGAGGACAACAGAAGCATGTAAGCCAGAACAGAAGCACTTTAACTATATATACATTTATTGGTAAGATAAATATCTTTCTTAATGCTCACTCATAGATTATTCTTAAAACTCTTTGCTGACAAAGAAATTCAATGTAAACCAAACAACTTATCATAATTCAATCATCCAAAGGTCTGGAAACTATCATTTAATAATTCGTATCTCGTAAAACTAAAGTTCACCAAAATCATAGTACAATTTACATTAGTTACAAGTACTTTGTCACATGCATGTGCAATGTGCACTCAATACACACTCATACTTGCATTTAATGATCATGACCAGCATATAATTAATAACGAAATCATGCCATTTAATAGGAGAGTTAAAAGAGTATTAGATAACACTAGTAGTATAATAATAAATTCAGTATTATTAAAGTCCAAAGTATTTTAACATATAAACAGTTAAAAAAAAATAAAAAATGAATACGTTTTGAATACGATCATGTGTCATTCATACAAAGTTCAAAAGTTTCGAGATGAGTCGAAAATGTCTAATGTTACATCATGAAGTAGACTCGTAGAAAACGAATCAACATGCGAGACGCAGTAAGGTGGAATTTCAGGTTCACTGAAGGTCGCAGGTCAAAGTAAGAGACTCATTAAAACAAGGACAACGAAATAACGGATTTTATACTAATTAAGTGATTGATAAATTAGTGAGATATATTAATCAAAACATAAATGACCTCCACCATCAAGAGTGTCTATTGCGTTCTAAAGGTCTTGTGATTTCAATGTCTTCTCGTAATTACTTCTTACCAATAGATTGTAAAGTGAATTTGTATGCGTAAGACAAGGTCATATCGAAAAACTCCACCAGATACATCCGACTAATCAATGGAAATTGTGTTTTGTTAACTGATTTTCCGACCGCTCAATAGATTTCCTCTGTGCGGATCAACTAACCTTAGCTTATGAAGAAGATATATAAAATATACTTTTGAGCTTTCTTTTTTTTTGTTAAATTTATATCAAATGCCTAGGTAAAGCCTCATTCCTACTCACTGTTTTGATATTTAATTTACGTTTTTATTTAATATTTTAATCTAGATTTTAGAATTTCCGAATAAGCATTTCTTGTCACATTCGAGTTTTAATTATAGTTTAGTTAATTTACTTGGTACGCATGCGTCGTTAGTAATATAAATTTTGTCAGTTCGAGAGTTGGACAATATTGAATGTGGAATAATTAAAATTGCTGTTTTTAATAACAATTAGTAATAGAAATTGTTTTTATTTTTCACAAGCTGAAATTAAACTTCTTTTAAAAATAAATCCTACTACATTTTGACAGATTGTCACATTTTGGAGGTTATAAGATAATATAGTTTTTTTTAATTAGACCTTGTAACGTTCTAAAAAAAACAAAGAAAACTTAAATTAAATTTTAGATTGAAAAGGTGCATGACTACGCTATTCCCATATGCTATACAATTTAAATTAAATACAAAATTAGAACAGTGAGTGAGAATGATACTTAAAACATAGAAAATATAATTTAAGTACTTTTTAGGATATATTGTATATGTTGACTGTATGTAATACCATATCGATATATTATATAATTTTATGTAGATGATTAAATAAGCTAAAGCTTAATAAAAATATTTGTAGAATATTCACGTTAAGTAGACCTCTAGTGGCAGACTTTAATACCCTATATACAAAAAATAAGAAAACGGGGTATGTTAAAGGAATGTATCTATTACTTAAAAAAAATGCAAACATATGTAAACTGATTATAGCATATAAGTATAAACATGTACGTACAAACATAATAAAAGCTGACATGAATAAACGTAATCTACGGGAAACAACCAACAAACGAACCAATCTGTGTACAACTATGTAATCATCTATTTTACAATGTAAATATTTAGACATTAGTTGGATGGTGTACAACCATATTTATAAAAATAGACTAATTACTTTTATATGAATATGATTAAAGAGATAAAAATGTTTATGTATTTTATATGATACAGAATTTAACAAAGAACAAATGCAAAATTGATAAAACATAAATCAAGAGTGTACATAACATTTTAAAGGTTATCAACATAAGGTCGACACTAATTTTGTTATCAGAAGATCAGCAATATCACCATCAACAGTATACGTATTATAAAAATAATAAAAATTAATAATTGAATTCCAGTTATTAAATTACGTCAGTTATGAACTCATTATATTATGATGTATGGTGATTATTTTGATAAAATTGATCTGGAATTATTTTGCTGGTGTTTATATTATGTATAATCACGCAGATAACTCCGCAATGATTCCAAAGCTCAAGTATGATATTAAGTGTGTTCCACCGACGAAGTAGAACTAATTTAAATGGAAATTATTAGATGCCATTGGTTAATTTTGGAACACACAGTTTACTCCTTTAAGCAGCAAAATGTTGCCAAATTTATTTATTCTAACGTATTTGTCAAATTACAAATTATTTATTGTTTTGTGACAAATTCATTTATATTTGCGCCACCAGAGATCTCTTTTATCAACCAGATCACAGCTGGTCACAATCCCTTCTTCTTTTGCTGGCCTATATAAGTGACTGCACTGTTATCAGTGCTCGCTCTTTACTATTTATTAGTTGCTTTTTTACTAGTATCGCTCTTTACTATTCTCTTTACAACGATCTTTTACAACGTTCTTACGTCTCTTACTACTTGTTACTTTGTCATCATCTATATTTAGTTATATTATTTTATTATTAGTTATATTTTAAGTGTTAATTATTATTTATTGTTATTCAAAACTTGTGATTTAAATTAGATCCAATAAACAAGTGAATCGTTATATAAAATTTAAGTGAAGATCTTTAATCTCCTGTGCTTGCCCCTCAAGAATTCTCAACCAAGCGTAGTGCTGAAAATACGCACGATCTGCTTATTAACAGTTATAAAGATTTAGTTGACAGAAAACATGAAAACGAAAATTAATACATATTTTTTGAGAACAGCTATTTTGTGGCCGCGTTCACACTAATGTGTTCCATTATTTATGCTGCTTGCCAATTATTTGAGGTCAAGTGGACGTGCAGAAATATTTATCGAATCACTTGTTAAATAAAATATGGCAAATATTTAACACCAAACATTTGTCTTATCTTATGACACATTCATAAAATAAGTTATTTGATTCCTATAACGGCTATTACTATAAAGGCACGCTGCGCTACTGGATTAGATACATTCATACTGAGCAAATTAGGTTATATCATATCATAGTCGTCAATGCATGTGTGTGCGGTGGTACCTCGAACATGGCCGAAGCAAATGTTTGAGCACTTTAATCTATTCCATTTTACCGATCTGTACGGATTCCAAATGTTTGCCAAATAAACACGAACTTTGTGTTGAGATATGTGTCTTCGTATACAAAAACCAAATGTTTGAACCCGAACAAGCAAGTATGAACGCGGCCTATGAATATCATATTTCTAATATTTATCATCAACAATTTTAGACATCTTGGAAAAGTTTAAACCATACACTTCTTTAAAAAAAGATAGGTTTTAGTAACATTTTTTTCAAATTTCATTTCTTTCAATTCTTTGCCATGGCGTTCACAAGCCAAAAAAATAGGGTCTTTTAACAAGAGCTGTCATTTTAAATTTCGCACCATTCTTTAATTGACAATATGCAACCATCTTTGCTGTGACATGTGGCAGATATTGCATTCCATTACTAACCTTAGTGTTTGTTATTTGGATTGAAATAAAAATATCACAACTTTTCACAAAAATATTGTGTATCTCTGTGGATTTAAAATAATACCTCTTATTGAAACATATTTAGAAGAACCACTCTTGTTGAAAGACACTGAACAAACGAAGACTGTTAGACTAATATTGAGATTCACGTTACACAGTTGTCGGTCGTACGATTTTGGCGCATCCGTAGAAGTCTGTAATAGCCTTGTTATTTTATAACCACACCTTGTATCTCGAATAAGCTATATCTATACGATTAACTATTCATAAAGATTCAATGATTATTAATTTTAGATTTGACCTTGCAGTTAACCACATATGTTGTGAGCCAGGTCAGGCAGCACCATATGTGATCCATTAATTGAGATTAAAGATTCACCTTCAAATAAAATAACGTCTATTACTGATTACGATAACACTCAAGTAAAACAAAACAAAGAAAGATGATATATCAATGTTCATCTTGACCTGTTGGAAACAATTGTATATTTCTAGAATTAGATAAACATAATTAATAACAATAACTATTAAATGGTAAATTTATAGATATTAATCTTAAATATTGTGTATCAAAGTATAAAGGTTAATCTATTATATTCGCAGATAATTTGTTATTATCAGTATACAAATGTGATCGAATACAATGATGTTGTTATAATGAATTTTTATCATTCCGAGTTTATTTTGCCATATAAAGGATCATCGATACTGGTGCAACTTTCATATTTTGTTTTGTTGAGAGAAAGTTCTGCTTTATGTCAAAGAAACAATTGGAGATCAAATTGAAAATCCATTCTAGTTCTATCAGAAAAATTTCAGCCCGCATATTTAACGTAATACATGTTACCTAACGTGCCTTTTTATTATTTACCGAATGTTAACATAACTTTGTTACATAGTCAATAAATAAATGCATAATACATTACTAATATCTTATTAATATATAACATTATATTATCTTGCATAACAAGTTTTATTAACGTCACAAAACGTTGATGTATGTCAAAAGATAACTTGTATTATGTAAACTGAGTAATTACCTAAACCAAAATATATAAAAGGTAAACTTTGTTATGTTAAATAAACCTTAAATATATGTAACTGTGTTTACCGCGAACATTAATGATTTTCATTATGTTGTTTCCTTTTAATGTTTAAATCGTCGCATGATGTTATTTTAACAATTATGGTATAAATAAAACTGCTGTCTTTAAACAAGTGCAAAACGATATGAATTTTATAAACGTGAAAAATTAATACGAATTTACAAAATCACTTGCGACATTCTTAAATTAAATATTGGTTAAATAACTTAATATTCTTTCATATATTGCAATCAACGGTAAATAATGACAAACACTACATTATTGCAAAACTATAATTACTTAATAAAACTTAATAATCAATTACAGTAATTAATTCCAGGAAAACTATATTGCAATTGTAATTACTGTATTGTATCATAATTTTAAGGAAAATTAAATTTTATCCAAATTCTTATAAAAATATTTAATTAAGATATCGATCGCCCAGGTCATTAGTGCGACAAGTCCAAATATTGAGTAAGATAGATAAAGACTAAAACCCAGCGTATAAGTTTGTGTTGCATTTGCATATAAATTATCTGAGTTTTATTACATATACGTGTATTTTAATAGTATTGATCTCCAAAGGTTTGTGAGAGTTTTCTTTGAAGATTTCTTTTTCATTTATCAGTGACCTGTAAGTTTTGCATTTTAAGCCCGACATTATTTTAAAATACAATCACAGATTTTTCTGTCATTGGATAATATATTTATACAATAGTCGTAATATTTTTAATGCTATCATAAAAACTCGCTGATATCAAATAGAAATAATATAAACCAACAATTAACAATTCAAATAATTTGTCAACAAATGCTAAATATGAAAATACGATCTGATATTACAATTTTATTAATATGAGAATTTTTTACCGCATACTTATTTCTTATTTAGAATATAATTCCTTTTATGCTAAGTATAGTGTAATATTACACGTACATATTTTACAATAGCTAGTTTTTATAATTTAATCTTTTACGAGTATACCCACATACCTAAAACAATATAACATGTGATATAAATCCAGTTGCATAATAAAACTGATGAAGATAAGTAGTATACAGGATACGTAAGTTATTTTTTGGTGGAATAAATTGGGTTTTAAAGGATAGATTCAATTACAATTTATTTAAAGGAACAAATCTTTTGTAAGGGTTATATATGTAAGAATTTCGTAAGCAACTAGTTACTTTTTTCATTCTAGTAATATATCTCCGAGCTATAACTACATTGTAAAAAAAGACACCTGTTTCTTAGACTAATACTACACTGCGAAAAAGAATAGCGTAATACATTGAATGATATAAATATATACGTACACATACTCTGGCAATTTAAAAGTCGCGAGGAAAACTCTGCAGTTTGACATAAATCGTCTAAAGCATTTTTCAACCAATTTTTTTTCAAGTGTAATAAATGAAATGATTGTTATTTGTATAAGTATCACTGCGATTTATTTTAACCCTTGGAATTTAACAAAAAAAAACTCAAGTTGTTAGTATGTTATTTATGAGTATAGTAGAAAAATTCAAGTAGCTATTATTATCATTTAAATGAAGTGGGTACTTATAGTTAATGGTAATCAGTTTTAATAATAAAGCATTGTTATCCAGAAATAATTCTCAGCATATATTATTGACTAGTATTGGCTTGACACCTTATTGATAATAATAGTAAACGGAAGCTTGTACATTAACCCTATATTTGAAAATTGAATTGTTACTATCTCTAATACTTTACTTACTAAATATAAAACAAGGACTTTTGAACTTTAATGCATTTTCAGTGTGTTCAAGTACACAAAGAGAGATTTGTTTTAAAGCGTCGAACTTTTATTTGTTCTAAGAAGATGGTAGGCTATTAAATGCTAAAGTTAGGGAATAAATTGTTAATAAATATATTTAAAAGCTATATTTTGTTTTCTTTTAGTAAAACTTCATATAGTTTGTATATTGTTAGAAATTATAGGAAACAAGTTTGAGGTTTTATCAATCAGAGGTGCGGATATAATCAAGAACAAAATCAATATTCTAGACCTTAATGTAATTAATAAGAAATTTAGGTAATTATTTGATATACCACCATTTTTTCTTTTGAAAGTTGCAAAAAAAACTAGGACTTGTTCTAAAAACACAACATGTAAAAATCACTACGTAATTATCATTATATCCATTTTTATTAAATATTCAAATTTGAGGTTAGAAATAAAATGACAATGTCTCATATACAAGTAAAAATGGCGTCACACTTCACATTTACTGGTTAACTTTAACCATGAATCTTGTTTATTTTTTAATAAAAAGTGGTATAATGAATATTATGTAGAGATTTGCATATGTTTTATCTATAATAAAACGTAATAAAACATGCAAAAATGCAGTAGTTTTCTTTAATATTTTTTTTTAAAATCGAAAATAATATTTTATGAAAAAATATTTAGTAGTTTGATTTTTTCTTAATACGAGTACATATACAAAACAGTTGTATTAGGGTGTTATAAGAGGAATTTCAAAATAAACATGCATTAAAATATTAAATATTCCCTTAAACAAGTGTGGCTCACAATTGTAGCAAAATATAAATATGACTATGTAAAATATATTAAAGCAAAAATATTTACGTATCTGTAGCTAAAAGAAAAACACAAGTAACTAACATTTTGAAAAGTTAAAAAAAATCAAAACAACTTGAAAATACATTTCTTATTAAAATACTTCTAGTGATTGCAACAATGATAGTTTTATAAATATTGTATAATATGTAAATGTTGCATTAGTTGTTTACCTATAAATTAAAAGTGTGTAATATAATATTAGATGAACATTATATTGATGTTTGCAGTTTCCGTTCATTTTAAAACTATTCTTGTTGATTGATATACATGAGATATACATCAAAGTTCTTAATTTTATAAGTACAAGTTCGCTCGCAGATATTAAAAAGAATAGATGAAATATAAAGTTTAGTAATGAGTCTATTGCTAAACTAAAAATACCGATATCAACAATATAATATATATACCAATTTGCAATACGTTTTGAAGAGACCGGCGATATTATTCTATAGTACGAGAAGAATTATTATTTTCATGCTAATTTAAATATAAAAATCTCTGACAGTAGAACCGACTACTTGAGACACCTGACTTTTTTAGTAGGGTATAATCGCATTAGCAGATTATCATGAGAGGAAGTATCTGTTTTAATGTTTTATCAATACGCCATTGTTTCTAAGAAGTGAATATTGAAGTCCGTGTCTTTTATAGTTCATACGTATCCTGATAAAATCGTATAGAGACTCACTTCCTCACTAGTAATGTGACGAAAATCTCTTCTTCTTTTCTCTAAAATGCATTTAGATGGATGGAATCCTTAATAATTCACAAGACATATTTAGTTTTGCATACATATTCGTATACCGTATTTCATAATGGTACCTTTTCCAGTACTATAATCAGCGGCATTCCCTGCAATGACAAGTGATATCTACAAAACACTGCCCTACTTCTAATGACAACAATCTTTCCTTATTGCATCCACTATAAATTCCATAAATCCTGTAGAAGCGTGTCGACGCGTGTGATTAGATTATGTATGTACCATAATTACATTGTACGATAACATTACGTTAGTTATGTTTATAAAAAAATATAAAAACAAATTTTAGTGAAAAAAGTGTAAGGTTATTCAATGATTAGGTTTTTAAATAATCTACTGGTTTATTTATATTCGCCGTTAATGTTATTTATTGAGTTGAACTATGGACATGACATGAGATGGTGTCGAAGTAATGTTTGTGCCAAAGTCCAATAAACCATCGCATCGCATCGATATGAAACACGCGACATATAATAACATTTTAATTTATCGATAAAAAGAAACTAAAAAGATCATGAAATATAATCAATATCATTTATAACTCAAGAATCATACGATGAACATGCGTTACGCAAGATGCTGCAAATTACGACTCTATCTGTTACTGCCTCTATCTATCTTTCTTTATAAACGAGTAATTAGTAGTGGTAATCTTAATAACTACTAACTAAATTAATTAATTTGATTAGAATTTTTATAGGTATTTATGTTATAGTATAACATACCTATTTACTAGGATTTTTTCTAAATATGTAATTAAAATTAGAATCTAGTAAAACATTTAATTAATTGATAATGCAAAAATTACGAATAAAAACTAAAAACTTTATTTAGTAACTTTCAGTTGTCTTTTTCAATGAACTAGTTTAGAAATTAAAGTAAATATTCATAGGCATCGATTATAAATTGATGAGATTGATATTAAAGCGTTTAGTGGAAGTTAGGGCCTACGGGAGGGATCTGACAATAGTGAATGTTGGTTTTTATCAATATTCTGTAAAACATATTAAAAATCAGCCATCATACACGCAGGTGAGTGAGGTTTTTTGCACATACGTTCTAAACTACATATTACACTATTTATTCGGTTAAAATTTCGGTTTTGCTAAAACGAAGTAGATCTGGGGTTCTACTCTATAACCATTTCATGTATCCAGTTTTAAATGACTATATATATTCAAACATGCAACAGATTCGCTGCGATTAAAACTAGTTGATTGTCTAAAGAAGTATTACTTATTTACAGTATTAGGTTCTTCAGGGCAGTGATTTTCGATATTTATCGGAAGTACAATAGATGTGACAGTTCGCCAGATCTTACCGATGATATAGATCACATAAAATAAATAGATAATAACAGATTAATATATTAGCATATGAATATATGACCTTTTTCCGCGAACTTCAAAATTGTCGTTAGATATAATGGAATCTGTAACAAATTTACTCCGAATAGCATGTAATCTTTGATAAATTTACATTGGAACGAATGGAATCTTAAGAATTTACAGAACGGTTATAGAAATCCGTTGAATGGAGTTCTCAAAAAGGTGTTGTGAAAGAGTTGATGACGTAAATGAAAAATTCAGTTGAAAACGGACAAAGATGATAATTCTTATTTGTAATAGCAGTCAGTGTGGTTACTTAGAATGCAAGGAGAATAAATTCCAAAGAACATTGTAAAGAAAATTTCCATAAAACAATAAAACCTCATGTGGATATCTTTTATAAACATATAAAAACATGCTTCTCTCTGTAAACAACTATGACTAGTTACTAATATTATTAAGTTATTCTAAGTAGCCTGGGTGTCTGTAAAAAAACTGGATGAGTCCAGTTAATATCAAATAAAGCAACAAACATAAAAAATAAATAACTTATTTTCCTATGTTTACACAAATATTCAAGTTCATCGATGAATCAACCAATTTTAATTTTAGTCTTTCAAAAATTAATTCAATTAAAGTTATAAAAGAAACAAATATAGTTACAAAAAATTATAAAAATAATAATTAAAAAAAAAAAATTACCTTGCACTAAAAAGCCAATACAGTAAAGCCAAGAAAAAAACCATTTCAATCATCCCAGTCATCTTGATATTAAAAAATGTAAACACTATATTTTAAAGTAGATTTTATAAAAATAGCATTTCTATTTAACACTTATTTAATTAAGTAAATCACATAAAAATCACATAATTTGTTTAAATAATTAAAAATTTGTTAATATGTCATATTGAAATTTTAAAATTATGCTAAAATTATTAATAAATGTTTTGAGCTAATTTTTTTGATAAAATAGCATTAATGTAATGCTATTTAGCTTTTTCTTGAGGCACTGTTCTCGTTCAATTGTTAGTAGCTTAATAATCTATTGCAAATTATTTATTTTAACCTTTTCAAACAGTTTATTGAGATATGAAATATTCAAAATTATCCCCACTCCATTTCCATTATATGTTAATCTAAAATATAATCTTCAATTATAGTTGTGTAGGTACATATATTACATATTGAACCAGTACTGTTGAGAAGCGGCATTAGTTGTCGCCTGTGTGTATCAATTACAATACTGTAAGTCTGTCCTGTTCACATATGTAACGATACTCGTATGATAAAGCATTTGAATGGGGAATATTAAGCTGCGTATTCACTGGCAAACAATGTTAGCAGTAGGTATTTCCAAAAGCTATGTTACTTGATATTTTTTTGCTTATTAATTTTGTATAAATGTTGAAAACAGATTGTGATGAAAAATTTAAATTATTCGTTTTCATCATAACAGAAAAATAGTTGAAAATGTTTTTCTTATACCGCTGAAAATATGATAATTTTCATATTTTATTACCAAGTAAAATTGTATAAAAGATATACCCATTATCAATCATACAGTGTTATTTCCATAATCTTATATGGAACCATCCATAAATTACGTCACAAATATCATTCTATTCTCAAGCCCCCCCCCCCAAACTTTCTTCTTGTGACGTCATACATTTTGAAAGTTTAAATTCAAGACTTTATTAAAATAACACATTCAGTATTCTGAAAATCAAAGATTTCAACAGTATTTTGTAATGTACAATTAGAATTACAGCAGCGTTGCCAACTTGATTTTCTTAAAATCTGTAGATCTCGGTTTCAAAACAGAGTCGTCTTCGAAGACATAGCTTTTTTTGTGGCTCACGAACATTTTTTTGGAAACAAGCTACGAATGTTTCCGAAGGGTCTGCAACACTGGTTCACAGTAACATGTATCAAAGTTTCCACAAAAACAAATGTTTTCCAGTGAATACGTAGCTTTAACAGTACGTAAAACAGGTATATGGATAAAGTACATTGTTCTATGCATTTGAACAACTTACTTCCACAATAAAAGCAGTACTCTGAAGTATTTGATATTGTTTTTGAAAACTGAGAACATACTATATACCGAGTATACTGAGCTTCCAAGTAAAAATAATTGATAGCAATACAATAACATCGTGTTATGTTCATATACTTATAACAAAGCGTGAAATGTTAAAAATGCATTGTTGCCAACTTCTCTGAACTCAGCTATCTATACAGGTTATAAATTTGGTAAATTTCTTGGTCATAAATGCTTTATAATTATATATAGTACAGTATTAAAATAGGTATGCACCAATGACGGATCCAGGAAATGTTAAATTGAAATTGCAACTAGATACAACTAATTTCAGGTGATAGCTAAAACAAAGATAATTAGGTAAATTGTTAACTGTTGATTTGCGATTCATTTGACTAATAAGGACGCCGACCACTGGTATACGAAACCTGTATATTAGGGTGATGTTAGAAATCTGAACAAATTTTTATAGTCATTAATGTAATACCTTATAGTAACAGTAATTACGGACCTAAACATTTTCAAATTTTGACAAATTAGTCACAAAAAAACTACTGTGTAAAAGAACTGTCATTCGGAGGAGTGATTGTCTTTCGCAGAGGACACCCGATTTTTATTGCTTCTTAAACTCGAGAATTCAATTGTATTCAGTCCAATCACTTCCTGTAACCCATTTAACCTTTAGTACAAACGTTGGAAAACTACGCCGCACAGGTTAATATTGCTTTTAAATTAACTTTTTTGCGTTACAAATTCGCAGTTTTTCGTCTGCCGTAGAACAAGTGTGACAGTTTTCTGTTACTAATTTTAATACTTCCAAACAGTATAATGAAATATTATCTCAAAAAAAAAAACAGTTCTATAATATGCTTATTAATAAATGAGAAATATTTTAATCGTATTTTTGTATCAGCATGTTTATATAAATATTACGTAAAAAGAAGTTTAACTTGGATTTCTTTTGTTGATCTATGAGTAAAATTATCTACGTAAATATCTTCGAATTTGTTACTTGGCCCGCCGAGCCTAAACATTTTACGAACTGGCTCTTTCAAACAAAAGTTTGCCGACCCCTGATTTAGTGGATGATGTACGTAAACTAATAACCCAAAAGTTCAAATTGTCTGCCAAATATATAGTAATTGTTTAAACATAAAATGCGACGTTATTTCTTATGAAATATTATTTCTTATCGTCAAGTGTATAGATTCTATATGAATAAAAATTAAATAATGTTCGTAAAAGTTTTTAGAAAAAGAAAAATAGGAAAATTTGCTTGAAAAATTCTGGAATAATTGAAAGTGGTTTTATGTACTATGTCGTTTGACAGTTGATTGTCAAATAGTGAATCAAGCTACGTAATTAGACGAAAAATTGATTCAGTTGTTTATTTTTAATTCAATAGTGAAAAATTTATTCAAATTTGGATAGGACAACATCTCTCGGGTCAGCTAGTAATTAAATAAATATTTAAAAAAAAATCCGTATTAATTGATCATGCTGCCAAATAAAAATAAGTTTATAACCTGAACAATGACCACATTTTGTCAATAATAAATAATTTATTACCTATTTAAAATGTTAATTAGTTTTGGTTCAATACTGAATAAATAACCAAATCGTGGATATTGCATAAATTCATTGTCATGTGAAACTAGCAACAAAATTTTGCTAACCATATATATTTCTCTAAATTTCATATAAATAAAATTAAAATCTGAAATCAGCAAATATAATGATGCAATAAGTATTTATCTACATAAATAAATGCCTGATAATGAATAATTAATATACGTAAATAGAAACATAAATATATACACAACACATTATGTTATTATGTTATCCAAACATAGCACTAATAATATCTGTACATGACCTAAGGCACGTGGTTATGCATCAATGACACACGGTCTCGAACTTGCCTTCAATTATTTCTCTTACTGATTGGGTTAATTGTGTTTGTATGAGTTTATAAATACAATTTAACAACAAAAGAAGAATAACTGTTTTCCTAATGACAAAAGTATGAGTCGCCGCCGAACTCTCGTAATTTGAACTATACTATATTAAAAAAAACTTTTTGAGAAAAGTGAAAGTATTTTGTTATTTGTATATTTTGGTTTAAAGAATTACGAATAAGGAGTTGCACTACCCTGACTTTTAAAACTTTTAATTATTTTTTTTCAAAATTATACACTGCAACCACTTTTTTTTTTATATATTGATATTCATTTATTTCTTAATATTACAACTACAAAGCAAGGATCTTAGTAAAACATTTTATAGTAGGAGTATTCTACAGTGAGGGCTATCTTAGAAACATAAACTCTATCAATTCTTGATGCTATGTTCATTCCCCTAAAGTAAGTGAAGCCCTGTTGAGTTTTATTCTTGAGGATCCAAATATCAGATAGAATTCGTTCAGTTATTAACCTATTTAATCCAGAACAGAAGTTTAGATTCCCAAGTTGGTCTCTCTGGTTCAGCACACAGTTAAAATCGCCAGCAATGATTAGAGGTAGTCTAAAGTTAATATGTTTGACAATAGTTTCATTAGCAAGCTTTATGCGTTGTTGTCTATATTTGGATCCTGAAAAATTATATATATTTACTAATCTATGACCTTCAACAGTTATCGATAGGATACGTCCATCTTCTTCACATATGCAATCTGTAACTTCTATTCCAGGCTTTAACAAAATTGCAGTTCCTCTATTATTTATGCCAATGTTCGAGATATAGGAATAATGTTTGAAGAAACTTAAATTTTCTATATTAACTTCTTGTAATAAAATAATGTCCAAATTGTGGTCTATAATAAATTGTTTCAGCATAATTTTAGATGTTACAGAGGATAATCTATTCATATTAAATGTTGCAAATGTTCTTAGTACCATATTAATAAGATATTGAATAAATTAAGGTTATTCAATTGTTTTATCTTTTATATCCATTGCTTTTCTTGTCACTTTTTTTTGTTTCTTTGGTCCTTTGTTATTTTTCTTATCTTTTTTTTCCAATCCTATATCCATTTTGGATGCAGCGGAATTATCTGAGCAATCTTCAATTTCAGAATTTGCCAAAGTATCTTCATTTGACGATGATTCTACAATTTTTCTCTTAATTTCTTTGTGTGCTGTAGGAATTTTGGACAAATTATCATTATTATTTACAATCGCAATAGTATCATCATTAGTAGCTGTTGAAATGATTTTTGTTTCATTTTGCGTATTCTTTGGCCTTAAGGGTGGAAAAATTGAATTATTGACAAAACTTAATTCTTCATTTTTTGATTCAGTTGGAACAACACAATCAGTTACCGCTCTGTCATTCATTGTATTCCCCGCAATGGCTGCATAGCTGCGTGCGAAACCATTTGAATTTATTCTGTTGCTAATTTTAGTAGGGCAATCTTGTCCTAAATGGTCTTCTCTATCACAAAACCTACAAGTTTTCTTTTGGGTAGCATAGCATTGGTATATACGACGGGATTTCTTTCTTTAAAATCATCTTTATTGCTCTTGTTCCGTTATAAACTGGGAAAGGCATATCTCTACCCCATGTTTCTTTTTTGATGCTAATAACTGTACCATATCCTTGTAGTGCGTGTTGTATCGTTATATCTTGAATTTCATATTCTATATTGTGCATTCTTACAATTGTGAATCTATCGGCTCTTTCTATATACACATTATAATTATTGTCATCCGTACCTTTGTAAATTATTTTCCCATTTGTCATTTCAATAATGTTATCAATTATTAAATGTTCTGCAATTTTCACAATCATCTTGTTTCCATTCACTTGAATTGCCATCACATCTTCCACGGATAATTTTAAATCGTTTTTTAAAAATAAGTGTAATTCGGTAAACGTCATTCTATAAATCACTTCGACGAAGTCTACACTTAAGGTGTTTTTCCTATTATTATTTTCCATTTTTTTTTTAATCAAATCAAATTCTTACACCTATTTATTAATTTATGATAATTTATTTAAATTATTTAAATAATTTTTTAAATACATTTATTTTTAAATGCGCGGAAAGGATGTTTATTCCACGAAAAAACAAATGACTGTTGACCACTCGTCAGATATTTTTTGTGTACGATTTTTTTAAAAGATTGAGTTTAAAAAGATTGAAAGAACCTGAGTTTATAAAAGAGCCCGTGTATGGCCTAGACGGCCTTAGTTTCATTCAAAGCATCATGTATATGATGAACCCACTTTATTGACCATTGAATACCAGTGTATCATGCGTATTCGGAACGTGATATATTTTTATAGTAGCAATCATGTGTTTTTGAACGATATGTGCAATATCATCGCATGCACCCGTAGGTTCTGTAAAAACAACGTGCAGCCTTGCATTTAGAACGTGAATATTTAACACAAATATAAACAACATTTAAAAAAACACCTAAAAATGTATATTCATATACGATAACGTATACATTAGTTTGACCTATTTCTACCTTCATGGCTAATTATTAACATCGGGACGTGAGCTATAGATGTCTAATGTGGGAATTAATATTTCTTGTAAATATTACAGCAGATCATAAATTGTAGCTTGGGTATTATTGCCACAGTTGTGAGAGTAAAAGATGTCTGTAAGGCCACTTACTAATACTCTACTTTACTTCACGTAATAATACTTTAAGTTGAAATAGCAGGGTTGTACTCATATGAATGTACACGGGTGATTTCTTACAGAATTTATTATGTAATATTCACTATATGTATTTGGTGGTAAAACAATTAATTGGCAGTTTCTGCCAATGTTTCGGCATAAGATTAGTATACAAATAATATTATTTTATTAAAGTGTAAAATACTCTTAACGTTAATGATTAATTACTTAAGGTAGGAGTATTACGTTAGGACGGAAGACGTTTCGTAAAAAAATTTACATTTTTATAGGGCTACCATACACCTTTAAATGAAGATTCTTCTTTATTTCCGTTGCTGAGTCCATTGAGTATTGACGGTTTTTGGTGTTGTCGTGGTCTCATATATGCGGTCTATACCGCCGATATGTATACAGGGTGTCCCAAAATTCAACGATAAGCGGGTAAATTAGAATTTTTTTTTTTTTTTTTCGAAAATTGAAACACCTTAAAATGTTTTTAACTACCATGACCACAATTTTTTAAATACTTCTGATTTTTTTTTTTTGTATCGGCAACCTAAATAGCACTGCTATCCACCACAACCATTAAAAATCACAGAATGCTTTTTTACTTTCTTTTTTTGGAAAGATTTTTACTTTCAGTCCACTTAAACTCACCGTGGTGTAAAAAAAAAGTATGAACACTACTATGGCAAAAAAAATTTAAAATTGGTACAACTCTTCAGGATTCCAAAATGGTGCAAAAAATTATGCATACTATTTCTAAACAAGAACCATATTTCATAAATTGTTGTTGATAGTTATCACTTTTACATTTTTTTCTTTCTTTTTTTCTCGTGTAGTCATGAACAGGACCACCCTCTGATGCCCTTATCGTTGAATATTGGGACACCCTGTATACATAATCAATTAAACCCAGAAAATATAACTCTGGCCCGGGGAAACAGCGATCAGCAAAAAAGCATTCGCCCGCTATGAAGATAGTAACAAATACTTTCTTTTAGCACATTAAAAGAACTTTAAACTTTCTAAAGTAGGAAGGCAAGGAATTCATGTAATAACATAACAATAATGAGTAATAACTACCCATTGTTGAAATAATTACACTATTACCTGGTTAAAATCAACTATATATAATTTATGTTTCACTCACAATCAGTATTATGCAATATAAAATTTATTTTCACTTCATTAGTTTAATTAATCATTATATTTACACAAACACATACTCGTGTACACGCTGACTACCATATAAATAAGCAAGCACACCAGCTAGTCCATCGTACCAGGTGACATTGTTGACTAACGGCTGTAAACTAAAACAATTGTACAATTCAAAATACGAGTACGGTTCAATCAATGTTTAAGTGCTGCAATGTCATATTCATACGAAGTTAAAATGCTGAATAGTTTTGTTATATTAAAATGTGGCCTTTTAATTATGCATACAAACTTTATATCTGTGCATATGTGTATAGCTAGCTATACGTATGAGTATATTAATATACGGATTTCATAAAAAGCTGAACATCCTGCTGTTCTTCTGTTTGAATCAATTTATTAATGAACTCCGGTTGAAATATTTGTTTTATGCAGAATACAAATGGAGAAAATTATTTATAAATGTAGACTATGCACTCTAATGATTTAAAAGTCGCGCGGAAAATTCTGCAGTTTGGTATAAATTTACGGTGAGGATTTTTTCCACGCAATTCTTTCGCAGTCTCACTTTAAGTTTCTTTCTTAGTCTCTATTTTCGAGAATAAACCAATAGACAACATTTTATTTCAGTTATCTACATACTAGTGGGTTAGTATTTTAGATCTAGTTAAAAATAATTCAAATTGAATATATTTTTAAAACAGTTATTCAGTGTAAAAATAAATCTACTAAACGTTAACCTTGATTTTAAGATACGTTTTAAAACAGATGTTTGTAAATATATCCAAAATATCTTAATGTAAAGTAGAGCTTTGTGAACATAATACAGGGTGTTCCTTGGTGTAATTGGACGAATTATAATATATAATTTAGGTTTAATAATATATATACTTATAAGTTTAAAAGTTATTCTAATTATTCTATAGTTTAGTCTAATTAGTTTAAATATTCATATTCATATTTTCATGGGTCAGACTAATGTCTAGGATATTTTTGATTAACGATAACTGTTTAGAATTGGTTATATGTAAACCGAATTAGTAATTACATTTATATTTATTAAATAAACTTTTAATTGGTATGATATAATTGTATTATGCGAACATTATTTCCGATCTAATGCAATAGTACATTATCTATTGCATTTTAAACTAGTAATAGCTGTTCGTGATCTACTAGGGTTTGGTTTAAATCACGTATGAAAAACTATAACATTGACTACTGCAAAATCTAAAATATCGTGTCAACTAGTAATTAATATAGGTAGAGGTCGGTCTTCCATGATTTGAAACAAAATATTGCATCACTGTCATGTAGAAAATGTACAAATAGTGACAGCTTTTTGCCATAACAGAAACGAAGATAGAACCTTCTAATTTTTTATTGATTATTTGTCCATCTGTACTTCAGGAGTTTTGCTTACATATGATGTTACACACCATGAATTGATGAATTCATTTTCTTTTTCTTTTTTGAGTAGAACTTTTCAAATTTAGTTCATCAATTCTTATATATTCTCATTTTCCGTAAAATTTCTACATTTTCCTTGAAAAATCGTGTGGAAAAAATCCACACCGCAAACTTTTTCACAGTGCAAGTCTTAGTCTGAGAAAAAGGCGTGTATCAAAAAGCACTTTTTTCGATCAATTTTTTTACAGTGTTTACAACATAAATACTACGCACATGGTTACCAACTATTAATCGTACGTAACATAATAACAGTTTCCATATATAACAAATACAATAATCTGACAGTATAATACACTGAATTAGAACGAAATAAAGTGAAAAATTACATAATATGTACAAAACAAAATTTACCATATGTTATATAAGTTCTAAAGATGAAACAATTAATATCACTGTTATATCACTTTGAATTTTCTATAATAACTAGGTTACACCTGCACCAAATTTATCTTTTATAAATCTTTAAACTTGACACTTTTAATTTAGTTATCATAATTAATATTTTTTAAACTTTATTAACAAAGGATAAACACTCAGCACATGTGGAGTTTGCACACACGATTGTGCCATTAATCGAAAATTGTCGCCTAACATTTATTCACTCAAGAAAACACGCGGAATCACTAAAATATTCAGTGTTAAAACATAAAGCAGCGCAAGTTTTAATAATAGAATGAATCTATACACATGGGCGTCCGCAAGTATGGGCAAAGGAGGAATTGTAAACTCTGGATTTCAAATATTACAATAAATAGAATGGAATTTCGACCAATTTATTCTATATGAAATGTAATCTGGAAATTTACATTGAATAAAATGGAATTCTTCCTTTACCTTCACAAAACATTTTTGTTATTCAGATGTATTACGAAATGCAACTAATTAACTACTGGACTCCTCAAAACCGTCGCACCTTCCTACGGCCGTTTAGACAATTTCTACGAAGTCTAGAAGCTACAAAGGATGCGAATACTTTGTGACGGTTAACCAACGAAAAATGTAATCTAGGTATTTTACTTGATTAACCTACAATTACGTTTGACAAAAACAAAAATGACGACAGACAAATAAAAGTATCAACCAAGGTTTATAATTAATCACAGTGCTGTCTAGTTGGTTTTATCTCTAACATACACAGATGAAAGAATATTCTTTAAACTAGCTGTAAACAATGAGATAATAATTCGCTAATATTTAAAGTTCGTAAATCTAGTATTAATTACTTTATAGGTTTACTTACGGTATTTATTTAATAAATAATAATAAATAAATATGTATATAAAAATATGTATAATATTATTATAGCATACAACATATACATCAAACAATATATCAGCGGGTCGGAGGTACAGAACACTATGTGACATTTACTATATTTTACAGGAGAGAAGGCTGGAGATGTTTTACTCTAAGTGAAAGTGGACTTGTGTTATTTAAAAGCACTGTAACTCCGCCAATTTTTTTATGTAGGACAAACTGTTGTCTATCTATGGGTAGATGACAAGAAACCCATATGTTTGTGCCAATAATCTCGCTTTTGACAACAATGGACATAGTGTCCAATACCTCCGACCAACACATATATGTATAGTTAAAATTACGAGAGATCGACAGCAACTCATGCTTAAAACTTGTTGCACTGTATAAACCTACGAGATAATGAAATAGTACACCCTCACTAATATGATGTATATACGAATGATTAAGATGAAATTCACCATCGTTTCATAGATTAACACGGCTCTTATAACTCCTTTTAAGCATGAGTCACAGCCAAACTCTCGTAATTTTAACTATATGTGATTGTTAAATCATATGAAAAGACACGTGTATTGTTGGCTATAAGCTTATTAATTATTTAAAAACTTTGAAATGCAGAACTGATCAACTGATCAAAACATTGTTTGAATATAAACAATTTGATTATCCTTGTACAAACACATTTATATACCGTTTGTGATTAATTGGTTAAATTATTGAAAATACACTATCAATCGAATACTGTAAAAATTTAGGATTAGACGCATTCTTAAATACTAGTAACACAAAATATAAATAATTAAACCCTCATTTGTGTACTTTGAAATAAAATCAAGTTTTCTTAATTAATACCGCCTTTTTATTCATTATGGCCATTCAAGAGACTATTGGTTTATCCTATATAAAGCGGAGTAGAAATTGAAAAATGGGAGATTCTTATGTATCTAGTCACAATATACCTAGATGAAGCCATCCCCCCCCCCCCCCCCTTGACCTATATTTCAGTTTGTTCAAAGTTATTACTTATAAATCGAATGTTTTTTACAATAATTAATTTTTTTAATTACAGTATATCTAATTTAAAGGTATGATGCCTGGCTTGAGCCTAAATTCATATAGCTTATTAATATTAATATTTCCTGAGTACTTCGTATTTCTTGATATTGTCTGTATTTTGTTCAGGGTAAAAACCCTGTTGGCTATTTCCATTATTCTCTTGTTTCACAATATTTAAAAATAAATATTTTAAATGGTTTTAATTTATTATTATTACCAATTAGTGATGAAAGTAATTTTAAATTTCCATAAAAATCTTTTTAGTAACTAAAATTTTTATTCTACGAGAAAAATAAATGATTTAGAGTTTTACAAGATAATTTATGAAGTAGTGACGCACAAAAAAAAACTATGAAGGTCAAATTTTGTGTCTCAGACATTTTAGTGTTGCTTGCGTATTTACTTATAATGAGGTTCAGTGAAATAGTACATTTTAATCTATTATTTTTATTAAGTAGTTCAATTAGAAATGAAATTAAAATAAAAGTAAATAAATGCATATATAAATATCTACACAAAGAAGTACATACATCGCAAAATAATAAACTCAATGGGAAACTGAATAATAGAAGCAGCTGAAGCGTCCTTAACCTATCACAGCAGTCAGTGACTCGGGTGGCGTGATGAATAACAGAGAGAGCAATAAAATATAGTCATGAGATGGAAAGAAACAGCGCGTCATATGAAATGAATAAACAAACCGCTATTGAAAGATGTGGTTCCAACAAATGAGAGAGATGAAAGATACAACATGTTATAAGCAAAGGAGCAATAGATGTATAAACAAAAATATCCATGCAAAGTTATTATTTACATGAAAAATAAGAATTCAAATATATATTTGAGAAGATGTAAATTGATTTAAATAATGTATTGTTCAGAAATTTAAAATACAAAGGAAGAATATTCTCACACAAAGCGATGATTAGAGAATAAATTGTTAAAGAGAACTTCAAATTATTATTGTCTGGTTCATATGGCTACTTTTTATAAACCAATAAAATTTAATAAAATCATGTTAAAAATTATATTTTAAAAAAACTGACCATTGTCAACGGAGTGAGGAAATCTTTTGTGTAACTTAAGAGATTGATTCATAACAGAAATTCAAAACTAAGGAACGTGAGAATATTTTTATGTTATGTTTAAAAAATAATTAAGTACATTACACATCATAATTGCACATTTTGGATCAAATTTAGACAGAATGGAATCATTTGTAAAAAAAAATACACGGGAAAGATTGGAGTATGTGACAAATTGATACAGGACGAAATATAATCTAAGATTTAGAAAGACAGAATTTTCTAATGTTTTAAATTTCAATTATTTTGCAGAAAGATCACTATTAGATAAAACTTTGGTTTAATGGTTTCATTCTACAGTGACAATACCACTAAAATAAATAATTATAGGTTTATCTAACCAAACAAAAGTTACGTGCTATGTAAACGATTTTACCTAATATACAACGTTTTATGATCTATTATTCGAATACCTTTTTGCCCAACAACAAAATCATAAAACTTCCTAAAAACATTGTAGAATCTTAAGACCCTTTAACCATAAAATGTTTTTATAATAGCAATAAAATAATAAAAATTTTAGGTAAATATTACTAGGTTTTGTTTACGTAAATATTACATGAATGTAAGGTAATAATAAGGGTGTAATTTTTTAAACTCACACCTAAATTATTTCAAAATAATACTTCTAATTGTAAATTAAATAAATTCAAAACGTTTGCTTTTTATTAAAAAGGAAAATAAAATTTCTACCACTTGTAACGTCAATTTATCAACAGTAAATATATTATGATCAACCCCTTAAATTGCTGAATGATGACACTGATAGAACTAATATAAAAAACGTTTAATTTTAATTAGTTGAGCAACGGTAAAACTTTCAACAATTTCTATATTTCAAACATGTGAGGAATTTCGTGGAAATTACTCAAGCAATAAATTATTGTTATTGTAATCAACAATTTGAATAAATATAAACATGAAAATAAGTAATTATAAAAAAATTAAACTTGAATAATAAATCGACCTTCCCAATAGCCTTCGTTTGGTTTAATTTGAAGTGTTGAAACCATTTCACGCTAATGTTTACAATGTTCATATGTTTTAAAGAAGAACTGGATTTACAAATTGTGTTAATTGAAGTTAAATGATAGTAAATTTGTTTACAATAATAATATTAATATGCAAGTAAAACATTCATTCTGAAAATTGCAACTGCATTCATTACAGAGATGTTTTTGTGGTTCTAAGACTAGCACATCATAGTAGAAGCTATTCTTTCCAGCAGCTAATCGTTGAGAGCAGAAGCTAAGGAAATAAAGAAAAGTTGCGAGAAATGAGAAGAATATAATTACAATTGTAATTAATACTTTCTACGATGATCTGCTATGAATTGCAATGCTACAAACTAAACGGTTTCCTTATTCTATATGATTTAATATCCAAGTTTTATATAAAGGAATATTTTGCTTTAGAAAATTTCACCCAATTGAAGAGAATATATTTATGAGTATTTCATAAAATGCGATACAGAACAGCATAGGACTGTAACTAACAACTATTTGACATCTGTCGAACTAGCATAAGTTCGTAAATAAATGCATTGTTTTTTGTAGGAGTAGGAAAGTTTGTACTAAACCGTAATAGCATCAGCAGAATATAGCATATGTATCATAATTAGAGATAAGTTTGTACCTTTGAGTGATATCCCAATTTTGAAAGAAATGCAGAACTAAATAACTGCTTTACAGACAGAGGCTCCCATTTGTATAGTATAAAATCAGATTAATATTTGATAAAAGAAATGTAATGTATTTATAGTATTTGTAAAAGTCCTCTTGTGTCCAATAAGTTATTACATTTAAATATTTCTGTTATTAAAAATTAGCATCACTGATTGATTCTTGAATTGAATTAAGGGAAGCAACAGATAACATGTATTACATTATTCATTGGCAACTAAAAGTGAAAGCAAAACTAAAAGTGAAGCTATGTAAGGATTATCCTAAGTCAATAAGCTCAGACTGAAATGGTACGGGGTATTGTATTGTAAGATAAGTAACAAATAATATGTAGCATTACATTACCTATTGGCAACTAAAAGTGAAATTCAAAACAGCTGTGTAAGGATTATCCCAAGTCAATAATAAGCTCAGCTCAGCTCAGGCTCAAATGATACGCGGTATTGTAGTAACTGAAAATTGGTTTATTTGAATCAGAGGTTATGTCACAGTCAAAAATAATAGTGACAGAAAGGTAACCAAAATTAATTAATTCATAATAATGATGTTATAATAATATTTCCGTAAATAACGTATTATTTTGATAGCATCAGAACAACATAAAAATAATAATATTCATAAAATAATATTGCAGTGGAGAGAAAAATGACGGTACTCGCGAAGTACCGTAACATCACGCCACCAAATTGTAATCGAATGTATATGTTTGTGTTATGAACATACAACTGTGCTCCATGTATACATGGAGTAAGTACTGTTCGGTATATAAATATATACTATATATACATTTGGCAATGAGATGAGAGGTTTGAGACAAGTTCATCGAGTATATGTTTGCAGAGCATAACCAATTATTCAATTGTAATTTACCAATTTAGCATCATCAAATCGTAGGTTAAATTAATACAGCATTAAAACAGTCACGTAAAAAAGTATTTTACCTTTAGCGAATGTACCAAATATAAACGTGTATAAATTAATAATTAAAGTCAAGCTATCATTGACATACATTTTCCGCTTTTATTGATGTTACAGGCATCGACATAAACAGTAATTTACGGTAATGTATAGAGTTATAATACAAATTATGTGTTAAAAAAGACAACATAAGATTTAAATTCACTCACCAAACAATCACTGTTTTAACACACACATTTAATAATTAAATATTTATTTAAATTACACTGCATTTATCGTTATAGAACCATTTAGAAATTCACGTGTCAGTAGAAAATCTTTGGCTTGGTGTAAACTATAAACGAAAGACTGACGTGAATATAGCATTATTTTTGCAACGCTACAGAAAAAAATGTAAATAAATCAGGTGATTATAAATCAAAAGAAAAATTATTTATACCTAATAAAAGCTTATTTTGTTATTAATTAACACTAATTTTATTTTAGATATATTGTTATAAATATGGATATAATTGTGACTAATAATCATAGTGCCATCTCGTGGTTTAAAAACAATATACGTTGAGCAAAGGTAAGAGTGGTTCTGTTATTAACTATACAAGAAACAAACCTCATTTAATTTATATAGGAAATTTAGAATAGAAGTTATTTAAAATATGAGAGTCACACATTCTTGAAGCGGGGCTTCTTTTAGACCGGTGCCCTAGGCTTTGTCTAATCAGCTTAACGGTTATTTCTTCCCCTCATTTATCTCTTTTCTATTATGAAAATATGACACGGAATTCACGGCTGCAATTTTACTGGCGAGGTTGGTGACGCTTGGTAGTGTGTGATGACTGGATACAATTGAATTTGACAAAAGGTTCCCGATTCCATTCTACCATCTATAGATTTTAAGACCGCTAAATAAGCCAAAGTCGAATTAAAAAATGTTTCTATAGTATACTTATCCAATATAGTTTCTATATATATATATATATATATATATATATATATATAGTAAATATAGTATAGTTTCAAAACATTAGTTGCCATTCTGTCTACATCCACACTATTTGTAACACTTTTTATTCTATCCAGTGTAAATTTGTCACATATTTCATCCAGCAAATGGTATTATTTCAAATAGAATTTATAGTTGCAAAGTTTAGGCCCGTTTGCCTTTATCTGCAAACACCTATGGTAAAAGACTTTATAGTGAGGTTATTTTTTTAAGTTTATCAAGTTTGCAGAAACCTTGGTAAAGTAATATGTAATCCTGAAGTTTCTTAGTTGCGTTGTGGTCACCAAAAATGTCGGAATGAAACTCTCCGTTTTAAATTACTTGCTGTTTTACTTTTATAGAGCTTCACTGGTTCAGGTTTCAAGTTTCATCAAGTCCATTCAACTGAAGTATAATATTTTTATAAACGACTATTCGACTTGCAAGAATATCCATGAGCATAGTGTAGTACCAGTGAAATAGTAACTGGTTTCACAAGAAGATGTTTGTGCAGAAATATTAATTTTTAAATAAAATGTATTTAATATAATTGAAACCTTAGTGCAATGAGAGTTGTTATGGAGAAAATACCGTTATTACAAAAGAGTGTTGCGTCGTTTGAGGAATTAAAATCTGGTACAGAAAGTTTTCACACACGGAAATTGTCAGTGTTTTATACTACGCTTTGTATTGTGGATTTGTTTGGAGTGTTTCCTATTATTGCTTTACCAAAGGCTGTCATATGTTGTGGTAAGATAAGATAAGGGCATGTTAACTAGAATTAATTAATTTATAATTAGAAAGTTAGCCAAGAATTATTGATGACCCATTTTTCTTCCACTCCTCTTTTAAAGTAATCGGTTGATAATTTTTAATTGTTTTTTATATTCTGAAGATATTCATTATACACAAGTATTAGCAAATAATGTGTTTGCAGTTTTATTTTTAAATATCAAAAGAAGAGAGTGGGCATCGCTTGTAAAAATAGTGTTCTTTGTTGTTCGCATATTAAATTGTGTTACTATAATTGCAGCGCTGCTAGGCGCTTCGGTACAAGAGTACTTTCAAATTACTTTAATATAAAGAATATATTAAGCTAAACTTTACACACCGGGGCCGAGAGCACTTATACGTAATACCAGACTTCTGTGTCTTCCATTGACTTGCACTATATATTCTGGGTTTGGTTGTTAATTATTATATATACAGTGTATAATTATAATAAATTAAATTGATTATGTGCTCACATAATTATATAACATATGTAGGCAATAGTGCAGCATACATATATGAGGCCACGACACCATAAAAACTGTCAATATATAGCAGAAGGTCGTCGGTAATAAGACAGCATTAGAAATAAGACGACGTTAAATAAATTAAATTAACAAAAAATAAAACCTTTAAAAAAATCTGTTTCAAAATTTTGCTCAGTTTCTAAACTCGGAGAATTTTTTATTAATTTAATTACAATTTTAAATTATATTTATAGTAAATCTGGGTGATTTTTAATATTCTTCCAGGATGGTTTGGAATCCCTCTAGTTATATTTGTATTTGCTTTACAAATTTATACTTCAATTGTACTGGGAAAATGTTGGATAATAGCCGAAAAAATCGATCCGGATATAATAAGGAAAAGCAGGTTAGTTACAGTAACAGTTAGGAACAACAATACTGTTTTTTATTTTAAGGTAAATGATAAGAATTCTTAATTTAAATTACTGATTTCAGAAAATGTTTCAAGTATTTATATAGCATGAACTATTAGCATTTGAAAATGTGTTTTGTTTCAGATATCCATACGCTGCAATTGCTGAAGCTACATATGGTCGTTACATGAGTATCTTAGTGGCAATATTAATTGACATCACAGTTTTTGGAGCTGGAATTCCCAATTTATTAGTTGGTACATCTTTTCCCTTATACTTTTTACATTCTTTATGCAAGTCAGTTATATCGCCAGTTAATATCATTAGTGACAAAACAAAGCAAGACATTATTTGCACGTTTCATTTCCTGTTACTTTATAACTTTACTATTTTAAATTCACTTATTTATGTAATGTACTAAAATAATTTAATTTTATATCACAATGGGTAATAATGTCAACTTATAAATAAATTGAACTTTTGTTTAAATTTAGCAAGGTTAAAACATAAAAAAGTAAAAAAATTCAGTATATAATTGTTTTGATTATATTCTTGTTTCAGCTTCTCAAAATCTTCAGCTAATTGGATCTAAGATGTCATACCAAGAATTCGACTTCTCTTTTTGCTATTGGTTAATTATAATTGGCATCTTTCTCTGTCCAATAATGTGGCTTGGAAGCCCACGAAATATGAAGTAAGGTTTTGCTACTTATACATTAAGCTATTCATACACGTTACAGTTTACCTGTACAGGTATTCTCCTTAGGTAAACCTGACAGGTAAACCATTACGTGTATAACCACCATAATATGTTAATCTTCTTTACCCACTAGAAACAGTAGAAATTATATCTGCTACATAAATATTACGTTTGTGTTTATAGGGTGTCTTATTTTTCATTCTTTAAGATCTCTAGCTATCACATCTGTGTTTACGGTTCTGACAGTGTCAATAGTGACATGGTTCTGTATACTATCCGATAAAGTGACAATACCAGTAGATGCAGAATCTCCTTCTTATTTACGAACTGGTCTACCACCACTGCAGAATATTTTATTGGCTTATGGAATTATTGCGTTTCAAGTAAGTTTCTCGAACGTACCACTTCTAACTGTATTTTTTTTTTTTTTATATTTATTTACTTATTTGTCTTGACTTTCTTTCGTCATAGCCACCATCAAACATTTTTTATACCTCTTTTATAATTTATAATTCAATTTTACAAATTTCTAAATATTTCAATAATTCACTAATTAATTTTGAATCACTTAACAAAAATTTTCTGATTATAGTTGATATAATTTTGCGGGACTTATTTCTAAACCATCTCTTCTTACTTAAATTTGGATGTAACATATAATAATCTCTTCCTTTTAACTGACTTTTGTTAATGAAATCTGTGGGTAACTGTATTATTTGAGAAATATTATTATACACAATCAATTGACCCCTGGTTTAACTGTATACTGTCTTAGGACAGTTCTACCCTTTAAAACAAAATTATTTCTTCGCTTTAGAACAATGATAATCCGCTAAACACACTACGTAAACCTATGTATTATTTAAAGTAATATTTTTTACCTAGCGTTACAATTTATTATTTACCAAAGTTTAACATAAATTTAATTTTTCGTAAAAAGTTTTATCAACGTCAGAAAACTTTTATGTCGAATGATAAGTTTTGTTATGTAATATTATAATATATAAATCTAAAAATAGTTATGTCAAAGGTTTATTTTTTATAATAAATAAATCTCAAATATACGTAACTGCGTTTAGCGGAAAAGTTAGTTAATTCCCCTTTTACATTCTTGCTATTTCTTGTTATACTTTACTTTTTTATGTAAAAGCATTTATTTATCCAATTACGTTACAAATAAATAGAGATTAATATCTAAAATTAACATTTTAGTTCGACGTTCATCCAGCTTTGTTAACAATTCAAGTTGACATGAAAGATAAGACAAAAATTGGACATGCCGTTTCTGGAGCTATATTAGGTAATAATTAATTATAAAAAATGAGTTTAATGTTATTTTAATTCATAATTTATTGTTTAGTTATTTTTCCATTTTAACCTGTATCTTTTATATACTCTTTTGTATTATATTAAATAAATAACATAATATAAAGTGCAAACAAAAATTACCTGTTACGTAAACAACTTTACCTTATATACAACGTCTTGTGACGTGTTTTAATGAATTCTGAAAAATAAATTTACCCTTTCGCACATTAGCATATTCATAAAATCTTTTTAAGTATAATTATATCATAAGAATGTTTTTTCGAGGATTGAAGTCTATTAGAATAGTTTTAGATATCGCTTCTCGGCCCCTTGGCTGAGATCAAAGGGAACCCTTTTAGATTAAATATTAATAGGTTTTCCTTAAATAAAATATTACATGATAGTAAGGTCACATCCATGTTTCCCATCCCAAACATGTTTTGCGTTTGAAGGAAATATATTAAAATAATAATATTAATAAATCAGAATCTACCAAATTAGTGAATCTTTCTTTTAATTTGTATTAGTAAAATTAAAAGACAAATTCTTTTTGATGACTAACATGTAGACTTATTTCTAAAAATCTTCTTCCAACAGTAACTGGGACCATGTTTGCAGTGACTGCCGGACTTGGAGCAATGAGATATGGTGGAAGTCTCAAATCAAACATTTTGGAAAGTCTTCCAGGCAGCTTCCCTTTGTATTTAGTAATAATATTAGTTACTCTTCAGCTTTGTCTCTCGAATGCCATCAGCAGCTCGCCACTGTACCAGCACATTGAAGATTACTTCAATATTCCACGCGGTAATATCTAGTCTAGATTTATAACATAGAATTCTTAGAAAATATTGTAAAATATAAATATAGGGGTCTGCGCTCGAAGTGTTACTAATTATATCGTAGATAAATACGACTTTATGATATGTTTTAACTCCAGAAAAAGAAAATCAAGAAAGTTAAAGTTTTTTATACATTGGAAAATAAAATTAGTTATAAAAGGAAGGAGTAAATTCTTGAATATATAAACAGAATTATTTATTCCAAGAAAATTTACAAAAATTAAATATCAAAATATGGATTTCTATTTTTCAGAATTTAACTCGAAGAGAATGCTGCTGCGGTCATCATTAATTGCTCTTGCTGTGATCATAGGAGAAGCGGTACCAGAGTTTGAACTGGTGATGCAGCTCATTGGTGGAACCCTAACTGGACCGTTAATGTTTATTTTTCCTCCATTATTTTACACAAAAATGCGAACACTCGAAAAGATTCACGATGGGAAATATAAAACAAAGAATAAAAGTGAAAATGAACAAGTGAACACAAGTCTATCAATAGGACATATTTTAATTAAAAGTGATAACAAAACGAAATCATTTCTAAACCGCTTTTGCAGTAATTATTTCATTGCTATAGTTGTTGTGGTTCTTGGATTATGTGCAACACTTACTGCTACGTATTTTAGTTTTAAGAATGTCATTCAACTTGCTAATTTTGCGCCTCCGTGTCTTTTTAATATCACCTCGTTACTGAAATAATTAATTTATATATTTTATTTTGAAATTTTGTATTGCTTACAACGTATTTTTTAATGTAAACATTAAATTTTATTTCTTTTTAAATTTTTGTTTTTTGTTATTATTAAAGATTTGGCCCATTAAGGTTTCTTGCTGAATTTTATTGTTAAATTACATAAGATATAACATTAAAAAAATATTATGAATATTGAAAACAGTGGACTTTAAAAATGACGTAGATTTTATTCCTTTAACTTTCGTGTTTTTTTAAAAAAGATTTTCTATGGAATCTAATTAAGCGAAGAAGTAAAGTGTAGCTACCGTTACGATGTAATACATCTATAAGTATTGATAAAGTTAACTAGACAGGCCCTCAAATAGCTAATTATTTTTTAATCACTATATTTTAGGAGACATTTGTAATTAAAAAATTCAAATTTGTCTTGAACACTCATTTCCTCAGTATGTGTGTGTGATACATCATTTACTACTAAGTAGTATTATATTATGATAAGACTTATTTATTCTATGACATCTTATGCATATCTAAAACATGCGGCAAAACTGAAATTCAAATTTGAACTCCTTGCAACTATTGGATAATTAAAAAATGAAAATGTCAATATAAATATGGTAACCTTTGTTTCAATGAAAAATTAGAAAAGCGACCTGTAAAAGATGAATACAGAAGTCGATGGTCCATTAACTAATTTGGTTTGCATTTTAAATACTAATCGAATATATTTATCAACACCTCTTGTTTCAAACAGATGAGGTCAAGTATGCTGACACCGATCGAATCGTAAAAACAATCGAAAAACGAATCGGCCTTAATAACCATAAAACCGCATAAAACAAAGCAGTAACAGGGTAGAAGCGTTTTCAGTTGCATCAACTGTTTTTACATGTTCGCTATCAAAATTTTAGTTCAATAATCAAAATTATAAATGTAAAAAATACAGTTATTTGATTAAGTAGGTTTACATACTAAAATTCCAGCGGAAAATTTTGCTACAAAAAGGTAAAAATCAAAAACATTATTGCTTCCATCAAAAAAAGTTGGAACGAATGTTTGCTTTCGGCACCGAACATATAATCTTAGCGCTTCATTTACACTTAAATACTGACTGTGAAACCCACATATATCTTTTCTTAAAACCGGTATCTAGTCTAATGACATGCAAATGGAACCAACAACGCTCATTACAAAGCATTGGAAATCAAATGGAAGAATTTCACCACCACGTCTTTTCTACAACTGAGTTTGTTATTGACCATGTGAAACGCGAACATGCAGGGCTCGTAAGAGTGTTGGAAATGAAATTAGTAGATTGCAGAGACCAATTAGCATCCCAACGACTTGCAACCAGAGATGCAGAGGAAAGGGTTAGACTACTAACTCGAAGAATAGACGATCAAGAAAGGGAACTGGAAAGGGTATTACAAATGAAAATAGCTATATCATCCGAGCTAGCCGAAGCTGGTGATAGAAGTAAGACAGCAGAAGAAGAATTAAAACTTGCAAAGGAATTAAATGAAAATATTATCGAAGAATTAAACCAATGTAAAAGCGACTTACGAAATACTTCATTTCGAGAACAGGAAGCTAATATAGTAATACAAAACTTAAAATTATTAGTTGAGTCATTCAGAAAACAGACAGAAGATGCAGCTTCTCGAGAAAAAAGGGCAATCGAAGAAAAAGAATCTATGAGGAAACTGATGAACGATAAATGGGACCAATATAGTAAATATCGGGATACAATTAAAACTTTAAAGGAAAAGCTCTGTGAAAAAACACAACAACATCTAATAAACATTAGAAAATTAAAGATAGATCTAAAACAAAGAAAATATTCTCTTGCAAGATCTGAGAGATATGAAGAGCTTCTCCGTATTCAGCTAAATCAAAAAAAAGAGGAAATGGATTTTACATTAAGCAATAAAATATTGGATTTGGAAAAGAAATTAGAAGAAACTATTCAAAAGCTTTTCTTAGCAGAACGATTATGTTTGCAGCTGTGTAACAATAAAGATTCAATGAAAAGAGGTTTAAAACATTTATTGCACTCATTTGAGTCTGATCTCGTATGTAAAGAAAAAGAAACTATGCGTTTACAGCAAGAAGTTCTAATGCTAAGAGATCGGCTTAAGAAAACACAAGAAAACGAAGATCAGCTTAAAAAGGAAATTACGGAGTTAGAGGATAAAAAGAATCAGATTAATAATATTTCTTCTTTGGAAAACAACGAACTAAATAAGACGTTGAAGGAAAAATACAGGATACGTAGTTCATGCAAAGCGGATATAAACGCCATTGTAAATAAACTGCAATCTCGTTTGAAATTAAGAAAATATGAAAATCACTGTTTAAAAAAAGAAAATAATCGGCTCGCTAGTGAGTTATTAAACATTAAGCAAAAAAATAATTCTTGTGGAGATAGATGAAAGTCTCTGAAGCACTAATCTTCAATGACCATGAACCTTTAAAAATAATATATCATGTTGTTCCGTTTTGTATAGTCTGTTTGGTTTATACATTTAATATCTTTGCTCTGAATACAAAATATTGTCATATTTAAATGCCAACTGTTTTCTTTAAAACAAATTTCCTATTTATTTTATGTTGTAACTTAAAATCATTTGATGAGATTACATTACTTTATACACTTAGCATTCAGAGTTTACCACATTCAATAATATTTATATATTAGAGTACGCAAGATAGGGATGGAAGATGTCCTGGAATGTCCTGAACCCATGTGAGGACATCCATATAATTCATTTTTACGTGTGACCTAATATTTAAGGCCTGGCAAAAGATGGTAATGGTGTTGTTACATGATAAAATGAATTTCGAGTGGAACTTAAAAAACAATTATTTTTCATATTTTTTCCGCAAGACATAATTTCAAAACTGGCAATCCTATCAGACAGGAATTGGTCAAATTCGTTTTAAAAAGAGTATAACTTGAAAATTGAAAATAAACTCCGTGATATACGTTAATTTCGTAATAAAACACTATAATATATACAGCATTTATATAATTTATAGTCTAAAAACAAAAATAGTCTTTTTATGTACGCAATCAAATTTAATTTTAGCACAAGAAATACTTTAATTATATTTTAATACTACATATTTAAAAAATTGGAGGTTATGAATGTTAGGTTTGGAATTATATTATTTGTAAAGTACACCAAGTAATTTATTTAATTATAAACAAAAGACATATAGGCTAAGGCTTATATTCTTCAATACAATCATTATGTACAATTCATATCTTCTAGATTAAACTTAAAAACTTATTATATCTCTTCAGAATCTATGTTCTCCTGGTATATGGAGAAGTACACCATTCTAAACTCTATGTTTCTCCTCTTTTTCCTCTCTCTCTTCTTCCTTTCTTTCTGTACCTCTGCTATCTACCTTCTTCACCGAACTACATCGTTACCTAATAAGTTTTTGATTATTTACATGCATAATCAATTTAACTTGATAATAACCGTACCCAGAAAATATAGCTTTAATCTGAGGATCGAATTTGAAGACACAGCAGTCTAGTATCAAGTATCAATGCCTCGCCCACTGCGTCTTTTACAAGATATATGAAGTATTGCATTCTATTTTCAAAACACAACTTAAAAAAAAAATCAAGTTTCGAACAAACTATATTTCACGATTACTTAATGTAATTTTTAACACCAGCAATAAAAGTGGTCCGGGTGGTTATGTGGTCTATAAATTACAAGCACACGCATAATTATCTGGCAGTGTAATTATATCACATCGTATAGTAGTTTAGTTCCTTGCGTTTTGATTATAAATAAATACTGTTTAAAAGAGAAGAATAAAAGTTATTATCTTTACAACAAAAACAACAAATTTCAGAGTTTTGAATTTAAAAAAAAATATTTCTTTGCAGAAATTCTGATTTGCCACAATGAACTTATTTGTATATCTAATTTCAATTCTTATATTTTTCATTTTCATATATAAGTTTTGTACAAATAATTTGGATTATTTCCAAAAATGGAACATACCTTTCAAAAAACCTATTCCTTTATTTGGAAATATGGATCAGCAGGTATTTGGAAAAGAGCATCGGTTGGTAACGATCACCAGATTATATCATGAATTTTCAAAATACAGGTCTGCATACATTTTTACATAATTTTTGCGTTGTCGTATTGCGTTCACATTTTTATATCTCAATTTCTTTTTTATTTAACCCATTTAAAATATATTTTATTTATTTTAGATTCTTCGGCTATTTCGAAGGTAGAAGTCCAAAGTTCGTAATTAGAGATCCCGAACTAATTAAACAAATTACTGTCACTGACTTTGACTCATTTAATGAACGTATAACAGCATTTGGAAAGGGAGGAAATCCTCTGATTGGGAAGACGCTGTTAGGTTTCACAGGTGATGAAGAAATAAATTACATTTCAATATTTTTACAATAAATAATAAATATCAAATTTTTTATAGGAGAAAAATGGACAAGTATGCGTTCTACTCTTAGTCCTACTTTTACAAGGGCTAAACTAAAACAAATGTATGATTTAATGCCTGATCCTTTGGAACAAATGGTCCAATATTTGAAGAAGGAAACCAGCAAAGGTTGTTATTTTCTTGTTAATAGAACCTCTCTAAACACAAAACTTAAACACATATATTATTTAACCTAAATTAACTTAACGTTACGTTCTGTTATTTATCGAAGAAACATCATTTTGTTACATCTCAGTAAACATTTTGGAGAAATCGTATACCTGGGTGAAGTAACTATGTGTTTAGCGGGATATTTGAATTTCATCTAAAAATTAATAACTTCTTTAAGGACCTATTGAAAGAGATATTAAGGATATGTTTACTCGCTTTGCCAATGATGTTATTGCCACTACAGGATATGGCATAAAAGTTAATTCTTTCGAAGAAGAAGATAATAGGTTCTACAAAACTGGAAAACATATCTCAACGTTTACTGGGGTGCAGTTGAAGCTAATGCAACTTGGTTTTGTATTATTTCCTGCACTAATGAAGGTTTGTATTTAGTTATATTAAGGTATTACTTGACAAACAAAACTCGGTTTGGGTTATTAGAACGCCGTTAAATAGAAATTCAAATGAAATATTTATTTAAATTCTATGGCGTTAATTGTCGTAGTACACGAAGGTTTTTTTCAAAATGATTCCACATTATTTATTGAACACTTATTTTATTTAAAGGAAATTTATAAGAGAATATAATAAATGATGTATTAAAAATATATAAAATGGCGTTTGAGGAATCATTTCGTTTAATCCTGGCGATGCCTCTTAATAAAGAACAATATATGAATATTACCTTAAATAACCGTAAAACATAGTAATATTTTATTTAAAGAGATTGAAATTTTGACTTTACTAATCCTTAGAAAGTTCTTCTTAAGATTTTAGAATGCAAAATTACACAAGTTAAATAAGGATTTAATCTCGGTTCTCTCAAATATCTCACAGTGTATACAAGTCCTGTTTTTCACAGATCATAGGTTACACAAAATGTTTTTATTGTGGAAATCTTAATTTCTATGCTCTAAATAACATTTATTTAGTTTGTAATTTGTATTATATGCATTTTGGGTTATATGCCACATGTAATCCAATTAATAATTAAAATTAATGCCACATTATTTAGAAATATATAAGAATTAAAATTAATTCCACATTAACCATTTTAATATGTTAATTGCAGTTCTTCAAGCTAACAGTATTTAGTAAATCTGCAGAGGACTTTTTTCATAATTTGATTATTAATAATATAAAAGAACGGGAGGAAGGAAATATTGTTCGACCCGATATGATCAATTCGTTTATGCAGGTTAGGAAAAAAGCATCAGCTTCAAAAAATCATAAAGAAAATAATAAGAGTTCTGCAAATTCGGCAAAAAAGACGGGTACGTATGCATTTACAGTAAAATTTAGCACTTTGTTCCGGATTGCGCAGGTTCGTCCCGCACAAGAGTGATTTGTCCCGCTTTATATCCCCCCATGTCTTGCACAGTGCCAGATTAACAAATAGACAAGTAATGAAAATGTGTTGGACCCGTAATTCGAAGGAGCTCGGCATGCCAAAGATTAGAACTAGATCCGCAGGGTTTTTGTTTTAATTTTTAGTTCCGCGAACCCTAATGCAAAATCTGGCAACCCTATTTGAACTAACTTATTACTATTTATTAAAAACGGCAATTATTTCAGAATGGGACGACAATGTATTAGCTTCTCAAGGGATATTGTTTTTCCTCGCTGGTTTTGAAACTGTGTCGTCGACATTGTGCTTCATTTGTCACGAGCTGGCCGAAAATCCAGATGTTCAAAAGAAATTGCAAGATGAAATTGACAACGCCAAGCAGTTGTACGTTAATCCAAGTTATGATGATATTCAACAACTTAATTATTTGGACATGGTTATCATGGGTAGGTTTTACATTAATACTCTTTACTTCTAAGATGCGTAGTATTACTTCTATTCACAGAAACTTTGTTGGCAGTAAGTGCCTCAATTTTACAATTTGCCTGAAGCGACCGTATTCTTTGCATGAGTTTGTGCTGAAGCTGTGTATAATATATTTTGGCAGTACAATTTTATTACATCTAAGCTTTAACTTAACCTGCTTTAAATCACGATTCAGCCCTTTTTATTTTAGAACCTTTCCGCCCAAAATGGTTTAATTTGATACCGAACTTATTTATGTTATTTTATCTATAGAAACTATGCGCAAATGGCCAGCAAGTCCCGTTCTGGATCGTGTTTGTACCAAGTCATGCTTCATTACAGACTATGAAGGTAGAAGAGTTAAAGTTAGTATTTAGTGAATTTTGATACAATTAGTTGTTCAATTATTTATATTATTGCAACAATTAACAAACAAAAATTAAACCTGCAGATTGAAAAAGGAATACAGATATATTTTCCAACATATGCAATTCACAGAGATCCGCAATATTTTGACGATCCTGAAAAATTTGATCCGGAAAGATTCTCTGATGAAAATAAGAAGAATATTAAGCCGTTTGAATATTTTCCTTTTGGTGCTGGACCTAGGAATTGTATCGGTAAGATTACATATGCAAATATGTAAAATGTATTTTCAAAAGTAACTTATATACATAGCCGCTAAACACAGTTACGTTTAAGTAAAGTTTATTTAACATAAAAATATTTACCTTTAACAGAACATTATGTAGGTTAACATTAAATAGCAAAAATTGTATTGACATAGATTTATGTTTTCTAGACGATAATAAAGTCTAAACTTATAACCTAATTTAAATAAATATTTTGTTTTCAGGCTCACGATTCGCCTTGATGGAAATGAAAGCAATTCTCTTTCACATTTTAGCAGAATTTACTTTTGAAGTTTCTCCAAAAACAAGCGTTCCTATTACTTTATCGCATAAAAATCCTCTAATGGGACCAGCAAATGGTTTTTGGCTAGAAGTAAAATGCAGAAGTCGTAATTAATAATAATTGTGCACATTGCTTTAATTCATTGGAAACATGATTGGTATGGTTTTGACTTTTTTACTCAAAATAAAATTAAAAAAATCAAAAATGTTTATTACTTTTAAATTATTACAAAAAATATTTACAATTTTTATTTGATGTTGTTTAGTTTTCTATTATGTCCAACTGTTATGATGATGTCAGTCAATGCGTAGATAGAATTATGTCTTTCGGTAGTCTGTATTTGATATTAAATGGTAGGATATCGTGTGTGTACTCGTACTGCTCTAAATGTTTAACTAGTGAATTGATGTGTATTTTTATAGTACTGAAAAACTTTTGTTATATTAGCAAAAGAGCATCCTTCAGTTTTTAAATTATTTGGCGTTCCTGTCGGCACACGGTCCTAATAGTGTTCAAATATATCTCAAGTCGATAGAAATGTGTCTGCAGAGCTGCTTCGACAGAATTCTGTAGTAGTTTTGTGTAGTTTAGTGCACTCCTTGTATTTTACAATAGTCTACTGTGAAATTAAATTGAGGTAAGCGCCCTTGTATACCGCTCAGTTCAGCACTGCACAACTGTTTATTTAGCTGTGAAGTATTCAGCCAAAATAAAGTTATTACTTTGGTAATATTTTTACAAACTTCACAATATTAAAATATATTTGTGATATGTACATATTAATATTATGTACATCTCACACCATATGTTACACGTGTTACTGATATTTGCGGAATATGTTACATAATACACAACGAATATAATAATGTCAATAACAACTGCTATAAAATTAAAAATATTGATTGAGTAACACATGTAAAATTAGTTATGATTAAAATTATAAAAGATTTTACCAATTAAAAAGTAATTTTAAGAGCGATTATTATAGAGCTTGAAACAAATATATTAGATACCATTTTGCGCTTAGCAGAGGCTTAGGACGCCATCCTAAGATATGGCCTTAACTTGTGACTATTAAGAATGGAATTTGAAATAAAAGTCACAAAAAACGGTCATCTGATAAAAGAAGTAGAATTGGAAAATTTCACAAACAACAACAAATATATTTCAGAAATTCTATTGTCAAATATCCAACAATTTAGGCCCCCATTAGGCCCAATTGCACTCTGGAGCTACCCTATGTTTGTATCTGCCGTGTACTGACATATCTTAAATATTACCAATACATAAAATGCTCCCAAGTCAAATGCTGTGTTGCTCCTTTAATTTCATTTCATTTGCAAATCTCAATACGGTACAGTTGTATATGAAAAGAAATAATATTACGTGATAATTATTAATTCACTTGAAATAAATTTTGTACAAATAATTTGGATTATTTCAAAAAGTTAGATATACCTTTTAAGAAGCCTATCCTATTGCTTGGAAACATAGGTAAGCAGATATTTGGAAAACAGCAACGATTTTTAACGATAACCAATTTATACCATGAATTCTCACAGTACAGGTTTGTATCAAATTTTACGTTAAATTTAATACCAAAAATTTACAACAACGCAACACATATATTATTTATTTTAGATTCTTTGGCTATTTTGAAGGAACAACTTCTATGTTTGTAATTAGAGATCCCGAATTAATTAAACAAATTACTGTTACTGACTTTGATTCATTTAATGAACGCGCAACTGTTTTTGGAAAGGGAGGAAAACCTTTTCTTCGAAAGACTTTGTTAGGATTTAAAGGTTCTAAAGCGTCCAATTACATTTATATTAAATTATAATACCGTTAGAAAATAAAAGTTAAAAAACAAAATTTTGTAATAGGAGAGAAATGGAGAAATATACGTTCTTCCCTTGGTCCTACTTTTACAAAAGCTAAAATAAAGCAAATGTATGATTTAATGCCTGATCCTCTGGAACAAATGATCAATTACTTGAAGAAGGAAACCAGGAAAGGTTGAGTACTAATTTCTACATACTTTCCTTTTTTTAAAGCGAAACTTCAAAACGATTATTTCTACTTTAAGGGCTCGTGGAAAAGGAAATGAAGGATTTGTTTCGACGTCTTATTATTGATGTTATGGCTACAACAGAATTGGGAATAAAAGTTAATTCTTTCGAAGAAGACGACAGTGTATTCTATAAAATTGCGAAAGATTTTACAAACTTCAGTGGAATCAAGATAAAATTAATAATGCTTGGCTTTGTTCTTTTTCCTGCATTGATGAAGGTATGTGTGTATGTGCATACTTGATTACATGTATTGTATTGTCTTTTAATTATTTCTTTTCTATTCCTTCTTCTCTTTCTGTTAGCTCTAACTGTCCTCTACTTCTCTACTTAGACATTTTAAAATTAACAAGACCGTAAAAGTAATACTCTGCTTTCCTTGTTTCATGTCCACTTCATCTCTCCTTCTTTTCTGTACTGGTACCCAATTGCTTTGCTCATTACCTTTTCTTTTTCGTTTCCTCTCCTTCTCTTTTCTAAGTCATCTGTCTAATTACATGTAATACTTCCTTCTTAGCGGTGCTTTGAGTAGCGCATCATTTGTTTATTGTGATAAGGTTTTTAGTTAAACTGTTAATGAATCTTTTACGTAATTTAAACGTTAACGAAAAATACTAATATTCACTATGAAAACTTAAAGTAATTCTCCCGAGAAAAAATTAAATTGTAAAAATAAAACGTATAATTCTTGCCGCTCTATTATAACAATATCTTGTATACATTTCAGATGTTTAATTTCTCAATATTTAATAAATCTTCAGATGACTTGTTTCATGAATTGATTATTAATAATATAAAGGAGCGTGAAAAGAGAAATATTGTGCGACCTGATATAATTAATTCAATAATGCAACTTAGAAAAAATGCACTCGCTCAAAAGAATCAGAAAGATGTCAATCGTAATTCGAATAATTTTACACTAAAAAAGACAGGTATATATTCCTTTATTTTAAAAATTATTATTAAATTTAAAACAAATCAGTTATGAACATCATCATCACCTTTTCGGAAAATATTTTATTTTTACACTGTTTTATGGAAAATCCATTTACAGTAAGCTCGGTAAATTATAAATAAAAAAAAAAAACTTGGTTAATATTTTCAGAATGGGAGGACAATGTATTAGCTTATCAAGCAGTTACATTTTTCCTTGCAAGTATTTTAACAGTGTCCTCGACATTATGTTTTGCTTTCCACGAGTTGGCTCAAAATCCAGATGTTCAAAAGAAATTGCAAGATGAAATTGACAACGCCAAGCAGTTGCACGTTAATCCAACTTATGACGACATTGAACAACTTACTTATTTGGACATGGTTATTTCAGGTAGGGTCTTTAAGTATTTATTTTATTAGTAACATATTAGATGTATATTAAACTTCGTTAGGGTCCTAAACATTGCGACGAACGACAAATAGAACAGTTAGGAAGCGACGCGAATACATTTCAAAATAAACTCGTTCCCTTTTCTCATTCAGTTCGGCGAAATTAATGTCCATTTTTCACTCCGTTTGATATTCAGTTCGTTGTCCGACGTTCGCCGAAATGTTCAGCTCTGCGCAAAGTTTAGACATGAGAATGGGATTTTAGACACTTCCTCTTAATTTGGGTTGCGTTGGTAGCAATTTTTCAAAACCGTTCATGATCGGTAATGAAAGTAACAAATCAAATAATTTTTATTAAATCAAATTGCTTCGTTTATATTTAATATAGAAACGATGCGGAAATGGCCAGAAAGTCCAATACAGGACCGAGTTTGTACCAAGTCATGTTATATTGAAAATTTTGATGGAAGACGAGTTAAAGTTAGTCTTTAATGAAATATATAATTGATTAATTCTCCATGTAAGCGCATTGACTAATGTGTGATGCATTCAACATTTGTAGATAGAAGAAGGAACAAAAATTTATTTGCCTGCTTATGCAATTCAGAGAGATCCAATATTTTGATGATCCTGACAAATTTAATCCAGACAGATTCTGTGATGCCAATCGAAGAAATATTAATTCGTTCATATATTTTCCATTTGGTAATGGGCCCAGGGCTTGTATTGGTAAGGACATGCAGTTATGTAGCATTTATATAATTAGTACGCAAATATCCCGCACGTGTTTATAGAGATTGTTCAATATGTATAAATATTGAAATGGTAATGTACATAACATGTTTTCCAACTGTTTTAAACAATTAATTTGTTTTCAGGCTCACGATTTGCCTTGATGGCATTGAAAGTAATACTCTTTAACATTTTAGCAGAATTTAGTTTTGAAGTTTCTGCAAAAATTGGTGTTTCGATTACCTTGTCTCATAGAAATGCCCTAATGGAATCTGCAAATGGTTTTTGGCTTCAAATAAAACGCAGAAATCCTAGTTATTAACAATTTTAAAAATTTCATTTCCTGAATATTGATATTAAGTTATTCATGTTTATGTGTCTATTGCTTTTTGATTTATAAAATAAAAAAGTTGATGAATATGTAGCTTATAGAATTATGTGTTTCGGTAGTCTGTATATGATGTGTATGTATTGTTCTAAATGAATAGCATTAGTGAATTGTCATGTGCTTTTATGGTCTTTTAAAATTTTATGTTTGTGGTTTTATTATTACATCGTATTATTTTCCGAGTATACCGAATTTGTTTTATTATGCAGTCGTGTACTGTTGTAGTCATAAGATAAGTCGCGTATTATTTTAAACCATTGTTCAGTTCTGTATGATTAGTTTCTGATTAGTTACTGTTATATGAGCTTCTTAAAGTTTTATAAGGTTTTATTATTGTGAAATCATTTTCTTATTATATGTATTGAGTCCGCTGTCTTGCTTGTAAGGAGTCGGCATAGTGCTTCAATACATCTCCCGCTGATATAAGGTTAATATTTTAGTAATATCTCCCAAAATTTTTAAAGTTTGTTCCTTTGATTAATATATTCGTAATATGCGTAACAGTACAGTTATGTTCTATTTACATAGCCGTAAACATGTTACTTATTTTACTGGCATTTGCGAACTGGATGACATTAGCGCAGCTTCTATACTTTAAACGTGAATATAATGTCAATAATATTGTTAGGCTTCTTTAGTTTTTCATTATAAAAGTCTTAACATTTCTGTAAAAGTTCTTCTACATAAAAAATATAAGAAATGTAATGTGTTTGTTTTATTGGTTTAGTAATTAAAATAATCACGAAATTGTTAAAAGTATGTCACTATCGAATTCATGGAATTTTATAAATGAAATACACATCAAATTATAAAAGTATGGGTTTTGTATTTAAATGTTACAAAATAACTTCTTTGCAGGGGCCCTAATTTGTAACAATGGATATAGATGTGTCTATGGTTTTCATTATTATATTTTTCATTTTGCTTTATAAGTTTTGTACAAATAATTTGGATTATTTCGAAAAGTTGGATATACCTTTCAAAAAACCTATCCCATTGCTTGGAAATATAGGTAGGCAGATATTTGGAAAAGAGCATCGATTTGTAACAATAACCAAATTGTATAATGAATTTTCGAAATACAGGTGTGTATCAAATTTAATGTTAATTGTAATATAAAAAAATGGTTATTTTACATAGAGATACATTTTATTTATTTTAGATTCTTTGGATATTTTGAAGGAACAACTCCTATGTTCGTAATTAGAGATCCTGAACTAATTAAACAAATTACTGTTACTGACTTTGAATCATTTAATGACGTGCAACTGTTTTTGGAAAGGGAGGAATACCTTTTCTTCGAAAGACTTTGATAGGTTTCAAAGGTTCAATTGCGTCCATTTACATTTATATTATATTACTATGCCTTTAGAAAATAAAGTTAAAAAACAAAATTTTGTGATAGGAGAGAAATGGAGAACTATGCGTTCTTCTCTTGGTCCTACTTTTACAAGGGCTAAAATAAAGCAAATGTATGAATTCATACCTGTCCCTCTGGAACAAATGATCAATTATTTGAAGAAGGAAACCAGCAAAGGTTGAGTACTAATTTGTCAATACTTTCCTTTTTTTTAACGAAATTTCAAAACGATTATTACTACTTTAAGGACACGTTGAAAGGGAAGTCAAGGATTTGTTTCGACGTCTTACTATTGATGTTAACGCCATGGCAGTATTTGGTATAAAAGTTAATTCCTTCGGAGAACTCGACGTTGTATTCTGTGAAATTGCCAAAGATTTTTCAAACTTCAGTGGAATTAAGATAAAATTAATAATGCTTGGCTTTGTTCTTTTTCCTGCATTGATGAAGGTATGTGTGTATGTGCATACTTAATTACATGTATTGTATTGTCTTGTATTTATTTCTTTTCTATTCCTTCTCTTTCTGTTAGCTCTTACTGTCCTCTACTTCTCTACTTAGACAATTCTTGGCTATGTATTCTTTCCAGCATTGATGAAGGTATGTGTGTATGTAATACTCTTCTCTTGGCGAAAAATACTCGTTCTAATTTCTTTAAAAGAATTAAATTATAATTATATCTTGTATACACGTTGCAGATGTTTAATTTCTCGGTATTTAATAAATCTTCGGAGGACTTTTTCCATGAATTGATTCTTAATAATATAGTGGAACGTGAGAAAAGAAATATTGTTCGACCTGATATAATTAATTCAATAATGCAACTTAGAAAAAATGCACCCGCTCAAAGAAACCAGAAAGATGATGTTTGGATATCTAAAAATTATGCTCCAAAAAAGACAGGTGTATATTTATTTCCAGTAAATATTACTATTAAATTAGTTATCATATCAACCTTTTTAAAAATTATTTTTCTTTTACATTGTTTAATGAAAAAACCTATTACAAAATAAACTTGGTTAATATTTTCAGAATGGGACGACAATGTATTAGCTTCACACGCGGTTTCATTTTTTGTTAACGGTATTGAAGCTGTGTCTTCGCAATTATGTTTTATTTTTTACGAGTTGGCTGAAAATCCAGATGTTCAAAAGAAATTGCAAGATGAAATTGACAACGCCAAGCAGTTGTAAGTTAATCCAACTTATGACGACATTGAACAACTTAGTTATTTGGACATGGTTATTTCAGGTAGGAACCGTCCTTCGCTTAAAAGAGAGAGATGAAACAGGATCTCGGACACTCTTTGTTTGGGTTGTGTTGGTAGTAATTTTTCAAAATTGATAAAATATATAAGCAAAAGAGACAATCCAATCATTAGCCAATAAAAAGTTTTTTAATTATAATAAATAGGCCAGAAACTTCAATACAGGACCGAATTTGTACCAAGTCGTGTTATATTGAAGATGTTGATGGAAGACGAGTTAAAGTTAGTCTTGAATTAAATATATAATTGAATTACAATAACAATGTAAACGCATTGAATAATGCATTATAAATCCAACATTTGTAGATTGAAGAAGGAACAAAAATTTACTTGCCTACTTTGGCAATTCAGAGAGATTCACAATATTTTGATGATCCTGACAAATTTAATCCAGACAGATTCTGTGACTCCAATAAAAGAAATATTAATACCTTCATATATTTTCCATTTGGTAATGGGCCTAGAAGTTGTATTGGTAAGAACATGTTTTGTATATTCAAATGAAATACTAATATGTATCTGTCCAAAATAAATACGTAGCATTTACATAAATAATACACAAATATCCTGCACGTGTTTATAGAGAATGTTTCAATATCTGTTATTATTGAAGTGGAAATGTAGGTACCAGGGTTTTTGAACTATTTCAAGCAAATAATTTGTTTTCAGGCTCACGATTCGCTTTGATGGAAATGAAAACAATACTTTTCCACATTTTAGCAGAATTTAGTTTTGAAGTTTCTACAAAAAGAAGTGATTCCATTACTTTGTCCCATAAAAATGCTCTAATGGGACCAGTAAATGGTTTTTGGTTGAAAATAAAACGCAGAAGTCCTAATTAATAACTATTTTAAAGATTATATTTCTTGAATATTGATAATAAATTTAATATGTTTATTTATGTATCGCTTTTTCATTTTTTAGTTTTTTATTATAACATAAAAAAGTTGATGAAGATCATCAATTTCAAGAGCTTATAGAATTATGACTTTCGGTAGTGTGTAATATGATGTTGAGGGGTGGGCTATCGTGTGTGTACTTCCTAAAAGTTGCATGCGATTTGTCGTGTGATTTTATAGAGCTTTAAAGTTTTTATGTTTTCAGTTTTATTATTATAACGTATTATTTAATGTACATTATGTATATGTTATGTACCAGGAAACCTTCCTTGTGTAAAGTAAACTTGAAATAGCTGAGTAACTGTGTTTAGCGGGAAAATTGAATTTCATAAAAAGATTATTAACTTCTTTAAGGGCCTATTGAAAGAGATATTAAGGATATGTTTACCCGCTTTGCCAAAGATGTTATTGGCATGACAGAATATGGCATAAAAGTTAACTCTTTCTAAGAAAGCACAGGGTGCAGCTTAAACTAATACAGCTTGGTTTTGTATTATTTCCTGCAGTAATGCAGGTTTGTATTTAGGTATATTAAGGGACTGCTTGACAAACAAAAATCAGTTTAAGTTATTAGAACGCCATTAACTAGAAATTCAAATTAAATATGTATTTAAATTCCATGGCGTTAAATGTCACGTTCACGAAAAATTTTATAGTGCGCTCCTTCTATTTTGCAATATTTTTTTTTTTAATATAGTTTCTCGGGCTTCCTATGCACGTAGCCTTTTATCGCACCTAATATTGTTCTGCTTCTTCTTGTTATATCCAGACAACAAGAATGATCTATTCATAGCTACTGCAGTTATAAATTTCGGTTTCTCAATCAAAAAGGCGGTGTTAACAGGAAGCGTCTGCGAAGTCTGTAGCACCGCCCTTTGGAGTCCATTTCTTGCCATTGCTGTATTTTTACATTGCCACAGAATGTGGTCAGGATCTGCCTCCTCTTCACCACATTCGCATTTAGAGTTTGGAATGATTTTGTTTCTTGCTAGATGTTTCGGAGCTCCAGTATGATTCATTCTTACATTTTGCAATAGTCTACTGTGCAATTAAATTGAGATAGGGGCCCATTCTTTAGAGTGGAACGCCTGATGCGGCCGGATCCCTTGTTTGTCGCTCAGTGGACTTCTGTTTATTTAGCTGTGAAGTATCCAGCAAAAATAAAATTATTAATTTGGCAAAATTTTTACTAACTTTACAAAGTTAAAATATATGTGTTATATGTACATATTAGTATTATGTACATCTCACACCATATGTTACACGTGTTACTGATATTTACGGAATATGTTACATAATACACCACGAATATAATGTCAATAGCAACTGTTATACAATTTATAACAATAAACATATTTCTTATTAATTTGTATATTCTTTATATATTTAAAATGCATGAAGGGGTAAATTCATTTGATTAGGTTGCACGTTAAATTTTATTACATTTTACTATGCATTAATAAAATATAGGCAATCAGGTTTAATTAAGATGTTAAGCTTTATTTTACATAAAAACGTTAATATATGATCAGATTACACATAGAAAATTATATTTGTTTTAAAGTTATGTTTTCTAACGGACTTAAAACGTTATATGCAAAATATTTTAACTGTTTAAATAATGTTAATAATATTATGTAAAAATATGTTAAGATTCAGTAAATAAGAAAATGGAAAGTTAAAAAGCTAAAATTATTGATTGAATAACACATCTAAAATTAGTTATGATTAAAATTATAAAATATTTTACCAATTAAAAGAGTAATTTTAAAGGCCATTATTATAGAGGTTGAATTAAATATATCAGGTACCATTTTGCGCTTAGTCCTGAGGCTTAGAACGCCTCCCTAAGATATGGCCACAACTTGTGACTTTTAAGAATAGAAATTGAAATAGAAGTCACAAAAAACGGTCATCTGTTAAAAGAAGTAGGATTGCAAAATTTCACAAACAACAACAAATACATTTCAGAAATTCTATTGTGAAATATTCATTAATTTGGGCCCCCATTAGGCCCAATTACGCTCTGGAGCTACCTGTGCTATGTTTGTATCTGCCGTGTATTGACATATCTTAAATATTACCAATACATAAAATGTTCCAAGGTCAAATCTTAATGCAGTACAGTTGTATGCGAAAAGAAATAATCTTATGTGATAATTATTAATTCACTTGAAATTATCGCTATGTATTACAACATTGATTAATTATTTAGAAAATCATGGTAATTATTTTATCTTATCTAAGAAAATCAAATTCATCACATTTTAAAATAAACAAGCAATTAAAAAATATTACTTTATTGTAGGGGACCTAATTTTCCATAATGGACATAAATGTGTATCTGATTTTCATTTTTTTATTTATCAATATGATATATTCGTATATAGCATTTTGTACATTTTGTACCAATAAGTTTAAAGATTATATTTCTTGAATATTGATGATAAAGATTATATGTTTATGCATATATTGCTTTTTTATTTTTTCTTTATAAAATAAAAAAGTTGATGAAGATGTAGATTATAGAATTATGTATTTCGGTAGTCTGTATATGATGTTGAAGGGTAAGCTATCGTGTGTGTATTGTCCAAAATGTTGCTTTAGAAATTGTCATGTGTTTTAATGGTATTTTAAATTTTTTATGTTTGTGATTTTATTATTATAACGTATTATTTAATGTATACCTAATATGTTTTCTCATGCATTTGTGTAGTGCTATAGTAGTAAGGTAAGTCACGTATTAATTTAAACTCTTGTTCTACATTATTTTTAGTTTCTGTTGCTATGTACTATATTGTATTAAAAATATGAGCTTCCTGAAATGTATGCCACTTTCTGTTTTATTGTCGGATTCATAATTGTGAAATCATCTTCTTATTATATGTTTTGAATCCGCTGTCTTGCTTAAGGAGTCGGCATAGTGCTTCAATTTATCTCCGGTTGATAGAAAGTTAATATTTTAGTAATATTTCCCAAAACTTATGTACAGTACAGTTATGTTCTATTTACATAACCTTAAACATGTTACTTATTTTACTGGTATTTGCGAACTAGGTGACATTGGCACAGCTTCTATACTTTAAACGTGAATATAATGTCAATAATATTGTTAGTCTTCTTTAGTTTTTATTATAAAATTCTTAAAATTTCTGTATAAGTTTTTCTACACATAAAAGACAAGAAATGTAATGTGTTTGTTTTATTGGTTTAGTAATTAAAATAATCACGAAATTGTAAAAAGTATGTCACTATCGAATTCATGGAATTTTATAAATGAAATACACATCAAATTATAAAAGTATGGGTTTTGTATTTAAATGTTACAAAATTACTTTTTTGCAGGGGCCCTAATTTGTAACAATGGATATAAATGTGTCTATGGTTTTCATTATTATATTTTTCATTTTGCTTTATAAATTTTGTACAAATAATTTGGATTATTTCGAAAAGTTGGATATACCATTCAAAAAACCTATCCCATTGTTTGGAAATTTAGGTAGGCAGATATTTGGAAAAGAGCATCGATTTGTAACAATAACCAAATTGTACTATGAATTTTCGAAATACAGGTGTGTATCAAAGTTTACGTTAATTGTAATATAAAAAAATGGTTATTTTACATAGAGATACATTTTATTTATTTTAGATTCTTTGGCTATTTTGAAGGAACAACTCCTATATTTGTAATTAGAGATCCTGAACTAATTAAACAAATTACTGTTACTGACTTTGAATCATTTAATGATCGTGCAACTATTTTTGGAAAGGGAGGGAGACCTTTCATTCGCAAAACTTTGTTAGGATTCAGAGGTTCTATTGCGTTCAATTACATTTATATTATATTACAATATCCTTACAAAATACAAGTTAAAAACTAAATTTTATGATAGGAGAGAAATGGAGGAAAATGCGCTCTTCCCTTGGACCTATTTTTACAAAAGCTAAAATAAGGCAAATGTATAAATGTATGTCAGTCCCTCTGGAGCAAACGATCGATTACTTGAGGATGGAAACCAGTAAAGGTTGAGTACTAATTTTTAAAACTTTCCTTTCGTAAAGAGGAATTTTAAATCGATTATTACAATTTTTAAGGACACGTTGAAATGGAAATGAAGGATTTGCTTCGACATCTTACTATTGATGCTAACGCCACGGCTGTATTTGGCATAAAAATTAATTCTTTCGAAGAAGACGACAGTGTATTCTATACAATTGCTAAAGAGTTTTCGAACTTGACTGGAGTTAAGATAAAGTCAATAATGCTTGGCTTTGCACTCTTTCCTGCATTGATGAAGGTGTGTGTACATATCTAATTACATGTAACACTCCCCTAAAGGCGCTGTTCTAAAGCAACGTATCTTTTTTTTATTGTGATAAGCTTTACAGTCAAGTTATTAATACAACTTTTACATAATTTGTACATAATTAAAAATACTTGTACGGTATTTCCTGTACTACTTCGCTATGTAACTTAAACTAATTTTCCCCAGAAAAGAATAAATGATAAAACCGAAACAAATATAATTTCTTGTTGTTCAATAATAACAATATCTTGCATACGTTACAGATGCTCAATTTCTCAATATTTAAGAAATCTTCAGAGAAGTTTTTCCATGAATTGATTCTTAATAATATAAAGGAACGTGAGAAGAAAAATATTGTTCGACCTGATGTAATTAATTCGATAATGCAACTTAGAACAAATGCACCCACTCAAAAGATTCAGCAAGGTGATGTTAGGACATCTGAAAATTATGCATCAAAAAAGACAAGTATTGAGCAAATTAGTTATCATTATTACATTGTTTTATGCAAAAAACCTATTGCTACTTTGATTAATATTTTCAGAATGGGACGACAATATATTAGCTTATCAAGTAGTTTTATTTTTCGTCGCTGGTATTGAAACACTGTCTTCGATATTATCTTTTACTTTACACGAGTTGGCTGAAAATCCAAATGTTCTAAACAAATTGCAAGATGAAATTGACAACGCCAAGCAGTTGCACGTTAATCCAACTTATGACGACATTGATCGGATTAGTTATTTGGACATGGTCATTTCAGGTAGCTCCATGTTTTTAAGTATTTATTTTATTAGTAACATATAGCAGTGAAATTAGATGTATATTAAAGGGTCCGGGTTGAATCGTTTGATTTTCGCTTAAAAGAGATGAGAGATGAAACGGGATCTTAGACACATTTCGTTTGCGTTGTGTTGGTAATAATTTTTCAAAATTGCCCTGAGAGATTATTAGCCAATAAATATTTTTATTATAATAAATAAGCCAGTTTATATTTAATATAGAAACGATGCGCAAATGGCCAGAAACTTCAATACAGGACCGAGTTTGTAGCAAGTCGTGTTATATTGAAGATTTTGACGGAAGACGAGTTAAAGTTAGTCTTTAATAAAATATGTAATTAAATTAATTGTCCATATAAGCGCGTCGACTAATGTATGATAAATCCAACATTTGTAGATCGAGAAAGGAACACATATGTATTTCCCTACTTTTGCAATTCAGAGAGATCCCCAATATTTTGATGATCCTGACAAATTTAATCCAGACAGATTCTCTGATGCCAATAGAAGAAATATTAATGCCTTCATATATTTTCCATTTGGTAATGGGCCTAGAAATTGTATTGGTAAGAACATATTAAGTACCTTCTATTCAAATGAAATATTTGTATGTACCTATCTAAGACAAATATTAGCATTTACATAAATAGCACGAAAATATTCCGCAGGTGTTTTAGTGAATGTTTTAATATCTGTTATTATTGAAGTGGAAATGTACATACCAGGGTTATTGAACTATTTCAAGCAAATAAATTGTTTTCAGGCTCACGATTCGTCATGATGGAATTGAAAGCAATACTCTTCCGCATTTTAGCAGAATTTAGTTTTGAAGTTTCTACAAAAACAAGCGATTCCATTACTTTGTCAGATAAAAATGCTCTATTGGGACCAGTAAATGGTTTTTGGTTGAAAGTAAAACCCAGAAGTCCTAATTAATAACTATTTTACAGATTCCATTAACTAAAACTAAAATTTTAATTTCACTGATAATCAAAAACTTTAATTAAATTGTTTATCGTCATTTGATTTTTTTTATATACATTAAGGTCTCCTACATTGGAATATACTACTTGTAACGCTACTGTTTCCAGAGAGGTTTTTTAGAATTGTTTCGCATTAGCATACTTTACCATGATATGAATCTCTATTTTAATGTTTCTCCCAACAAGTTGGATTACGTACGATATCTGTATAAACGAAAGGCAGCATTTTCATCTATTTAAGTATATATTGCGTACAAACTAAGAATGTGAACTAAGATTATCGTACAACAGTGGTATATTAATAAAGAATACAATAGAAGTTTTCTTTCATAATAAGCCTAGGTCCATTATTAATCAAATTCCACTTTGTTTGTTCCACGTTTGCTAACACCTGCTGTGTAAATTAAAATATCTGGAATATTACCAAAATTAATATTACCAAATGTGTTTCAATTTATTTTCTTATCAAATTATTAATACGCTAAAGTCTAATCTACTGTGTTAGTTCAAACGAATTAGTTATTAAAACAGCTTGTATTCTTCTACGAAATTGTGGGTATGTATGATAACATTGATTAATTATTTAGACAATGATCTTGTCGATTTCATAACATTCGCAATAAATAAATTGCACCTTCAGAACAAATAATCACATAAAATTACTTCTTTGCAGGAGCCCTAATTGCCATAATGGATATAAATGTATCATTGGTTTTAATTTTTTTATTTTTCATTTTGCTATATAAATTTTATACAAATAATTTGCATTACTTCAAAAAATTGGGCATACCTTTCAAAAAACCAGTTCCATTACTTGGAAATATAGCTAGACAGATATTTGGAAAGGAGCACCGTTTCATGACGATAACTAGATTGTACCATGAGTTTTCCGAATACAGGTGTGTATCAAATTAAATGCTACTTTTAATACTAAAAATTGGTTATTTTACATAAAGATACATTTTATTTATTTTAGATTCTTTGGCTATTTCGAAGGAAGAACTCCTGTGGTCGTAGTTACAGATCCCGAATTAATTAAACAAATTACTGTTACTGAGTTCGATTCATTTCATGATCGTGCAACTATTTTTGGAAAGGCAGGGAGACCGTTTATTCGAAAGACGGTATTAGGTTTCAAAGGTTGTACTGAGTTAAATTACATTAATAATATACACGTATTACAACATTTCTAAAAATTGAAATTAAAAATCTAAATTTTGTGATAGGAGAGAAATGGAGAAATATGCGTTCTTCCCTTGGTCCTATTTTTACAAGAGCTAAAGTGAAGCAAGTGTATGAATTTATGTCTGTCCCTCTGGAACAAACGATAAATTACTTGAAGAAAGAAATCAGCAAAGGTTGGCTGCTAGTTTTCTAATCTCTCTGTTTTTAATTAGAATTTCGAATCAATTATATCTTTTTAGGGATCGTTGAAAAGGAAAATAAGGATATTTTAAAACGTCTTACTATTGATGTTATGGCCACGATAGCATTCGGTATAAAAGTTAATTCCTTCGAAGAATCCGATAGTGGATTATATAAAAATGCCAAAGATTTTTCAAACTTCAGTGGAATTAAGATAAAACTAATAATGCTTGGCTATGCACTCTTTCCTGCATTTATAAAGGTGCGTGCAAATTTAAATAGATAAAATTCTCCCGTATCCGTGCTCCTTAAAGCAGTACATTAACAAAACAATATATTATATACTAATTCACTCTTGCTCAACAACATGCTAATAATCATATGAAAAGTTTTTATGTATTTATATTAACTTTGTATACACGTTGCAGATGTTAAATTTCTCGATCTTTAATAAATCTTCAGAAGACTTTTTCCATGAATTGATTATTAATAATATAAAGGAACGTGAGCAGAGAAATATTGTTCGACGTGATATGGTCAATTTGATAATGCAACTTAGAAAAAATGCACCTAATCGGAAAGATAATAGTCGGAATTCTGAAAATTCTGCACCAAAAAAAACAGGTATATATATATATATATATTATTAAATTTAACAGATAAGTTGTCACATCCATCTTTTTGAAAATTATTTTACTTTTACATTGTTTAATGAAAAAACCTATTACAAAACTTGATCAATATTTTCAGAATGGGACGACAATATATTAGCTTCCCAAGCAGTTTTATTTTTTGTTGCTGGTATTGAAACAGTGTCCACGATATTATCTTTTACTTTTCACGAGTTGGCTCAAAATCCAGATGTTCAAAAGAAATTGCAAGATGAAATTGACAACGTCAAGCAGTTGCACGTTAATCCAACTTATGACGACATTGAACAACTTAGTTATTTGGACATGGTTATTTCAGGTAGGAGCTTTTAGGTATTCATGTTAATAGTTAAATATTTTAGTATAGTTAGATATATATTGAACGTTCGTCGTTGAATCTTTTATCGTTCGCCGAAATGTTCCAGTCTGAAAAATTCTTAGAGATTAAACGTGGCTGCAGACACTGTTCGTTTGGGCTATGTTGGTAGTAATTCAAAAGTAATAAGTAATTTAATCAAAAGTATTTTCGTCACAAATGACTTACTCTGCTTATATTTAATATAGAAACGATGCGCAAATGGCCAGAAACTCCAATACAGGACCGAATTTGTACCAGGTCGTGTTATATTGAAGATTTTGATGGAAGACGAGTTAAAGTTAGTACTGAATGAAATATATAATTGAATTAATGGCCCATGTAAGCGCATTGACCAATGTGTAATAAATCCAACATTTCTAGATTGAAAAGGGAACACAAATTTACTTCCCTGCTTTTGCAATGCAGAGAGATCCAAAATATTTTGATAATCCTGATAAATTTAATCCAGACAGATTCTGTGATGACAATAGAAGAAATATTAATTCGTTCGTATATTTTCCTTTTGGTAATGGGCCTAGAAATTGTATTGGTAAGAACATTTATGTATATTTAAATGAAATATGTATATGTACCTATTCAAAACAGTTACGTAGCAGTTACATAAATAGTTAATAAAAAGTACAAAAATATTACATACGTGTTTATAGGGAATGTTCCAATATCCATTATTATTAGGGAATCTAATAAATGGAAATGTACATAACATGTCCTTTGTTCTATTTTAAGTGAATAACTTGTTCGCAGGCTCGCGATTCGCCTTGATGGAAATGAAAGTAATACTCTTCCACATTTTAGCAGAATTTAGTTTTGAAGTATCTCCAAGAACAAGTGATTCTATTACTTTGTCAGATAAAAATGCTCTAATGGGACCAGCAAATGGATTTTGGTTGAAAATAAAACGCAGAAGTCTTAATTAATAACTATTTTGTTAACTCCATTTCTTAAAATTTGACATTTAATTTCATTGATATATTTGACTTTAATAAAAATTGTGTATATCACATTTTTTTGCGCACTTTTTATAAACACATATATAATTGTCTCTGCGTGCTTCTACCAATACAATAACACTATCAATATAATCAAATTTATATACAAATAAATATTTCATTATTTTATTTTATGTATTAATATATGTTCACGCATACTATGTATTATCCCCACTTATAATTGTATTATGTGATCTTCGTTGATATTGCAACCTTCACAGGCGCGGATTGCATGTACCTGTTTCAAATGTTCTGAGTCATTGAGGTATTCGCCCATTGCCAGATTTCGTGAGATCCGTTGATTATTACTAATACGACCAGTGCATATTTCGTTTTACATTGATATTATTGCTACGTTGTTGTTATTTAACGAATAGTTATCAAATTCTTGATAAGCACGAGGAGTGTATATAAAATTTGTCCAGCTTATCACTTACACCAGTGTATTATATACGTCTACTGTGTTAGTTTTATTTTATGTAAAGAAATACGTTTGAAATTGTTGTGGTATGTATTATTGTTTACATAATAATCAAAATTAAGCTTTATTCATATAGTTTTAATACGTTTCCCGTATATATAATATTTTTACTTAAGTCGAACCTAATTATATATCATCTAAATGAGTCTAAATAAAGATACGTTATTACTATTTCATCCTCAAAAAGGGCTGACCACTTGAGAAGTTTTATAATTATGCTAAGTGGAAAAAAGGTAGATTTATTTTTCAATAACCAATTCCAAAACGTTATATTATGGGCAACATTGTTTACGTAATAAGTAACTTTTGTTATATTAGATAAACCTTAAATAGACGTAAGTGTATTTAGCTGTATTTGATTGTAGTATGTCAAAATAAGAACTAGGCATACATTTCAAATGAAAAATAGGTATTCCCTTTAAACAGAAGCTGTATAAAAATATTAAATATATAATAAAAATGTGAATACAACATAATAACATTAAATATTTTACGTAACAAAACCTGATATTTTACATATTAAACACAGACGACTTGCTTTAAATAATGTTGCCTATAATTGTGATGCCAAGTAAACGAATCAACAACCAAACCAAGAAATTATATATTTGCTCTGGGAATCGAATCCGTGTCACCGTGTTTAAATATACCTCCATATAGTTTATTTATAAAAGTGTCGAAGTCTAAAATTATATTTATAAGTTTGGTATAGTATTATTAAGGGTGCCCACGCTTTCATTATTAAACTAAATGATACTATTTTTTTTTTTTTTTTTTTTTTTTTCATTTAACGTCGGCCTATTTCCGATGCTGAGTCCTATCACCGACGACCTCCTTCAATGTTGGCAGTATTTATGGTGTCGTGGCCTCATATATGTGGGCTACACCACTGCCTAATAACTGTATGATTATGTATGACCATAATCAATATAAGTTCATAATAACCAAACCCAGAAAATATATATCTGGTCCGGGGATCGAACCCGAAGACACAGCAGTCGGCGTCAAGCATCAATGTTCTCGCCCACTGTGTCGTCAAAATGATACTATTAATGGTATTGATGTACAAATAAAATAATTTATAAAATTCATATTCATTCATAAGATACTTTTTACTTGTAATTGTAGACAATGGTCCAGATAAGGATATCAGGACTAAGACATTTTCTACTTGAAATAATCATGATAGAAATTTGTGTCATGTCATAGTTGTTATTGAGTAAAAAGAAATAAATTAAAAATTGCCTGTAGTTATGGTTGCCTACTCATCAGGCTTAAGATCGATAATGACAACTGTAAGTTTAATATCTGAAATGGACATAATAATTAACTTTTTACCTACACGATTTCCTATATAGAGATTTCATATATCACGTCAGTAATCAGCCAGGTTATAAGAGATCCTATTGTACTTGTGTATAAGAAGAGCACCGAAAACAACTAATAAAAAAAAAAACATATTTGCATGAATTTTTAGAAGCCATTTTTTTTAGTGATATCTTTATAATTTTTTGATAAACAATCAAGATATTACTTTTTTTTAAACATCATTAGGTTTTCGTAATATTTTTCTCATTTCTCTTTTATGATTTTGCTGACAATTTTAGACACTCCAGATAAGAACAAACATGGAGTTCTCATTCAACTTTTTTGACTTTGTGGTGCTTGTGGGCATCTTGCTTTTTCTCTTGTATGCGTACGGAACCTGGACATTTGACTATTTCAAGAAAAGAAATGTTGCATTCATAAAGCCGCTTCCTATTATTGGTAACATGGCTTCAATAATTCGAAGAACAGAACATCGAATTATGAATATCACAAGGTCTTACTCTGAATTTCCTAATGAAAGGTAAATTACCTCAAATGTTTGCATTTCTCTTGTTTTTAAACTAATATGATTTGTAATGTTTATAATGAAATTAATTAATTACAGATACAGTGGATACTTTGAAGGCAGAAATCCTCAGTTGGTTCTTAGAGATCCGGAACTTATTGGTCTGGTTGGAATTAAAGACTTTAGCAATTTTGTTGACCGAAGAACGTTCTTTGATGCAAAAACTGACCCTCTGTTTGGAAACAGTCTTTTAGGATTATCAGGTAAGCCAATCAAGGTAATTTCAAATGTATTAAATTGATTTGATAAAATAGTACTTATTATTGCGATACAGGTAATAAATGGCGTGATATGCGATCAACACTGAGTCCCGCTTTTACCGGAAATAAGATGAAGTCAATGTACATCCTAGTCTCTGACTGCGCTGCCCAAATGGTAGAGTACCTGAAAGCTGAGTCTAAAAAAGGTAATACGATATAGTTTAGGAAAGTTGGACAAAAACAAAATTTAATAGGTTTTGTAATGCTAAGAACTTTAAGAAATATAATTAAGAGTTTCTTTAATTTAGGTCCAATCATAAGAGAGCAAAAAGATATGTTCACCCGTTACACGAACGATGTAATAGCCACCGCAGCATTTGGAATCAAAGTCGATTCTTTTGGTCAGCCAAACAATGAGTTCTTTAAGAAGGGTAACGAGTTATTTGATTTTTCTGGGGCTAAAACCAGGTTCAAATTTTTAGGATTAACAATATTTCCAGCATTAATGAAGGTATTTAATATTGAATGTATTTGAATTTGCTTTCTACAAATTATTGATAGTTATGTTTTAATAACGTTGCTTGCTTAAAAAATATTCCAGGCATTGAAAGTTGGACTCTTTAATCAAGAAATTTCATGGTTCTTTGGTAACTTAGTTATCAATACAATGAATGTACGAGAAGAGAAGAATATACTTCGCCCTGATATGGTAAATCTATTGATTCAAGCCAGAAGAAATACTTTATCACACGACAATGAAAGCAGTGATAGTGTTAAAGATGCTGGGTTTGCAACTGTGGAAGAATCTAACGTTGGAAAGGAAGTTAAGAAGAGAGGTAAAACAACTGATATAAATAAAAAACAAACGTGTATACTTAAAATATTTCTCTTCAATTTAGAATGGTCAGATACTGAACTTGCAGCACAAGGACTACTATTTTTCATCGCAGGATTTGAAACGATATCGACTGCTCTCTGCTTCACTGTTCATGAGTTAGCTGTAAATCAAGATATACAACAAACCCTTATTGAAGAAATTGATGAAGCTAGAGAAAAATATGGGGTTCCTACCTACGAGAACATTCATAAACTGAACTACTTGGATATGGTTGTCTCAGGTATCACAAATTGATTTGATTTTAGATTTGAAAAATATATAGAATCACAATTGTAACTTCAATAGTTTAGAATGAATATAACCTTAATTATATCATATCTTATTCAGAATCATTGAGAAAATGGCCACCAGGACCTATTCTAGATCGAGTTTGTGCGAAGGATTATACTATTAATGATGTTGATGGCAAACCAGCATTCACAGTTAGTGTTACAAAGATTGTCGTAGTGATAAAGATATGTCGCATTTAAAATTTGAAATAATGCATTTACTTTCAGATTGAGAAAGGAAGAGTTATTCTTATTCCTGTCTATGGTATACATCATGACCCTCAACATTATCCTGATCCTGAAAGATTTGATCCCGAACGATTTTCTGAAGAAAACAAAAGAAATATAAAACCAAATACCTTTATACCTTTTGGAGTGGGACCCCGTAACTGTATTGGTACGTAATTTGTAAATGTAGTTATAAAAATTCATTATTTTAATTCATTCAATTCAATTTTAAACTTATTGATGATGTTTTAGGATCTCGATTTGCACTTATGGAACTGAAAGCTATCTTGTTCCACATCCTATCGGAGTTTACTTTTGAAGTTTGCTCAAAAACACAAATACCAATGGTTATTTCACCAAAGAATCCTTTACTTAGACCTGAAAATGGTTTTTGGTTGGAATTGAAACCCAGAGTAAAAGCATAGGTTAGTGATTTTAGGTTTTGCAATAAAAATATGTAAAAAGAATCATATACAAATATAGAAGTTTTCTTCATGAATGATATATCTTAGAGAATGAAAGTAAGAATAACTAACTCTCTGTTAACCACAAAATATAAACATACTGTAATATTTTTTACTTGACGTTACATTATATTATTTAGCTTAACATAATTTTGTTACATAGTCAATAAATGTAGAAAATATTAAATATCTTTATTTATACATTAATTTATTATATATATTTATGTCTGCCATTCTGCAATGGGCTTGTGTCCTATGTCTTAATTTCTATAAAAGTGTACTATATATTGATAAAGTGGGTTACTAGAACCTCAAATGTTCAATTATTTTTTAATAACTCCTTATATGTTAGGAGATATTAACAATTAAAAAAGTCATTTTGTCTCTTTAATTATTAAAGGGATTCAACGTTGTACAAACTCCAAATGCATGTGACATCACAATCCTTGTGTAAGGTTACCAACCTTACAGATCATAAATCTCTGCTATATGTATTTATATATCAAAATATCAAATATTATTTACAGTTATTTCTAGGAACAATAAAATTTCAATATTATGTCTGCCTAAACAGGGTTAAATAAAGTAAAAACTTATTATTCTTTGACTTGACTGGATTGTTTGAGTACCAACAGCTACAAAACATTACCACAACACTGACCTACTCAACAAATAACTGACGTTAAAATGCATTTCATGTCATACAAATATGGCCGACCATTTCTAGCGCTAAAACTACAATTCCAATTTTTAATTGCTATATCTCCGTCAATATTTAGATATTTAATAAAATAGACACGCCAATACACATTTATTAACATCAATTTTAATCAACAATTGAAAAATCGACCACTAAAAAATGAGGACACAAGCCCATTATAAATGGCAGACATAAATCCAGACCATAAAAATTACCCTATAAAAATGTTTGTAAAAGGTAAACTATTTTATATATTTTCTAATTTCTGTATGTAATTATTGTATTAAATAATAATAAAATAAATTCGTCTAAATGTGAATTATTATTTTTATTTACTACTTCAATTTACGTAATTTTTTTAACTGAATACAAATGGAATTTTGATGAATGTGTTTCAACATCTATATCATTTTATATGAGGCTTATATTGACAATCCCACCAAATCGTGTTGCTATAATGTGAAAATCATGTAATTCTTATTTACCTGCTATATTTGTTTTTAATATTTAAATAATGCTGGAATGAATATTGTAATTAGTATTTCATCATTGAAATATTCAATTTGGCATATTATTTATCTTATCTAGTTTTATTTATTACGATCGCTATAATCAGTGATCATCAGTCAATATCTTATGCGCAAAAAAGAACAATTGTCTGTGGCTTCCAAACCAATCCTTAATAAATGAAATCGGACTAAAATGAAATTTTTGACAGATTTACATTAGATTTATTAGAATTATTTATAAACTAATTGCTTTAGTAAGAATGTTAGCGTTAGAAGCGATAAGCCCCAATTTAAAATTTGTCTGCGTCTCCATGAAATTGACTGTAGTGTTCAAACACATAGCCATCGATTCAACAATAGGCTTGTGAACAATGTCTTAATTTCTATAAAACTATTGAAAGAATATATTATCGCTAATATAACTGGCTATATTTTAGAAAATATCATCAATTAAAGTCATTTTTTCTGGTTAATTACTAAAGGGATACAACATTATATAAAATTCAGATGTATGATACGTCACATCCTGCAGATTTATCATCTCTGTTATACAAAAGACACGTATTAAAGACCTACTAACAGCTGAGTTGTGTATCTCATGAAATATTATATTACAAACGTTGCGGACAAGAAAAAATAATCTCGATTACTTATTCTGTAAAGTACTGTGCATATCTAAAACATTCGATAAAATTGATATTTAAATTCAGTTAACATTTGAATATTTAAAAAAATAAAAACGTTAATACAAATATATTTAAATTTATTTTAATAGAAAATTCAAAACATGATTCCTAAAAAAAGTCACAAGCCCATTCCAAAAGAAAATAAGAAAAAAAATAAACTTTAGACTTACGTATCTTGCATACAAACTGCCTTTAGGGCCTCCAATTTAGTTCATCCACCTAGGACGTGAAAGCAGAAGAATCCGTCATTTGAAAGCAATATTTTTAGGAATGAACCAATATCTGAAAAAAAAAACAAATAATCTTAAGCTGTGATTAAAAGAAACAATGTTTAACAAGATAAATATCAGCTTAAATATGATAATCTAAAATGATTGATAAGTTGGTTTATCTTGCAGTTATTAAAGAACTGTAATTACAATTTTTGTAGCATGCAACATTACGTATTTCAGCAGAATAATAACAAGTGAGTGTCAACGTGTTGTCGAGTTGTCGAGTATTGTTCTGCAAGTCTGGTAACACGTTTCATCAGCAACGCGGCACGGAATTAAGGTGATGAAATATTTATCCAAATTTGTAGGCATGGCGGTCATCAACACAATCGCAGGATCGCTGTAACTCTGCGGAAATGAAACGGGGTGTGACGAGAGGAGAAGAGTGAGTAGGTATATGTTATTTACAACGTTTTATTACAATAGTTATTAAATTCCTAATCTGATTCGAAAATTTCAGATATCATAAGTCAATTGTAATATCAATAAATCAATCTTTCAGTTCATTAGTGATACATCGAATATTAAGTTTTGAAATACCGACAAAAACGAAATACCGAATATTTCATATTACTGCATTTTCAACAAAAATTTTGATTTTTCAGAGTTGATGGGCGTCGGAAATATGTTACAAAATAGGTACATAGGGTCATTAATCATAGGGTCATTATCTAAATTATGTTGCTTATGCCCACTCCAAAGTATAGGACTTATTTTGAAATTTATTTAACATCGGCTGATTGCTTATGGATAACTGAAGCGGCCTAATCTTTTCTGAAATAAACCTTTGAATAATCATTTAATGTGAATGGGCGTATAAAAAGTTACAAAATATGTAGCTGTCGTCATATGAAAATACATTTAACAACGTCTATTATTTCTAGACAATAAATGATGAAACTCTTATTTTATAATAATATTTGTTTTACCCCAAATTAATGCAAGCCAGAATTGGACCCTTATTCTGAATTGTAATTTTCAAAGTTTAGTATTTTAGCATAACAACATAACAAGAGACGAAATTAATAAAAATAATGTATGCTAATGAAATCTTCTCATCTACGTTAGGCATTAAAGTCATTATAAGACATTTCTACAATCTTTACCTATTTTTGAAAATCTCAGATTCCTTGTATCATACTTCATGTGTATCTGTGCCATTCGGGCTCAGTAAACATTTGGTGAAGTGTCCCTTTTTGTGACGTTTCTATCACTATTTCCCTTCAATTATAGTTCGCATCAAGTTTTCTTCATTTGTATTCCGACAGGTGGAGTTGTTCCGTCACCCGATAAAACAGACATTTCATATGAACGATTGTGAGAAACTGAACTATAAATGAACTCTTTCATGACAAAAAAATCATATGTATCTCCAATATGATGTCAAAGTGACTCCAAAATGTTTACTGGGGGGGACTCCTTTATCGGGAGTCCCTGTCCTTAAGCTAGAGTTCTAAAAAGCAAGATGTTTAAATTTTGAATAAATTATACACAATAGAAAAGAAGAAACTTCGAGAATAAGACAACATCTTGCATCAACAAAAAGAAAATTTAAGCGCCGGATATTGATAAAATTAATTATGAAATATTTTTTTTTATCTTAAGATATTGCTAAACAATATTGTGAAATTCATTAAAATAGGTAATGAGCATTATCAAAATTTATACAGATAAAAAAGAATGAATCATCGCAAATGTTGTTTACTCGGACTATACGTATTTCTACACAGCCATAAAAGCGAGGTTGCGCGGACCGCGCTCAGTATTCAGTTGTACAGAACACTGTTACCCGTTCACACATGGTACAAGGACCATCATAAGGCATCAGCTACATTGCTCTCAAGTAAGTTCTTGATATTTGAAAATTATAATAAACAACGCAAAAAATGGCATAGCTGCCTTTGCTGTAGTTTTTATTTTTGCATTATATAATTGTTATCGTAAAATTTTCTAATCTCTATTAAATATAAATACTCTATTTGTTATAAAGACTTTCATGTCACTAGTTATTATGTTAAATTTGTTGACATGTTAAACAATTGTAATACGTTAAAGGTGAATGACACCTTATATACACAAGTTAAAGAAAATTACGTAATTATAAGTTACGTTATAATTATTATAAAGCCTCAATTAGTAGGAGGATCGCGATTGTGTGCGCAGAAAGATCTTGTCGTGAGGCTGCCTAGAACCGCCATCGGTGCAGATCTTGGTGTTAGTAGCAAATTTAATAGTATAGTAACTGTTAGACAATATTTATTAAGTTTTTTTTAAATATTGTGACTAAGTAGAGTAAACATATAAATAACACTTTTTAAATGTTAATTTTTCTCGTTTACGACGATATCTTTGTTACGACGCATTTGAAGTTTTTAAAACGTGTTTTGGGGCAAAATTAATTCATTAAAGTAATTAGTATTTAGCATATTTTAGAGAAAATGTATATCTGTGCATATTTATCTCATTTTAAAAATAAATAAAATATTGAAATAAAAATAAATATTATTTTTGCATATTTTACTTGTAATTTTTTTTTTACTTTCATATTACCCCAAAAGTTATTATATGCGCAAATTTAACTGTTTTTGTTATCCGGGCAATATTGATTAATATGTTTTATATATTTTAGATACTTCTTCAAACAAAAATGGACTTAACATTTACGTATACAGATTGGGCGCTCCTCTTAGCCGTTCTCGCGGTACTGTTCTACTTTTACACCACATGGACTTTCGATTATTTCAAAAAACGAAATATACCCTTCGCAAAACCAGTACCACTTTTAGGAAATCTCGCTAGATCAACATTCAGAAAAGAAAATCAACTTTTTACTTTGAATCGAAGCTACACGGATTTTCCAAATTGCAGGTAGGTTAACTTCTGACTATTTGACTGTGTGCCAAAAAATATGTATTATTATATAAATTTGTAAATCAAAAATTTCTTATAAACACTCTTCAAAGCGTGTACAATTCTAAATCGGAATATTGTGGCAGTGAAGATGGTTGAAACTGCATAAAAAATAACAGAGTTATGCTTGCGAATTTTTGATAGGTTATTTTACAAATTACTTCATAAGATATAAATAACTTTAATCGGCCCAGGCTCTAATCAGTGGCGACAGATTACGAGTCTGGCGATAACATTTAAAAATATCAGTCCTGTATAAATACCATCAAAAGTTAATAATATTTCTAAATAAACACTCAGTGGATTTTTAAACTCTCATCTTTACTCCTTCTTCTACGTGAACATTTACATCTAGAAAATTATGAATGGATCTTTTTTTCAATAGATACTCCGGACAGTTTCAGCTACGTACGCCTGTGTTTATGATCCGCGACCCAGAGTTGATTCGACAAATTTCAGTTAAAGATTTTGATCACTTCCCTGATCACACTTCATTAATTGATGCAAAAGCCGATCCGTTGTTCGGAAATAATTTAGTGGTTATGACAGGTATATATTATATTTATACACCTCTTCTAAATAAAAAGAATAAGAGCTAAGACTTGCTAATTTTAGGACAAAAATGGCGAGATATGCGCTCTACACTGAGTCCTGCGTTTACAGGAAGTAAAATGAGAACCATGTATACGTTGGTGTCCGATTGTGCAAAGGAAATGTCTGCGTATTTAATGGAGAAATCTAAATCAGGTAAACCATTAAATATTTATAAAGAAATAGAAGCATTATAACAAATGTTTAACTAAATTATTATCGAATAGGTCCAGTAATTATGGATATGAAGGATTTGTTCACAAGATACACAAATGACGTCATAGCCACCTGTGCATTTGGAATTAAAGTAGATTCATTCGGAGAACCTGAAAATGAGTTTTATAAAATGGGAAAAAGAATTACCAATTTTACAGCTTTAGAATCAGTATTAAAATTTTTAGGATATGCTTTCTCTCCGAAGTTAATGACGGTATATTTTTACATGAAAGGTTATTAAGTATGTTTGTTAATTAAAATAGATTTTATAATACTAAATATTGACAGGCTCTTGGTGTTAAATTATTGGACAATAAGGCTAGCAATTTTTTGCGTACTTTGGTACTTGAAACTATTGAAACCCGAGAAAAGGAGAATATCATCAGACCAGACATGATCAATTTGTTGATGCAAGCACAAAAGGGTGCTCTAACTCATGAAAATCAAGCAGATGATCTTGATGCAGGATTTGCTACTGTTAAGGAATCTTCTGTAGGAAAGGCAACACACGACAGAGGTATATTTGATATTTAAAGCGATGTTTTCTTTCAAATAGTAGGGAATAGTTGATATGAATGTTCTTTTTAGTATGGACGGATGATGAGGTTGTGGCGCAGGCCGTTATTTTCTTCCTCGCTGGTTTCGAAACAACGTCTACGCTTCTTTGCTTTGCCGCTCATGAGTTGGCAGTAAATCCAGATGTTCAGAAAACACTTCAGAAGGAAATTGACGAGGCTAAACAACATGGGACTCCTACTTATGAATCTATACAAAAATTAAACTATTTGGACATGGTTGTTTCAGGTATTCAGTTATTATTCTTGTAATGTTATTATAATGTGACATTTAACTTCATTTAAGAATTGTTTTTCAGAGTCATTAAGGATGTGGCCACCTGCTGCTATAACAGAACGGTTATGCGTAAAACCATACACTATAAACGACTCTGAAGGAAATCCAGAAGTTGTGGTAAGTTCTCGTATATATTTTAAATGATTCCGATTCATTATATTCTTTACTGTTTATAATATTTATTCCGTCATAATATTTATTTGTGTACATTGCTATTGCAGATTGAAAAAGGAGTGACAGTGTTATTTGGAATTTACGGTATGCAACACGATCCACAGTATTTTCCAAATCCTGATAAATTTGATCCTGAAAGATTTTCTGAGGAAAATAAAAAAAATATTAAACATTTTACGTACATGCCTTTTGGTGCTGGTCCAAGAAATTGTATTGGTAAGTTCAGCGAAAATTATAAAAAAGAAATTGTGAGATATATAGTTACATTTGTTGTAATCAGGTTCCAGATTTGCGTTAATGGAAACAAAGGCAATTTTGTTTCACATTTTGTCCGATTTTACCCTTGAAGTTTGTTCGAAAACTACGGTACCGTTAGAACTTACTAAAAAGTCACCCGTGATGCAACCTGAAAATGGATTTTGGTTGGAGCTAAAGCCAAGAACATAGTAAGGAGAAATACTTAAGAGTACTTTGTATGTTATTCAGATTCAGATGTTGTTCAATGTGGATTTTATTTTATGTGATAGTATGTTTTCAATTTGTGTTTTATTAAAATATTAGTGTTAGAACGAGTACATTGAGATTATATTAATGTTCCATTTTGTGTATTAAAAATAAAATATTTATATAAATAACAATTCTGGTTTCATTATAGTCTAGAACTTTTCTCAATACTTTAATTGCCTTTCAAATTATTAACAGCCATTAACATTAACTTATTATAAAAATATAAATGTAATTGAATGTATCTTTTAACCCTAGGATCATTACTGATTATTCGTGGCCGTATAAGTGCTCTACACATATTGGAAAAGCACAAACATTTTAAACAAATATTCGTATGTTATGATGTGTGCTTTATGCGGCTTTCAAACGGAAACGTTCGAGTATGAAAGACTATGTCTACACGAACACAGAGTAATAAACAGCGCTTATTTCTGTAATAATGAGAATGACTCATATATAAATTGGTTTAACCTTCAAATAATTTAGGTGGGGATAAGATCGATCCAGCACTAGACTAGACATACGTTTCAAACAACAAAAACAGTATTCATTCATAAATGTTATTTTCAGACAGCAAGCATGTAAACAACAGAAGCATGCTGTTTTGTGCAATAAGTTTAACGAATTAAAATAATACAAACTTACAGTCTTATCTAACTTTGTTTATATACTAGTAAGTGAGTAAATAACACCACGCGTACACAGAGTATTCCTATGAAATTATCAAGAGCTAATTGTTATCAGTATTCTTTATTTCAACAGTGAACATATTTTAATCGGTCTATATTCCTGACATATAAAATCTTAGCATGTCTGGTTAATAAAAAGAAACTGATCTTATCTCAGTTATTCTTTAGCCCGATTCGAGTTTGTCGTGGACCGTGACCGTAACAGTGAAGATAAAAAATAAATTACTTAACTAGCATGTAAGTACATAATTGCCATCATAAAAAAAACGTAATATGTTATTGTTATTAACTGACTATGTTTCTATAATTACATTTTTCTCACTATTTTAAATATAATATATTATTTTTACGTGCGCATTACATAGTTACAATATGTTTAAATGCTCCAACGTCTTTTTTTTTCTGTCCCTATTTTTTTGTACTTCTCATTGTATTTTGCCAGGTCAATTTCCACTATCCCTTCTTATTGTTGTATCTCTTCTTCTCTCGCTACTTTCTACTTCTACCCTGTTCTATCATTCTCTCTGCCTCTCGTACTATTTTCAGTATATCGCTCTATTTTAGCTAAGCAAATTTTATTAGCCCATAGCGATTTTTTTATTCAATTGATCTAGAATTAAATAGATTTTTCTTCTATTACAGAAGCATTTTAGGTACGAATATGGGTTTCACATTGAGTTTTGCAGATTGGTTGCTGCTTTTAGGAGCCGCAGTTGCATGTTTGTATGTTTACTGTACCTGGACTTATGATTACTTCAAAAAAAGAAATGTACCTTTCGAAAAGCCAGTACCATTGTTTGGAAACATGGCAAGAGCCATATTTAGGCAGGAAAACCCAATATCAGTCATGTGTCAAAACTATAAGAGTTTTCCTGAAAGCAGGTAACAATTGACATTAAAGTAGAAATGATTAGATAAACGATAAAACACTCCGTACGTGGTTGCTAATTTATTTTATTTGAAAAGATATACAGGATTTTTTGCTTTGAGACAAGCAGGGTATTCGATACGGGATCCTGAATTAATTAGACAAATTGGAGTAAAGGACTTTGACAACTTCGTTGATCACCAAACTATTTCTCATGCTGTTGAAGCAGATCCACTATTTGGAAATAACTTGTTTGCTTTAAAAGGTACTAATAATGGCGGATTCTGTTAACTTAAAAACTTTATGTTTTTTTTCATGAGCTTTAAGTCATTGAATAGTTATTCTATTGATTATTAAGGACACAAATGGCGAGATATGCGTGCCACCCTTAGTCCTGCGTTCACAGGAAGTAAAATGAGGCTCATGTACACGTTGGTCTCCGACTGTGCCAAGCAAATGTGTGCCCACTTATTAAACGAATCGAAGTCAAGTAAGTCCATAACAAAGAAACTGGTAAAATAGTCACAATATTAAAATTTATATCACCAACAGGTCCTCTTATTCTGGATATGAAGGATTTGTTCACAAGATACACCAATGACGTCATAGCTACGTCTGCGTTTGGCATAAAAGTAAATTCGTTAGGAGAACCTGAAAATGAATTTTATAAAATGGGGAAAAAAATCTCTGATTTCACATCTCTATCATTCTTTTTTAAGATTATAGGATATTTATGTTCTCCCAAACTAATGAAGGTATTAACATTTTACATAGTTTTTGTTTTTATACTTTTCTTCATGAATAAATTTAATCAGGCTCTAGGCATTACAATTTTGGATAAAAAGACGAGTTCTTATTTCCGTGATTTGGTACTGGAAACGATGAAAACTCGGGAAAGGGAAAATATCATCCGACCTGACATGATAAACCTGCTAATGCAAGCACGAAAAGGGACACTAACTTTTGAGCAGCAAGCAGATACCCAGGATGTAGGATTTGCTACAGTGGAAGAATCGTCCGTAGGAAAGGCAACACATAAAAGAGGTGTGAGGCTACATTTACAAGTAGTTGTTTGTCTATTCTGCATATTTTTAAATCCATGTTTTCAGTTTGGACGGATGATGATTTAGCAGCACAAGCATTTTTATTTTTTGTTGCTGGTTTCGAAACTACTGCAACTCTTCTTTGTTTCGTTGCTAGTGAGTTGGCAATTAATCCTGATATTCAAAAAATGTTACAAGAAGAAATTAACGAAGCCAAAGAGTACGGAGTACCAACCTATGATTCAATGCAGAAGCTAAAATATTTGGATATGGTTATTTCAGGTGGAGACTAAAAATTTCATAATATTGTAGATATTCTGAAAATGTTATATAGTTAACATTTGTTCCACAAACGTTAAGAAAATGGCCGCCAGCTCCGTCAACAGATCGCACGTGTTTAAAACCGTACACTATTAAAGATTTTGATGGAAATCCCGAAGTTGTGGTAATTGTAAATCTCATCATACCTTATTATAAGTATACTAAAAGAATATGTTCTAATTTTTTGATGATATTATTCATATTTAAAAGCGACCACAAAAGCTTCCTAAACTGTTTTCTAAAATCTTCTTTTTTAATATTCTTGCGGTTTGAATCCTAGGAACGTACAAAACCTAAACTTGTTATAAGTTAGTAATTCTCTTATGTAATATTACTTAATAATTCGAAATAAGGGGATGAACTCACAAGCATAATAGACGAGTCAAATTGTTAAGATGGTGTATTTACTACCTTGGGTGTAATTTAATTTTTCTTAATATAATACTAATTTAAAAACCTAATAACATAACTAATTAGTTATTGTTACTTTTTTTTAATTAGTTAATAATATTACAGATTGATAAAGACATAGGATTGATGTTTCCAATTCATGCTATTCACCATGATCCCAAATATTATCCGGACCCTGAGAGATTTGATCCCGAAAGATTTTTGGAAGAAAACAAGAAAAATATTAATCCTTTTACATATATGCCTTTTGGCGTAGGTCCCAGGAATTGCATCGGTATAAATTATATAATATTTTCTAAGCCATATATACTGAATTTATACATTGACGAATAATATTTTCTCCTGTAGGTTCCAGATTCGCTCTAATGGAAACAAAATTAGTGCTGTTCAATATTTTGTCAGAATTTACTTTTGAAATTTGTCCTAAAACATCGGTACCATTGGAACTTTCTAAGAAATCATTTGCAATGAAACCTGAGAATGGATTTTGGCTCGAGCTAAAACCAAGACAATAGAAGGAGAACTTAAAACAAGACATCTTTTACCTTCTTATTTTTTTTTTCACAAATCAACACCCTCCTATATTATATCATTATATATTTGTTGTGTTTGTATATTGTATTAACGGAAATATTACTTTGAAATTAAATATAATAATACATATAATAATGACTTATACTTATATTTAACCTTTAAGATCGTTTATATATGCTTTTTCTTATTAATTAAGATTAATTTTTTAATTAAAAGTACTATTTCTAAGTTTTTGAAAATATTAGTCAGAATCTTCGTGATGTCACATCATATAAAATACGACTTCCAAAAAACCAAATTAGACTTAAAGAAATGTTCTTTCTTTCAAAAGTGTGGCACGACATACGTTACTGCGTTTGTATCATAAGTGAGTTCATATGATAATATTCCACCAATTAACTTTCAAACGTATGGTCACTACAAACGTCATAGTTACTAAAATAGATTAACTTTTTATTCAATACCACATTCCAGAATAGTAGATTAGAATTAGAGGATGGTTTAAAAAAGTATAAACAAAGTAACCAAAATGTTACGCAGGAAGATACATGCTGATACTGTCTGCAATATAAATACAAGTGATAACGCAAGAAAACATACAATGTGACTAGTACGTTATAAATTTCTGTTTTATTCATTTAAAAACTATATACATAAAAAATAATACATAAAATGTTTGTTTCATTAACATAACACATTTACATAATAAGTTTTGTGTAAATTTACGGTTTGATTAAATGTTGTGTTTAGAAGAAAATATTCTTTATATAAAATTATTAATATTATTAATAAAAGTAAAATTTCTATCTTATTCAAATTTATAAATACTAAATATTGGTTGTGCAATAACAAACTCAATCGAACTTCTATTTTATATTATCAATGACCCGACGTAATCGATCTATTATCTATAGTATCTATGCTTTTTAACAGTGATTATATTTTAATCTTATGAAAGTATAATCTTGTTGTCAGTGTCGTAGATAGGATGCAACAACCGACGACCATCCTAGTATAAATACCGGATATTTCTGGTTACACCACTGCTGTATAAAAGCACAGTGTGGGTGTGTTATTCCGCAGTCCGAATCCGAAATTGATAGAGAAGAGTATATGTGAAAATAATTAGTTAAAATTATTTAGTGAGTAATTGTCATTATAAAATAAACAAATTAAATGCTTAAAAAAGGTGTATGGTATTCTTACATGAAGTGACTTAAGTTGAGCATTACTGTATTATTTATTGTTTAGTAAAGTTTCAATCAAAGAATTTAGTGATTGATTTTTAATACACTAGCTATTTATATTTTACAAGTTGTATTTATTGACGCTAACAGTGAAACACCAAGTTTTCCAAATCGAAAGACTTCAGGAAAGACACAAGTTTTTGCAAGGTTCTTCACATTGGAAAACATGGTTTTTTACTATTGGTATAGTAAACTTTATCCAGATACTGTATTATTTGGAGACATTAAGATATGAAATATATTTTTGTGACTTGGCTGGCTTGCGAACCTTTCTCTTGATCAGTATCTTTTGCATGAGTTTTTGGTATTGGTATCCTAATTTTCACAAATAGCGTTTCAAATTCGTAAAATGGAATTATGTACTTAGAATACTAATGATACGCTAGCATTAAGCCAAACTATCTTAGAAATATCGTTAGCGCATCCAGTATTTCAATTGATAATAATGATAACCGAAATTTCGACTATGGTTGCTCAGTACTCCCCACAATGGGTAATACTGTACGGTAATTTTACTAAAACAAAACTAAAAAGTGTTAGTAATGGTAATGACAATGTCATTTTTCTTATCAATACGTTGCACATGACTGGCAAATTTAATTAATAACATTAATGACAGATGTTTAATTAATTCAAATTATGGTTTAATTTTTATTTTCGTATTTTGATATTTATTAATTTTTATTAATGCACAAGATTAATTAATTAATTATAACAGCATCTCAAACCTTCGCAAATATTTATATAACTTTTGTAAAAGATAATTGTAGTTATTAAATAAATTTTTCTTATATTACAGTAAGACTTCAGTAAGGAAAATGGATTTTTCGTTGAGTTGTGTAGATTGGTTGTTGCTACTGGGAGCAGCGGTTGCATGTTTATACTATTACAGTACCAAGAATTATGGGTATTTCAAAAAACGGAATGTACCCTTTATAAAGCCAGTGCCATTATTTGGAAATAATGCAAAATCAATTCTAAGACAAGAGAATCAAGTACACACCTTTAGTCGAACCTACAACAATTTTCCTGAAAGCAGGTAACAATTATCATCGTGACATGAATGTTTCGCTAGTCGATAACGTACAGTGATAAAACGTATCTGAAGTAATATATTAAAATACAAAATTCATTCAACAGGTACGTAGGATTTTACCAGTTTAGGAGCCCTGCTTATATCATACGGGATCCTGAATTAATAAAGCAAATTGGAGTGAAGGATTTTGATAGCTTCCTTGATCACAAATCATTTGTAGATACCGATACAGATTTACTCTTTGGAAATAGTTTATTTATTTTGCAAGGTAACCTTTAGTACAGTAAACTTGTTACTGAGCGGTATAATTTTGTATATAATTAATCATATTAAATATTTAGGACAAAAATGGAAAGATATGCGCGCCACGTTGAGTCCTGCCTTTACGGGAAGCAAAATGAAACTTATGTACACGTTGGTGTCTGATTGTGCAAAACAAATGTCTGCTCATCTTTCAAAGGAATCGAAGTCAGGTAAATTAAAACATATTAAAAACTGTATTAAGGACCGAGATCACGCAAATTATGAATAAATGAAAAAACTGTATTACCAACAGGTCCTCTTATTGTGGATATGACGGATTTGTTCACAAGATACACCAATGACGTCATAGCTACCTGTGCGTTTGGAATAAAAGTAGATTCGTTAGGAGAGCCTGAAAATGAATTTTATAAAATGGGAAGAACAGTCACAGATTTCTCATCCATATTAACTTCTCTAAAGTTTATTTTACTTATATTAAGTCCTAAACTAATTGGGGTAATGTAATTCTGTATAGTATATACTATACACGATAAAAAATACGTTTGTTTTCTAATAAATGACCTATTTCATAAAGAATATTATCAGGCTCTAGGTCTTGCGTTTTTGGATAAAAAGAGTAGTCTTTACCTCCGTGATTTATTCCTTAACACGATGAAAACCCGTGAAAAGGAAAATATCATCCGACCGGATATGATTAATCTATTAATACAAGCACGAAAAGGAACACTTACTCATGAGCAAAAAGCTGAGGGACAAGATGTAGGTTTCGCCACAGTTAAAGAATCCTCCGTAGGAAAAGTCACGCATAAAAGAGGTAAATAATTTCATTTGAAACTCGTTGTTTGTCCTAAATGAATTATCATGAAACTTTGTACGCAGTTTGGACAGATGACGAACTAGCAGCGCAAGCAATTATATTCTTTTTCGCTGGATTTGACACTACATCAAATCTACTTTGTTTTACTGCTCATGAGTTGGCAGTCAATCCTGATATACAACAGATCCTTCTAGAAGAAATTGATGAAGCTAAACAACATGGAACACCCACTTATGATTCAATACAGAAGCTGAAATATTTAGACATGGTTGTATCAGGTAGAAACTAAGGTTTATATTTGACAGTATCTACATTTCCAAAACTGAATGGACTTAATATGTTGCAGAGACGTTAAGAAAATGGCCACCAATTCATTTGACAGACCGCAACTGTTTAAAGGCGTACACTATTAGGGACTTTGACGGAAATCCAGAAGTTGTGGTAATTATTTTTTTAAATAATGATATAACAGTACTAAGGAAAGTAATGTTTTTAAATTCTGTACACATAAAGCAACAACGTAATTAATTTACTTTTAAATCCCTAACCTCTTATTATAATTATTGTTTTTCTAAATCGACTCTTCAAATATGTATGAATTCGAAAGTATTTTCGCTATATGATATAAGTTATACAGTTAGAAACTTGCACCACGCTAACAAGTTAAATTCGCACACTACATTACAATTTCTAAGCGAGAGGTAGAGAGGTAGAGAGGTAGAGGTCTACCTAGGTAGTGATGCTTATTAATAAATTAATAATCATAATTTTTACAGATCGATAAAGATGTTCCTGTAATTTTCCCAATTTATCCTATTCATCGTGACCCTCAATATTATCCGGATCCTGAAAGATTTGATCCCGAAAGATTTTCTGAAGAAAACAAGAAGAATATTAATCCTTTCACTTATATGCCTTTTGGTGTCGGTCCAAGGAATTGTATTGGTAAAAATTATATACATGAAATTATACACATGATTTTTTCCAAATAATACATTGCCGATTATATTTTTTCCGTAGGTTCTCGATTCGCTTTAATGGAGGTAAAATCAGTATTATTCCATATTTTGTTAGATTTTACTTTTGAAGTTTGCTCTAAAACTACGGTACCGTTGGAACTTACGAAGAAATCTTTTACAATGAAGCCGGAAAATGGATTTTGGTTAGAACTAAAACCGAGAATATGAGTTTAAAATAAGAAGAAATTATAACTAGTCCACTTTTATACATTTGTACATTGCTTTAATGTAAATATTACTTGAAAAATAAAAATAATAACTTATATAAATAACGACTTGATGATTTTATCAGTTGCACATTACAGATACATTGGTTTCTGCGAAATTTAAATTTAGCAGGATTTTAATTTCGATATTTTTAATTTAGAAGATGAGTTCAATGTATGTACTAAAAAGTATTACGCAATTGTATATTGATACAGTCATCGTTAACCTTCAAACTAATAGTCAGAATGGCGTCCAGTATCTTACATTAGATCAGGGATAGGAAGCCTACGGCACGTGTGTCGCGGATTGTATGCTTTAGCACGCCAACAGTTTGCAGTGATTCAGTATTATTCAATTTAGCGTGAGACCTAGAAACGAAAAAGTAATTCAAGAGAGATTGGTACGTGAGTAATTCCTTAAGTAATATTTGTACATTTATTGTAGTATAAAATAAATTGTCCATCTCTGCAGATGAACACAACATCTCATTCTCATAATAACGCACTGGTGTTATGTTCCAGGCAGCATACAAACATATCGACTATGATGTGTAGGCAATGTGTAATAGAAAGCAAGCAAAGAACCAAATCTATTGAATTCCAACAAACGAGAACAGCTTTACAACAAAATAATTTTAGTGCTCACTGTTATCTTTGTTATCAGTGTTTTTTAACTGTGAATATATTTTAATTTATATCAAAATATAATCACTGTTGTATTTATATTTATAAAGAAATGTTGTTCATGATAGGAATACACCTCAAATAATACGTAGTTTGACCTCAAGTTGGCCTGCATTAGTGTTACTAGAAATAAGTGAAAATTACTTAGTGAGCATGTAAGTTATAATTATTAAAAAAATATTAGAATATGAAATTGCCTTAAACTGTATTATATTGCATCTATCTGTTTTCTTAATCTTTACAATGCGTGTAAATACATACATATCTTTATATAGTACAGATACTTTTAGACGTAAATTATTCGTAAATACTAGGTTTGTATGAGAACCTCTCTCTCTCAATTAGTGTCTTTTGTATGAGCCTTTCTGTGCCTCATCACAATGGGTAATCCTCTATGATTTTATTATTAAAACATAACTAGAAAGTGATAATAATGGTAATGACAATGTCACTATTGTTATCAGTATGTTGCAGATGACTGGCAAATATAATTAATAACATAAATGACAGACGTTTAATTAATTCAAATTTGGTTTAATTTTGGTTTTCGTATTTACAAAATATCTAATTAATTATGACAGCATCTCAAACCTTCGCAAATGTTTATATAAATTTTCTGAAAGATACTCTTAGTTAATAAATAAACCATTACATCTAATAACTTTTTCTCAAATTACAGTAAGGAAAATGGATTTTTCGTTAAGTTGTGTAGATTGGTTGTTGCTTTTGGGAGCTGCGGTTGCATGTTTATACTATTACAGTATCAAGAATTACGGATATTTTAAGACACGGAATGTACCCTTTCTAAAGCCAATACCATTATTTGGAAATAGTGCAAAATCAATTCTAAGACAAGAGAATCAAGTACACACCTTTGGTCGAAGCTACAACAGTTTTCCTGAAAGCAGGTAACGATTATCATCATGACATGAATATTTCGATAATCGATAACGTACAGTCTTACATCGTATTTGAAGTAATATATTAAAATACAAAATTCATTCAACAGGTACGTAGGATTTTACCAGTTTAGGAAACCTATTTATATCATACGGGATCCTGAATTGATAAAGCAAATTGGAGTGAAGGATTTTGATAGCTTCCTTGATCACCGAACCTTTGTAGATACCGATACCGATTTACAATTTGGAAATAGTTTATTTATTTTGAAAGGTAACAGTTGATAGAGTTAAGTTGTTAATGAGCTTACGGAGCGGTGTAATGTTGTATATAATTAATTCTATTAAATATTTAGGACAAAAATGGCGAGATATGCGCGCCACGTTGAGTCCTGCCTTCACGGGAAGCAAAATGAAACTTATGTACACGTTGGTGTCTGATTGCGCGAAGCAAATGTCTGCTCATCTCTTAAAGGAATCGAAGTCAGGTAAATGAAAGTGATAGAAATTGATGAGAAAGATATCATATATAAATCAAAAACATTATTGCTTCCATCAAAAAAAGTTGGAACGAATGTTTGCTTTCGGCACCGAACATATAATCTTAGCGCTTCATTTACACTTAAATACTGACTGTGAAACCCACATATATCTTTTCTTAAAACCGGTATCTAGTCTAATGACATGCAAATGGAACCAACAACGCTCATTACAAAGCATTGGAAATCAAATGGAAGAATTTCACCACCACGTCTTTTCTACAACTGAGTTTGTTATTGACCATGTGAAACGCGAACATGCAGGGCTCGTAAGAGTGTTGGAAATGAAATTAGTAGATTGCAGAGACCAATTAGCATCTCAACGACTAGCAACCAGAGATGCAGAGGAAAGGGTTAGACTACTAACTCGAAGAATAGACGATCAAGAAAAGGAACTGGAAAGGGTATTACAAATGAAAATAGCTATATCATCCGAGCTAGCCGAAGCTGGTGATAGAAGTAAGACAGCAGAAGAAGAATTAAAACTTGCAAAGGAATTAAATGAAAATATTATCGAAGAATTAAACCAATGTAAAAGCGACTTAAGAAATACTTCATTTCGAGAACAGGAAGCTAATATAGTAATACAAAACTTAAAATTATTAGTTGAGTCATTCAGAAAACAGACAGAAGATGCAGCTTCTCGAGAAAAAAGGGCAATCGAAGAAAAAGAATCTATGAGGAAACTGATGAACGATAAATGGGACCAATATAGTAAATATCGGGATACAATTAAAACTTTAAAGGAAAAGCTCTGTGAAAAAACACAACAACATCTAATAAACATTAGAAAATTAAAGATAGATCTAAAACAAAGAAAATATTCTCTTGCAAGATCTGAGAGATATGAAGAGCTTCTCCGTATTCAGCTAAATCAAAAGAAAGATGAAATGGATTTTACATTAAGCAATAAAATATTGGATTTGGAAAAGAAATTAGAAGAAACTATTCAAAAGCTTTTCTTAGCAGAACGATTATGTTTGCAGCTGTGTAACAATAAAGATTCAATGAAAAGAGGTTTAAAACATTTATTGCACTCATTTGAGTCTGATCTCGTATGTAAAGAAAAAGAAACTATGCGTTTACAGCAAGAAGTTCTAATGCTAAGAGATCGTCTTAAGAAAACACAAGAAAACGAAGATCAGCTTAAAAAGGAAATTACGGAGTTAGAGGATAAAAAGAATCAGATTAATAATATTTCTTCTTTGGAAAACAACGAACTAAATAAGACGTTGAAGGAAAAATACAGGATACGTAGTTCATGCAAAGCGGATATAAACGCCATTGTAAATAAACTGCAATCTCGTTTGAAATTAAGAAAATATGAAAATCACTGTTTAAAAAAAGAAAATAATCGGCTCGCTAGTGAGTTATTAAACATTAAGCAAAAAAATAATTCTTGTGGAGATAGATGAAAGTCTCTGAAGCACTAATCTTTAATGACCATGAACCTTTAAAAATAATATATCATGTTGTTTCGTTTTGTATAGTCTGTTTGGTTTATACATTTAATATCTTTGCTCTGAATACAAAATATTGTCATATTTAAATGCCAACTGTTTTCTTTAAAACAAATTTCCTATTTATTTTATGTTGTAACTGTTAAAATCATTTGATGAGATTACATTAATTTATACACTTAGCATTCAGAGTTTACCACATTCAATAATATTTATATATTAGAGTACGCAAGATAGGGATGGAAGATGTCCTGGAATGTCCTGAACCCATGTGAGGACATCCATATAATTCATTTTTACGTGTGACCTAATATTTAAGGCCTGGCAAAAGATGGTAATGGTGTTGTTACATGATAAAATGAATTTCGAGTGGAACTTAAAAAACAATTATTTTTCATATTTTTTCCGCAAGACATAATTTCAAAACTGGCAATCCTATCAGACAGGAATTGGTCAAATTCGTTTTAAAAAGAGTATAACTTGAAAATTGAAAATAAACTCCGTGATATACGTTAATTGCGTAATAAAACACTATAATATATACAGCATTTATATAATTTATAGTCTAAAAACAAAAATAGTCTTTTTATGTACGCAATCAAATTTAATTTTAGCACAAGAAATACTTTAATTATATTTTAATACTACATATTTAAAAAATTGGAGGTTATGAATGTTAGGTTTGGAATTATATTATTTGTAAAGTACACCAAGTAATTTATTTAATTATAAACAAAAGAAATATAGCATATTTCTTTTAAATGCATGCTGCTAAGGCTTATATTCTTCAATACAATCATTATGTACAATTCATATCTTCTAGATTAAACTTAAAAACTTATTATATCTCTTCAGAATCTATGTTCTCCTGGTATATGGAGAAGTACACCATTCTAAACTCTATGTTTCTCCTCTTTTTCCTCTCTCTCTTCTTCCTTTCTTTCTGTACCTCTGCTATCTACCTTCTTCACCGAACTACATCGTTACCTAATAAGTTTTTGATTATTTACATGCATAATCAATTTAACTTGATAATAACCGTACCCAGAAAATATAGCTTTAATCTGAGGATCGAATTTGAAGACACAGCAGTCTAGTATCAAGTATCAATGCCTCGCCCACTGCGTCTTTTACAAGATATATGAAGTATTGCATTCTATTTTCAAAACACAACTTAAAAAAAAAATCAAGTTTCGAACAAACTATATTTCACGATTACTTAATGTAATTTTTAACACCAGCAATAAAAGTGGTCCGGGTGGTTATGTGGTCTATAAATTACAAGCACACGCATAATTATCTGGCAGTGTAATTATATCACATCGTATAGTAGTTTAGTTCCTTGCGTTTTGATTATAAATAAATACTGTTTAAAAGAGAAGAATAAAAGTTATTATCTTTACAACAAAAACAACAAATTTCAGAGTTTTGAATTTAAAAAAAAATATTTCTTTGCAGAAATTCTGATTTGCCACAATGAACTTATTTGTATATCTAATTTCAATTCTTATATTTTTCATTTTCATATATAAGTTTTGTACAAATAATTTGGATTATTTCCAAAAATGGAACATACCTTTCAAAAAACCTATTCCTTTATTTGGAAATATGGATCAGCAGGTATTTGGAAAAGAGCATCGGTTGGTAACGATCACCAGATTATATCATGAATTTTCAAAATACAGGTCTGCATACATTTTTACATAATTTTTGCGTTGTCGTATTGCGTTCACATTTTTATATCTCAATTTCTTTTTTATTTAACCCATTTAAAATATATTTTATTTATTTTAGATTCTTCGGCTATTTCGAAGGTAGAAGTCCTAAGTTCGTAATTAGAGATCCCGAACTAATTAAACAAATTACTGTTACTGACTTTGACTCATTTAATGAACGTATAACAGCATTTGGAAAGGGAGGAAATCCTCTGATTGGGAAGACGCTGTTAGGTTTCACAGGTGATGAAGAAATAAATTACATTTCAATATTTTTACAATAAATAATAAATATCAAATTTTTTATAGGAGAAAAATGGACAAGTATGCGTTCTACTCTTAGTCCTACTTTTACAAGGGCTAAACTAAAACAAATGTATGATTTAATGCCTGACCCTTTGGAACAAATGGTCCAATATTTGAAGAAGGAAACCAGCAAAGGTTGTTATTTTCTTGTTAATAGAACCTCTCTAAACACAAAACTTAAACACATATATTATTTAACCTAAATTAACTTAACGTTACGTTCTGTTATTTATCGAAGAAACATCATTTTGTTACATCTCAGTAAACATTTTGGAGAAATCGTATACCTGGGTGAAGTAGCTATGTGTTTAGCGGGATATTTGAATTTCATCTAAAAATTAATAACTTCTTTAAGGACCTATTGAAAGAGATATTAAGGATATGTTTACTCGCTTTGCCAATGATGTTATTGCCACTACAGGATATGGCATAAAAGTTAATTCTTTCGAAGAAGAAGATAATAGGTTCTACAAAACTGGAAAACATATCTCAACGTTTACTGGGGTGCAGTTGAAGCTAATGCAACTTGGTTTTGTATTATTTCCTGCACTAATGAAGGTTTGTATTTAGTTATATTAAGGTATTACTTGACAAACAAAACTCGGTTTGGGTTATTAGAACGCCGTTAAATAGAAATTCAAATGAAATATTTATTTAAATTCTATGGCGTTAATTGTCGTAGTACACGAAGGTTTTTTTCAAAATGATTCCACATTATTTATTGAACACTTATTTTATTTAAAGGAAATTTATAAGAGAATATAATAAATGATGTATTAAAAATATATAAAATGGCGTTTGAGGAATCATTTCGTTTAATCCTGGCGATGCCTCTTAATAAAGAACAATATATGAATATTACCTTAAATAACCGTAAAACATAGTAATATTTTATTTAAAGAGATTGAAATTTTGACTTTACTAATCCTTAGAAAGTTCTTCTTAAGATTTTAGAATGCAAAATTGCACAAGTTAAATAAGGATTTAATCTCGGTTCTCTCAAATATCTCACAGTGTATACAAGTCCTGTTTTTCACAGATCATAGGTTACACAAAATGTTTTTATTGTGGAAATCTTAATTTCTATGCTCTAAATAACATTTATTTAGTTTGTAATTTGTATTATATGCATTTTGGGTTATATGCCACATGTAATCCAATTAATAATTAAAATTAATGCCACATTATTTAGAAATATATAAGAATTAAAATTAATTCCACATTAACCATTTTAATATGTTAATTGCAGTTCTTCAAGCTAACAGTATTTAGTAAATCTGCAGAGGACTTTTTTCATAATTTGATTATTAATAATATAAAAGAACGGGAGGAAGGAAATATTGTTCGACCCGATATGATCAATTCGTTTATGCAGGTTAGGAAAAAAGCATCAGCTTCAAAAAATCATAAAGAAAAGAATAAGAGTTCTGCAAATTCGGCAAAAAAGACGGGTACGTATGCATTTACAGTAAAATTTAGCACTTTGTTCCGGATTGCGCAGGTTCGTCCCGCACAAGAGTGATTTGTCCCGCTTTATATCCCCCCATGTCTTGCACAGTGCCAGATTAACAAATAGACAAGTAATGAAAATGTGTAGGACCCGTAATTCGAAGGAGCTCGGCATGCCAAAGATTAGAACTAGATCCGCAGGGTTTTTGTTTTAATTTTTAGTTCCGCGAACCCTAATGCAAAATCTGGCAACCCTATTTGAACTAACTTATTACTATTTATTAAAAACGGCAATTATTTCAGAATGGGACGACAATGTATTAGCTTCTCAAGGGATATTGTTTTTCCTCGCTGGTTTTGAAACTGTGTCGTCGACATTGTGCTTCATTTGTCACGAGCTGGCCGAAAATCCAGATGTTCAAAAGAAATTGCAAGATGAAATTGACAACGCCAAGCAGTTGTACGTTAATCCAAGTTATGATGATATTCAACAACTTAATTATTTGGACATGGTTATCATGGGTAGGTTTTACATTAATACTCCTTACTTCTAAGATGCGTAGTATTACTTCTATTCACAGAAACTTTGTTGGCAGTAAGTGCCTCAATTTTACAATTTGCCTGAAGCGACCGTATTCTTTGCATGAGTTTGTGCTGAAGCTGTGTATAATATATTTTGGCAGTACAATTTTATTACATCTAAGCTTTAAATTAACCTGCTTTAAATCACGATTCAGCCCTTTTTATTTTAGAACCTTTCCGCCCAAAATGGTTTAATTTGATACCGAACTTATTTATGTTATTTTATCTATAGAAACTATGCGCAAATGGCCAGCAAGTCCCGTTCTGGATCGTGTTTGTACCAAGTCATGCTTCATTACAGACTATGAAGGTAGAAGAGTTAAAGTTAGTATTTAGTGAATTTTGATACAATTAGTTGTTCAATTATTTATATTATTGCAACAATTAACAAACAAAAATTAAACCTGCAGATTGAAAAAGGAATACAGATATATTTTCCAACATATGCAATTCACAGAGATCCGCAATATTTTGACGATCCTGAAAAATTTGATCCGGAAAGATTCTCTGATGAAAATAAGAAGAATATTAAGCCGTTTGAATATTTTCCTTTTGGTGCTGGACCTAGGAATTGTATCGGTAAGATTACATATGCAAATATGTAAAATGTATTTTCAAAAGTAACTTATATACATAGCCGCTAAACACAGTTACGTTTAAGTAAAGTTTATTTAACATAAAAATATTTACCTTTAACAGAACATTTTGTAGGTTAACATTAAATAGCAAAAATTGTATTGACATAGATTTATGTTTTCTAGACGATAATAAAGTCTAAACTTATAACCTAATTTAAATAAATATTTTGTTTTCAGGCTCACGATTCGCCTTGATGGAAATGAAAGCAATTCTCTTTCACATTTTAGCAGAATTTACTTTTGAAGTTTCTCCAAAAACAAGCGTTCCTATTACTTTATCGCATAAAAATCCTCTAATGGGACCAGCAAATGGTTTTTGGCTAGAAGTAAAATGCAGAAGTCGTAATTAATAATAATTGTGCACATTGCTTTAATTCATTGGAAACATGATTGGTATGGTTTTGACTTTTTTACTCAAAATAAAATTAAAAAAATCAAAAATGTTTATTACTTTTAAATTATTACAAAAAATATTTACAATTTTTATTTGATGTTGTTTAGTTTTCTATTATGTCCAACTGTTATGATGATGTCAGTCAATGCGTAGATAGAATTATGTCTTTCGGTAGTCTGTATTTGATATTAAATGGTAGGATATCGTGTGTGTACTCGTACTGCTCTAAATGTTTAACTAGTGAATTGATGTGTATTTTTATAGTACTGAAAAACTTTTGTTATATTAGCAAAAGAGCATCCTTCAGTTTTTAAATTATTTGGCGTTCCTGTCGGCACACGGTCCTAATAGTGTTCAAATATATCTCAAGTCGATAGAAATGTGTCTGCAGAGCTGCTTCGACAGAATTCTGTAGTAGTTTTGTGTAGTTTAGTGCACTCCTTGTATTTTACAATAGTCTACTGTGAAATTAAATTGAGGTAAGCGCCCTTGTATACCGCTCAGTTCAGCACTGCACAACTGTTTATTTAGCTGTGAAGTATTCAGCCAAAATAAAGTTATTACTTTGGTAATATTTTTACAAACTTCACAATGTTAAAATATATTTGTGATATGTACATATTAATATTATGTACATCTCACACCATATGTTACACGTGTTACCGATATTTGCGGAATATGTTACATAATACACAACGAATATAATAATGTCAATAACAACTGCTATAAAATTAAAAATATTGATTGAGTAACACATGTAAAATTAGTTATGATTAAAATTATAAAAGATTTTACCAATTAAAATGTAATTTTAAGAGCGATTATTATAGAGCTTGAAACAAATATATTAGATACCATTTTGCGCTTAGCAGAGGCTTAGGACGCCATCCTAAGATATGGCCTTAACTTGTGACTATTAAGAATGGAATTTGAAATAAAAGTCACAAAAAACGGTCATCTGATAAAAGAAGTAGAATTGGAAAATTTCACAAACAACAACAAATATATTTCAGAAATTCTATTGTCAAATATCCAACAATTTAGGCCCCCATTAGGCCCAATTGCACTCTGGAGCTACCCTATGTTTGTATCTGCCGTGTACTGACATATCTTAAATATTACCAATACATACATAAAATGTTCCCAAGTCAAATGCTGTGTTGCTCCTTTAATTTCATTTCATTTGCAAATCTCAATACGGTACAGTTGTATATGAAAAGAAATAATATTATGTGATAATTATTAATTCACTTGAAATAAATTTTGTACAAATAATTTGGATTATTTCAAAAAGTTAGACATACCTTTTAAGAAGCCTATCCCATTGCTTGGAAACATAGGTAAGCAGATATTTGGAAAACAGCAACGATTTTTAACGATAACCAATTTATACCATGAATTCTCACAGTACAGGTTTGTATCAAATTTTACGTTAAATTTAATACCAAAAATTTACAACAACGCAACACATATATTATTTATTTTAGATTCTTTGGCTATTTTGAAGTAACAACTTCTATGTTTGTAATTAGAGATCCCGAATTAATTAAACAAATTACTGTTACTGACTTTGATTCATTTAATGAACGCGCAACTGTTTTTGGAAAGGGAGGAAAACCTTTTCTTCGAAAGACTTTGTTAGGATTTAAAGGTTCTAAAGCGTCCAATTACATTTATATTAAATTATAATACCGTTAGAAAATAAAAGTTAAAAAACAAAATTTTGTAATAGGAGAGAAATGGAGAAATATACGTTCTTCCCTTGGTCCTACTTTTACAAAAGCTAAAATAAAGCAAATGTATGATTTAATGCCTGATCCTCTGGAACAAATGATCAATTACTTGAAGAAGGAAACCAGGAAAGGTTGAGTACTAATTTCTACATACTTTCCTTTTTTTAAAGCGAAACTTCAAAACGATTATTTCTACTTTAAGGGCTCGTGGAAAAGGAAATGAAGGATTTGTTTCGACGTCTTATTATTGATGTTATGGCTACAACAGAATTGGGAATAAAAGTTAATTCTTTCGAAGAAGACGACAGTGTATTCTATAAAATTGCGAAAGATTTTACAAACTTCAGTGGAATCAAGATAAAATTAATAATGCTTGGCTTTGTTCTTTTTCCTGCATTGATGAAGGTATGTGTGTATGTGCATACTTGATTACATGTATTGTATTGTCTTTTAATTATTTCTTTTCTATTCCTTCTTCTCTTTCTGTTAGCTCTAACTGTCCTCTACTTCTCTACTTAGACATTTTAAAATTAACAAGACCGTACAAGTAATACTCTGCTTTCCTTGTTTCATGTCCACTTCATCTCTCCTTCTTTTCTGTACTGGTACCCAATTGCTTTGCTCATTACCTTTTCTTTTTCGTTTCCTCTCCTTCTCTTTTCTAAGTCATCTGTCTAATTACATGTAATACTTCCTTCTTAGCGGTGCTTTGAGTAGCGCATCATTTGTTTATTGTGATAAGGTTTTTAGTTAAACTGTTAATGAATCTTTTACGTAATTTGAACGTTAACGAAAAATACTAATATTCACTATGAAAACTTAAAGTAATTCTCCCGAGAAAAAATTAAATTGTAAAAATAAAACGTATAATTCTTGCCGCTCTATTATAACAATATCTTGTATACATTTCAGATGTTTAATTTCTCAATATTTAATAAATCTTCAGATGACTTGTTTCATGAATTGATTATTAATAATATAAAGGAGCGTGAAAAGAGAAATATTGTGCGACCTGATATAATTAATTCAATAATGCAACTTAGAAAAAATGCACTCGCTCAAAAGAATCAGAAAGATGTCAATCGTAATTCGAATAATTTTACACTAAAAAAGACAGGTATATATTCCTTTATTTTAAAAATTATTATTAAATTTAAAACAAATCAGTTATGAACATCATCATCACCTTTTCGGAAAATATTTTATTTTTACACTGTTTTATGGAAAATCCATTTACAGTAAGCTCGGTAAATTATAAATAAAAAAAAAAAACTTGGTTAATATTTTCAGAATGGGAGGACAATGTATTAGCTTATCAAGCAGTTACATTTTTCCTTGCAAGTATTTTAACAGTGTCCTCGACATTATGTTTTGCTTTCCACGAGTTGGCTCAAAATCCAGATGTTCAAAAGAAATTGCAAGATGAAATTGACAACGCCAAGCAGTTGCACGTTAATCCAACTTATGACGACATTGAACAACTTACTTATTTGGACATGGTTATTTCAGGTAGGGTCTTTAAGTATTTATTTTATTAGTAACATATTAGATGTATATTAAACTTCGTTAGGGTCCTAAACATTGCGACGAACGACAAATAGAACACTTAGGAAGCGACGCGAATACATTTCAAAATAAACCCGTTCCCTTTTCTCATTAAGTTCGGCGAAATTAATGTCCATTTTTCACTCCGTTTGATATTCAGTTCGTTGTCCGACGTTCGCCGAAATGTTCAGCTCTGCGCAAAGTTTAGAGATGAGAATGGGATTTTAGACACTTCGTCTTAATTTGGGTTGCATTGGTAGCAATTTTTCAAAACCGTTCATGATCGGTAATGAAAGTAACAAATCAAATAATTTTTATTAAATCAAATTGTTTCGTTTATATTTAATATAGAAACGATGCGGAAATGGCCAGAAAGTCCAATACAGGACCGAGTTTGTACCAAGTCATGTTATATTGAAAATTTTGATGGAAGACGAGTTAAAGTTAGTCTTTAATGAAATATATAATTGAATTAATTCTCCATGTAAGCGCATTGACTAATGTGTGATGCATTCAACATTTGTAGATAGAAGAAGGAACAAAAATTTATTTGCCTGCTTATGCAATTCAGAGAGATCCACAATATTTTGATGATCCTGACAAATTTAATCCAGACAGATTCTGTGATGCCAATCGAAGAAATATTAATTCGTTCATATATTTTCCATTTGGTAATGGGCCCAGGGCTTGTATTGGTAAGGACATGCAGTTATGTAGCATTTATATAATTAGTACGCAAATATCCCGCACGTGTTTATAGAGATTGTTCAATATGTATAAATATTGAAATGGTAATGTACATAACATGTTTTCCAACTGTTTTAAACAATTAATTTGTTTTCAGGCTCACGATTTGCCTTGTTGGCATTGAAAGTAATACTCTTTAACATTTTAGCAGAATTTAGTTTTCAAGTTTCTGCAAAAATTGGCGTTTCAATTACCTTGTCTCATAGAAATGCCCTAATGGAATCTGCAAATGGTTTTTGGCTTCAAATAAAACGCAGAAATAATATTTAAGAACAATTTTAAAAATTACATTTCCTGAATATTTATATTAAATTATACATGTTTTTGTGTATATTGCTTTTTGATTTATAAAATAAAAAAGTTGATGAATATGTAGCTTATAGAATTATGTGTTTCGGTAGTCTGTATATGATGTGTATGTATTGTTCTAAATGAATAGCATTAGTGAATTGTCATGTGCTTTTATGGTCTTTTAAAATTTTATGCTTGTGGTTTTATTATTACAACGTATTATTTTCCGAGTATACCGAATGTGTTTTATTATGCAGTCGTGTACTGTTGTAGTCATAAGATAAGTCGCGTATTATTTTAAACCATTGTTCAGTTCTGTATGATTAGTTACTGTTATATGAGCTTCTTAAAGTTTTATAAGGTTTTATTATTGTGAAATCATTTTCTTATTATATGTATTGAGAACGCTGTCTTGCTTGTAAGGAGTCGGCATAGTGCTTCAATACATCTCCCGCTGATATAAGGTTAATATTTTAGTAATATCTCCCAAAATTTTTAAAGTTTGTTCCTTTGATTAATATATTCGTAATATGCGTAACAGTACAGTTATGTTCTATTTACATAGCCGTAAACATGTTACTTATTTTACTGGCATTTGCGAACTGGATGACATTAGCACAGCTTCTATACTTTAAACGTGAATATAATGTCAACAATATTGTTAGGCTTCTTTAGTTTTTCATTATAAAAGTCTTAAAATTTCTGTAAAAGTTCTTCTACATAAAAAATATAAGAAATGTAATGTGTTTGTTTTATTGGTTTAGTAATTAAAATAATCACGAAATTGTTAAAAGTATGTCACTATCGAATTCATGGAATTTTATAAATGAAATACACATCAAATTATAAAAGTATGGGTTTTGTATTTAAATGTTACAAAATAACTTCTTTGCAGGGGCCCTAATTTGTAACAATGGATATAGATGTGTCTATGGTTTTCATTATTATATTTTTCATTTTGCTTTATAAGTTTTGTACAAATAATTTGGATTATTTCGAAAAGTTGGATATACCTTTCAAAAAACCTATCCCATTGCTTGGAAATATAGGTAGGCAGATATTTGGAAAAGAGCATCGATTTGTAACAATAACCAAATTGTATAATGAATTTTCGAAATACAGGTGTGTATCAAATTTTACGTTAATTGTAATATAAAAAAATGGTTATTTTGCATAGAGATACATTTTATTTATTTTAGATTCTTTGGATATTTTGAAGGAACAACTCCTATATGTATGTAATACTCTTCTCTTGGCGAAAAATACTCGTTCTAATTTCTTTAAAAGAATTAAATTATAATTATATCTTGTATACACGTTGCAGATGTTTAATTTCTCGGTATTTAATAAATCTTCGGAGGACTTTTTCCATGAATTGATTCTTAATAATATAGTGGAACGTGAGAAAAGAAATATTGTTCGACCTGGTATAATTAATTCAATAATGCAACTTAGAAAAAATGCACCCGCTCAAAGAAACCAGAAAGATGATGTTTGGATATCTAAAAATTATGCTCCAAAAAAGACAGGTGTATATTTATTTCCAGTAAATATTACTATTAAATTAGTTATCATATCAACCTTTTTAAAAATTATTTTTCTTTTACATTGTTTAATGGAAAAACCTATTACAAAATAAACTTGGTTAATATTTTCAGAATGGGACGACAATGTATTAGCTTCACACGCGGTTTCATTTTTTGTTAACGGTATTGAAGCAGTGTCTTCGCAATTATGTTTTATTTTTTACGAGTTGGCTGAAAATCCAGATGTTCAAAAGAAATTTCAAGATGAAATTGACAACGCCAAGCAGTTGCACGTTAATCCAACTTATGACGACATTGAACAACTTAGATATTTGGACATGGTCATTTCAGGTAGGAACCGTTTGTCTTTCGCTTAAAAGGGAGAGATGGAACGGGATCTCGGACACACTTTGTTTGGGTTGTGCTGGTAGTAATTTTTCAAAATTGACATAAAAGATATAAGCAAAAGAGACAATCCAATCATTAGCCAATAAAAAGTTTTTTAATTATAATAAATAGGCCAGTTTATATTTAATATAGAAACGATACGCAAATGGCCAGAAACTTCAATACAGGACCGGATTTGTACCAAATCGTGTTATATTGAAGATGTTGATGGAAGACGAGTTAGAGTTAGTCTTGAATTAAATATATAATTGAATTACAATAACAATGTAAACGCATTGAATAATGCATGATAAATCCAACATTTGTAGATTGAAGAAGGAACAAAAATTTACTTGCCTACTTTGGCAGTTCAGAGAGATTCACAATATTTTGATGATCCTGACAAATTTAATCCAGACAGATTCTGTGACTCCAATAAAAGAAATATTAATACCTTCATATATTTTCCATTTGGTAATGGCCTAGAAGTTGTATTGGTAAGAACATGTTTTGTATATTCAAATGAAATACTTATATGTATCTGTCCAAAATAAATACGTAGCATTTACATAAATAATACACAAATATCCTGCACGTGTTTATAGAGAATGTTTCAATATCTGTTATTATTGAAGTGGAAATGTAGGTACCAGGGTTTTTGAACTATTTCAAGCAAATAATTTGTTTTCAGGCTCACGATTCGCTTTGATGGAAATGAAAACAATACTTTTCCACATTTTAGCAGAATTTAGTTTTGAAGTTTCTACAAAAAGAAGTGATTCCATTACTTTGTCCCATAAAAATGCTCTAATGGGACCAGTAAATGGTTTTTGGTAGAAAATAAAACGCAGAAGTCCTAATTAATAACTATTTTAAAGATTATATTTCTTGAATATTGATAATAAATTTAATATGTTTATTTATGTATCGCTTTTTCATTTTTTAGTTTTTTATTATAACATAAAAAAGTTGATGAAGATCATCAATTTCAAGAGCTTATAGAATTATGACTTTCGGTAGTGTGTAATATGATGTTGAGGGGTGGGCTATCGTGTGTGTACTTCCTAAAAGTTGCATGCGATTTGTCGTGTGATTTTATAGAGCTTTAAAGTTTTTATGTTTTCAGTTTTATTATTATAACGTATTATTTAATGTACATTATGTATATGTTATGTACCAGGAAACCTTCCTTGTGTAAAGTAAACTTGAAATAGCTGAGTAACTGTGTTTAGCGGGAAAATTGAATTTCATAAAAAGATTATTAACTTCTTTAAGGGCCTATTGAAAGAGATATTAAGGATATGTTTACCCGCTTTGCCAAAGATGTTATTGGCATGACAGAATATGGCATAAAAGTTAACTCTTTCTAAGAAAGCACAGGGATCAGCTTAAACTAATACAGCTTGGTTTTGTATTATTTCCTGCAGTAATGCAGGTTTGTATTTAGGTATATTAAGGGACTGCTTGACAAACAAAAATCAGTTTAAGTTATTAGAACGCCATTAACTAGAAATTCAAATTAAATATGTATTTAAATTCCATGGCGTTAAATGTCACGTTCACGAAAAATTTTATAGTGCGCTCCTTCTATTTTGCAATATTTTTTTTTTTAATATAGTTTCTCGGGCTTCCTATGCACGTAGCCTTTTATCGCACCTAATATTGTTCTGCTTCTTCTTGTTATATCCAGACAACAAGAATGATCTATTCATGGCTACTGCAGTTATAAATTTCGGTTTCTCAATCAAAAAGGCGGTGTTAACAGGAAGCGTCTGCGAAGTCTGTAGCACCGCCCTTTGGAGTCCATTTCTTGCCATTGCTGTATTTTTACATTGCCACAGAATGTGGTCAGGATCTGCCTCCTCTTCACCACATTCGCATTTAGAGTTTGGAATGATTTTGTTTCTTGCTAGATGTTTCGGAGCTCCAGTATGATTCATTCTTACATTTTGCAATAGTCTACTGTGCAATTAAATTGAGATAGGGGCCCATTCTTTAGAGTGGAACGCCTGATGCGGCCGGATCCCTTGTTTGTCGCTCAGTGGACTTCTGTTTATTTAGCTGTGAAGTATCCAGCAAAAATAAAATTATTAATTTGGCAAAATTTTTACTAACTTTACAAAGTTAAAATATATGTGTTATATGTACATATTAGTATTATGTACATCTCACACCATATGTTACACGTGTTACTGATATTTACGGAATATGTTACATAATACACCACGAATATAATGTCAATAGCAACTGTTATACAATTTATAACAATAAACATATTTCTTATTAATTTGTATATTCTTTATATATTTAAAATGCATGAAGGGGTAAATTCATTTGATTAGGTTGCACGTTAAATTTTATTACATTTTACTATGCATTAATAAAATATAGGCAATCAGGTTTAATTAAGATGTTAAGCTTTATTTTACATAAAAACGTTAATATATGATCAGATTACAAATAGAAAATTATATTTGTTTTAAAGTTATGTTTTCTAACGGACTTAAAACGTTATATGCAAAATATTTTAACTGTTTAAATAATGTTAATAATATTATGTAAAAATATGTTAAGATTCAGTAAATAAGAAAATGGAAAGTTAAAAAGCTAAAATTATTGATTGAATAACACATCTAAAATTAGTTATGATTAAAATTATAAAATATTTTACCAATTAAAAGAGTAATTTTAAAGGCCATTATTATAGAGGTTGAATTAAATATATCAGGTACCATTTTGCGCTTAGTCCTGAGGCTTAGAACGCCTCCCTAAGATATGGCCACAACTTGTGACTTTTAAGAATAGAAATTGAAATAGAAGTCACAAAAAACGGTCATCTGTTAAAAGAAGTAGGATTGCAAAATTTCACAAACAACAACAAATACATTTCAGAAATTCTATTGTGAAATATTCATTAATTTGGGCCCCCATTAGGCCCAATTACGCTCTGGAGCTACCTGTGTATTGACATATCTTAAATATTTCCAATACATAAAATATTCCAAGGTCAAATGCTGTGTTGCTCCTTTAATTTCTTTTCATTTGCAAATCTTAATGCAGTACAGTTGTATGCGAAAAGAAATAATCTTATGTGATAATTATTAATTCACTTGAAATTATCGGTATGTATTACAACATTGATTAATTATTTAGAAAATCATGGTAATTATTTTATCTTATCTAAGAAAATCAAATTCATCACATTTTAAAATAAACAAGCAATTAAAAAATATTACTTCATTGTAGGGGACCTAATTTTCCATAATGGACATAAATGTGTATCTGATTTTCATTTTTTTATTTATCATTATGATATATTCGTATATAGCATTTTGTACATTTTGTACCAATAAGTTTAAAGATTATATTTCTTGAATATTGATGATAAAGATTATATGTTTATGCATATATTGCTTTTTTATTTTTTAGTTTTTCTTTATAAAATAAAAAAGTTGATGAAGATGTAGATTATAGAATTATGTATTTCGGTAGTCTGTATATGATGTTGAAGGGTAAGCTATCGTGTGTGTATTGTCCTAAATGTTGCTTTAGAAATTGTCATGTATTTTAATGGTATTTTAATTTTTTTATGTTTGTGATTTTATTATTATAACGTATTATTTAATGTATACCTAATTTGTATTCTCATGCATTTGTGTAGTGCTATAGTAGTAAGGTAAGTCACGTATTAATTTAAACTCTTGTTCTACATTATTTTTAGTTTCTGTTGCTATGTACTATATTGTATTAAAAATATGAGCTTCCTGAAATGTATGTCACTTTCTGTTTTATTGTCGGATTCATAATTGTGAAATCATCTTCTTATTATATGTTTTGAGTCCGCTGTCTTGCTTAAGGAGTCGGCATAGTGCTTCAATTTATTTCCGGTTGATATAAAGTTAATATTTTAGTAATATTTCCCAAAACTTTAGGCGTGCGTAGTGAAGTACAGTACAGTTATGTTCTATTTACATAGCCTTAAACATGTTACTTATTTTACTGGTATTTGCGAACTAGGTGACATTGGCACAGCTTCTATACTTTAAACGTGAATATAATGTCAATAATATTGTTAGTCTTCTTTAGTTTTTATTATAAAATTCTTAAAATTTCTGTATAAGTTTTTCTACACATAAAATACAAGAAATGTTATGTGTTTGTTTTATTGGTTTAGTAATTAAAATAATCACGAAATTGTTAAATGTATGTCACTATCGAATTCATGGAATTTTATAAATGAAATACACATCAAATTATAAAAGTATGGGTTTTGTATTTAAATGTTACAAAATAACTTCTTTGCAGGGGCCCTAATTTGTAACAATGGATATAGATGTGTCTATGGTTTTCATTATTATATTTTTCATTTTGCTTTATAAATTTTGTACAAATAATTTGGATTATTTCGAAAAGTTGGATATACCATTCAAAAAACCTATCCCATTGTTTGGAAATTTAGGTAGGCAGATATTTGGAAAAGAGCATCGATTTGTAACAATAACCAAATTGTACTATGAATTTTCGAAATACAGGTGTGTATCAAATTTTACGTTAATTGTAATATAAAAAAATGGTTATTTTACATAGAGATACATTTTATTTATTTTAGATTCTTTGGATATTTTGAAGGAACAACTCCTATATTTGTAATTAGAGATCCTGAACTAATTAAACAAATTACTGTTACTGACTTTGAATCATTTAATGATCGTGCAACTATTTTTGGAAAGGGAGGGAGACCTTTCATTCGCAAAACTTTGTTAGGATTCAGAGGTTCTATTGCGTTCAATTACATTTATATTAAATTACAATATCCTTACAAAATGCAAGTTAAAAACTAAATTTTATGATAGGAGAGAAATGGAGGAAAATGCGCTCTTCCCTTGGACCTATTTTTACAAAAGCTAAAATAAGGCAAATGTATAAATGTATGTCAGTCCCTCTGGAGCAAACGATCGATTACTTGAGGATGGAAACCAGCAAAGGTTGAGTACTAATTTTTAAAACTTTCCTTTCGTAAAGAGGAATTTTAAATCGATTATTACCATTTTTAAGGACACGTGGTAATGGAAATGAAGGATTTGCTTCGACATCTTACTATTGATGCTAACGCCACGGCTGTATTTGGCATAAAAATTAATTCTTTTGAAGAAGACGACAGTGTATTCTATACAATTGCTAAAGAGTTTTCGAACTTGACTGGAGTTAAGATAAAGTCAATAATGCTTGGCTTTGCACTCTTTCCTGCATTGATGAAGGTGTGTGTGCATATCTAATTACATGTAACACTCCCCTAAAGGCGCTGTTCTAAAGCAACGTATCTTTTGTTTATTGTGATAAGCTTTACAGTCAAGTTATTAATAAAACTTTTACATAATTTGTACATAATTAAAAATACTCGTACGGTATTTCCTGTACTACTTCGCTATGTAAATTAAAATAATTTTCCCCAGAAATGAATAAATGATAAAACCGAAACAAATATAATTTCTTGTTGTTCAATAATAACAATATCTTGCATACGTTACAGATGCTCAATTTCTCAATATTTAAGAAATCTTCAGAGAAGTTTTTCCATGAATTGATTCTTAATAATATAAAGGAACGTGAGAAGAAAAATATTGTTCGACCTGATTTAATTAATTCGATAATGCAACTTAGAACAAATGCACCCACTCAAAAGATTCAGCAAGGTGATGTTAGGACATCTGAAAATTATGCATCAAAAAAGACAAGTATTGAGCAAATTAGTTATCATTATTACATTGTTTTATGCAAAAAACATATTGCTACTTTGATTAATATTTTCAGAATGGGACGACAATATATTAGCTTATCAAGTAGTTTTATTTTTCGTCGCTGGTATTGAAACACTGTCTTCGATATTATCTTTTACTTTACACGAGTTGGCTGAAAATCCAAATGTTCTAAACAAATTGCAAGATGAAATTGACAACGCCAAGCAGTTGCACGTTAATCCAACTTATGACGACATTGATCGGATTAGTTATTTGGACATGGTCATTTCAGGTAGCTCCATGTTTTTAAGTATTTATTTTATTAGTAACATATAGCAGTGAAATTAGATGTATATTAAAGGGTCCGGGTTGAATCGTTTGATTTTCGCTTAAAAGAGATGAGAGATGAAACGGGATCTTAGACACATTTCGTTTGCGTTGTGTTGGTAATAATTTTTCAAAATTGCCCTGAGAGATTATTAGCCAATAAATATTTTTATTATAATAAATACGCCAGTTTATATTTAATATAGAAACGATGCGCAAATGGCCAGAAACTTCAATACAGGACCGAGTTTGTAGCAAGTCGTGTTATATTGAAGATTTTGACGGAAGACGAGTTAAAGTTAGTCTTTAATAAAATATGTAATTAAATTAATTGTCCATATAAGCGCATTGACTTATGTATGATAAATCCAACATTTGTAGATCGAGAAAGGAACACATATGTATTTCCCTACTTTTGCAATTCAGAGAGATCCCCAATATTTTGATGATCCTGACAAATTTAATCCAGACAGATTCTCTGATGCCAATAGAAGAAATATTAATACCTTCATATATTTTCCATTTGGTAATGGGCCTAGAAATTGTATTGGTAAGAACATATTAAGTACCTTCTATTCAAATGAAATATTTGTATGTACCTATATAAGACAAATATTAGCATTTACCTAAATAGTACGAAAATATTCCGCAGGTGTTTTAGTGAATGTTTTAATATCTGTTATTATTGAAGTGGAAATGTAGGTAGCAGTGTTTTCGAACAATTTCAAGCAAATAAATTGTTTTCAGGCTCACGATTCGTCATGATGGAATTGAAAGCAATACTCTTCCGCATTTTAGCAGAATTTAGTTTTGAAGTTTCTACAAAAACAAGCGATTCCATTACTTTGTCAGATAAAAATGCTCTATTGGGACCAGTAAATGGTTTTTGGTTGAAAGTAAAACCCAGAAGTCCTAATTAATAACTATTTTACAGATTCCATTAACTAAAACTAAAATTTTAATTTCACTGATAATCAAAAACTTTAATTAAATTGTTTATCGTCATTTGATTTTTTTTATATACATTAAGGTCTCCTACATTGGAATATACTACTTGTAACGCTACTGTTTCCAGTGAGGTTTTTTAGAATTGTTTCGCATTAGCATACTTTACCATGATATGAATCTCTATTTTAATGTTTCTCCAACAAGTTGGATTACGTACGATATCTGTATAAACGAAAGGCAGCATTTTCATCTATTTAAGTATATATTGCGTACAAACTAAGAATGTGAACTGTGAATTATCGTACAACAGTGGTATATTAATAAAGAATACAATAGAAGTTTTCTTTCATAATAAGCCTATGTCCATTATTAATCAAATTCCACTTTGTTTGTTACACGTTTGCTAACACCTGCTGTGTAAATTGAAATATCTGGAATATTACCAAAATTAATATTAATATTAATATTACCAATTTATTTTCTTATCAAATTATTAATACGCTAAAGTCTAATCTACTGTGTTAGTTCAAACGAGTTAGTTATTAAAACAGCTTGTATTCTTCTACGAAATTGTGGGTATGTATGATAACATTGATCAATTATTTAGACAATGATCTTGTCGATTTCATAACATTCGCAATAAATAAATTGCACTTTCAGAACAAATAATCACATAAAATTACTTCTTTGCAGGAGCCCTAATTGCCATAATGGATATAAATGTATCATTGGTTTTAATTTTTTTATTTCTCATTTTGCTGTATAAATTTTATACAAATAATTTGCATTACTTCAAAAAATTGGACATACCTTTCAAAAAACCAGTTCCATTACTTGGAAACATAGCTAGACAGATATTTGGAAAAGAGCACCGTTTGATGACGATAACTAGACTGTACCATGAATTTTCCGAATACAGGTATGTATCAAATTAAATGCTACTTTTAATACTAAAAATTGGTTATTTTACATAAAGATACATTTGAATTATTTTAGATTCTTTGGCTATTTCGAAGGAAGAACTCCTGTGGTCGTAGTTACAGATCCCGAATTAATTAAACAAATTACTGTTACTGAGTTCGATTCATTTCATGATCGTGCAACTATTTTTGGAAAGGCAGGGAGACCGTTTATTCGAAAGACGGTATTAGGTTTCAAAGGTTGTACTGAGTTAAATTACATTAATAATATACACGTATTACAACATTTCTAAAAATTGAAATTAAAAATCTAAATTTTGTGATAGGAGAGAAATGGAGAAATATGCGTTCTTCCCTTGGTCCTATTTTTACAAGAGCTAAAGTGAAGCAAATGTATGAATTTATGTCTGTCCCTCTGGAACAAACGATAAATTACTTGAAGAAAGAAATCAGCAAAGGTTGGCTGCTAGTTTTCTAATCTCTCTGTTTTAAATTAGAATTTCGAATCAATTATCTCTTTTTAGGGATCGTTGAAAAGGAAAATAAGGATATTTTAAAACGTCTTACTATTGATGTTATGGCCACGATAGCATTCGGTATAAAAGTTAATTCCTTCGAAGAATCCGATAGTGGATTATATAAAAATGCCAAAGACTTTTCAAACTTCAGTGGAATTAAGATAAAACTAATAATGCTTGGCTATGCACTCTTTCCTGCATTTATAAAGGTGCGTGCAAATTTAAATAGATAAAATTCTCCCGTATCCGTGCTCCTTAAAGCAGTACATTAACAAAACAATATATTATATACTAATTCACTCTTGCTCAACAACATGCTAATAATCATATGAAAAGTTTTTATGTATTTATATTAACTTTGTATACACGTTGCAGATGTTAAATTTCTCGATCTTTAATAAATCTTCAGAAGACTTTTTCCATGAATTGATTATTAATAATATAAAGGAACGTGAGCAGAGAAATATTGTTCGACGTGATATGGTCAATTTGATAATGCAACTTAGAAAAAATGCACCTAATCGGAAAGATAATAGTCGGAATTCTGAAAATTCTGCACCAAAAAAAACAGGTATATATATATATATATATATATATTATTAAATTTAACAGATAAGTTGTCACATCAACCTTTTTGAAAATTATTTTACTTTTACATTGTTTAATGAAAAAACCTATTACAAAACTTGATCAATATTTTCAGAATGGGACGACAATATATTAGCTTCCCAAGCAGTTTTATTTTTTGTTGCTGGTATTGAAACAGTGTCCACGACATTATCTTTTACTTTTCACGAGTTGGCTCAAAATCCAGATGTTCAAAAGAAATTGCAAGATGAAATTGACAACGTTAAGCAGTTGCACGTTAATCCAACTTATGACGACATTGAACAACTTAGTTATTTGGACATGGTTATTTCAGGTAGGAGCTTTTAGCTATTCATGTTAATAGTCAAATATTTTAGTATAGTTAGATATATATTGAACGTTCGTCGTTGAATCTTTTATCGTTCGCCGAAATGTTCTAGTCTGAAAAATTCTTAGAGGGTAAACGTGGCTTCAGACACTGTTCGTTTGGGTTATGTTGGTAGAATTTTTTGAAAACTGTCATGCAACGGTAATAAAAGTGACGGAAAGTTAACCAATCAAAAGTATTTTCGTCACAAATGACTTACTCTGCTTATATTTAATATAGAAACGATGCGCAAATGGCCAGAAACTCCAATACAGGACCGAATTTGTACCAGGTCGTGTTATATTGAAGATTTTGATGGAAGACGAGTTAAAGTTAGTACTGAATGAAATATATAATTGAATTAATGGCCCATGTAAGCGCATTGACCAATGTGTAATAAATCCAACATTTCTAGATTGAAAAGGGAACACAAATTTACTTCCCTGCTTTTGCAATGCAGAGAGATCCAAAACATTTTGATAATCCTGATAAATTTAATCCAGACAGATTCTGTGATGACAATAGAAGAAATATTAATTCGTTCGTATATTTTCCTTTTGGTAATGGGCCTAGAAATTGTATTGGTAAGAACATTTATGTATATTTAAATGAAATATGTATATGTACCTATTCAAAACAGTTACGTAGCAGTTACATAAATAGTTAATAAAAAGTACAAAAATATTACATACGTGTTTATAGGGAATGTTCCAATATCCATTATTATTAGGGAATCTAATAAATGGAAAGGTACATAACATGTCCTTTGTTCTATTTTAAGTGAATAACTTGTTCGCAGGCTCGCGATTCGCCTTGATGGAAATGAAAGTAATACTCTTCCACATTTTAGCAGAATTTAGTTTTGAAGTATCTCCAAGAACAAGTGATTCTATTACTTTGTCAGATAAAAATGCTCTAATGGGACCAGCAAATGGATTTTGGTTGAAAATAAAACGCAGAAGTCTTAATTAATAACTATTTTGTTAACTCCATTTCTTAAAATTTGACATTTAATTTCATTGATATATTTGACTTTAATAAAAATTGTGTATATCACATTTTTTTGCGCACTTTTTATAAACACATATATAATTGTCTCTGCGTACTTCTACCAATACAATAACACTATCAATATAATCAAATTTATATACAAATAAATATTTCATTATTTTATTTTATGTATTAATATATGTTCACGCATACTATGTATTATCCCCACTTATAATTGTATTATGTGATCTTCGTTGATATTGCAACCTTCACAGGCGCGGATTGCATGTACCTGTTTCAAATGTTCTGAGTCATTGAGGTATTCGCCCATTGCCAGATTTCGTGAGATCCGTTGATTATTACTAATACGACCAGTGCATATTTCGTTTTACATTGATATTATTGCTACGTTGTTGTTATTTAACGAATAGTTATCAAATTCTTGATAAGCACGAGGAGTGTATATAAAATTTGTCCAGCTTATCACTTACACCAGTGTATTATATATGTCTACTGTGTTAGTTTTATTTTATGTAAAGAAATACGTTTGAAATTGTTGTGGTATGTATTATTGTTTACATAATATTCAAAATTAAGCTTTATTCATATAGTTTTAATACGTTTCCCGTATATATAATATTTTTACTTAAGTCAAACCTAATTATATATCATCTAAATGAGTCTAAATAAAGATACTTTATTACTATTTAATCCTCAAAAAGGGCTGACTACGTGAGAAGTTTTATAATTATGCTAAGTGGAAAAAAGGTAGATTTATTTTTCAATAACCAATTCCAAAACGTTATATTATGGGCAACATTGTTTGCGTAACAAGTAACTTTTGTTATATTAGATAAACCTTAAATAGACGTAAGTGTATTTAGCGGTATTTGGTTGTAGTATGTCAAAATAAGAACTAGGCATACATTTCAAATGAAAAATAGGTATTCCCTTTAAACAGAAATATTAAATATATAATAAAAATGTGAATACAACATAATAACATTAAATATTTTACGTAACAAAACCTGATATTTTACATATTAAACACCGACGACTTGCTTTAAATAATGTTGCCTATAATTGTGATGCCAAGTAAACGAATCAACAGCCAAATCAAGAAATTATATATTTGTTCTGGAAATCGAATCCGTGTCACCGTGTTTAAATTTACCTCCATATAGTTTATTTATAAAAATTTCGAAGTCTAAAATTATATTTATAAGTTTAGTATAGTATTATTAAGGGTGTCCCACGCTTTAATTATTAAACTATATGATAATATTAATGGTATTGATGTACAAATAAAATAATTTATAAAATTCATATTCATTCATAAGATACTTTTTACTTGTCATTGTAGACAATGGTCCAGATAAGGATATCAGGACTAAGACATTTTCTACTTGAAATAATCATGATAGAAATTTGTGTCATGTCATAGTTGTTATTGAGTAAAAAGAAATAAATTAAAAATTGCCTGTAGTTATGGTTGCCTACTCATCAGGCTTAAGATCGATAATGACAACTGTAAGTTTAATATCTGAAATGGACATAATAATTAACTTTTTACCTACACGATTTCCTATATACAGATTTCATATATCACGTCAGTAATCAGCCAGGTTATAAGAGATCCTATTGTACTTGTGTATAAGAAGAGCACCGAAAACAACTAATAAAAAAAAAACATATTTGCATGAATTTTTAGAAGCCATTTTTTTTAGTGATATCTTTATAATTTTTTGATAAACAATCAAGATATTACTTTTTTTTAAACATCATTAGGTTTTCGTAATATTTTTCTCATTTCTCTTTTATGATTTTGCTGACAATTTTAGACACTCCAGATAAGAACAAACATGGAGTTCTCATTCAACTTTTTTGACTTTGTGGTGCTTGTGGGCATCTTGCTTTTTCTCTTGTATGCGTACGGAACCTGGACATTTGACTATTTCAAGAAAAGAAATGTTGCATTCATAAAGCCGCTTCCTATTATTGGTAACATGGCTTCAATAATTCGAAGAACAGAACATCGAATTATGAATATCACAAGGTCTTACTCTGAATTTTCTAATGAAAGGTAAATTACCTCAAATGTTTGCATTTCTCTTGTTTTTAAACTAATATGATTTGTAATGTTTATAATGAAATTAATTAATTACAGATACAGTGGATACTTTGAAGGCAGAAATCCTCAGTTGGTTCTTAGAGATCCGGAACTTATTGGTCTGGTTGGAATTAAAGACTTTAGCAATTTTGTTGACCGAAGAACGTTCTTTGATGCAAAAACTGACCCTCTGTTTGGAAACAGTCTTTTAGGATTATCAGGTAAGCCAATCAAGGTAATTTCAAATGCATTAAATTGATTTGATAAAATAGTACTTATTATTGCGATACAGGTAATAAATGGCGTGATATGCGATCAACACTGAGTCCCGCTTTTACCGGAAATAAGATGAAGTCAATGTACATCCTAGTCTCTGACTGCGCTGCCCAAATGGTAGAGTACCTGAAAGCTGAGTCTAAAAAAGGTAATACGATATAGTTTAGGAAAGTTGGACAAAAACAAAATTTAATAGGTTTTGTAATGCTAAGAACTTTAAGAAATATAATTAAGAGTTTCTTTAATTTAGGTCCAATCATAAGAGAGCAAAAAGATATGTTCACCCGTTACACGAACGATGTAATAGCCACCGCAGCATTTGGAATCAAAGTCGATTCTTTTGGTCAGCCAAACAATGAGTTCTTTAAGAAGGGTAACGAGTTATTTGATTTTTCTGGGGCTAAAACCAGGTTCAAATTTTTAGGATTAACAATATTTCCAGCATTAATGAAGGTATTTAATATTGAATGTATTTGAATTTGCTTTCTACAAATTATTGATAGTTATGTTTTAATAACGTTGCTTGCTTAAAAAATATTCCAGGCATTGAAAGTTGGACTCTTTAATCAAGAAATTTCATGGTTCTTTGGTAACTTAGTTATCAATACAATGAATGTACGAGAAGAGAAGAATATACTTCGCCCTGATATGGTAAATCTATTGATTCAAGCCAGAAGAAATACTTTATCACACGACAATGAAAGCAGTGATAGTGTTAAAGATGCTGGGTTTGCAACTGTGGAAGAATCTAACGTTGGAAAGGAAGTTAAGAAGAGAGGTAAAACAACTGATATAAATAAAAAACAAACGTGTATACTTAAAATATTTCTCTTCAATTTAGAATGGTCAGATACTGAACTTGCAGCACAAGGACTACTATTTTTCATCGCAGGATTTGAAACGATATCGACTGCTCTCTGCTTCACTGTTCATGAGTTAGCTGTAAATCAAGATATACAACAAACCCTTATTGAAGAAATTGATGAAGCTAGAGAAAAATATGGGGTTCCTACCTACGAGAACATTCATAAACTGAACTACTTGGATATGGTTGTCTCAGGTATCACAAATTGATTTGATTTTAGATTTGAAAAATATATAGAATCACAATTGTAACTTCAATAGTTTAGAATGAATATAACCTTAATTATATCATATCTTATTCAGAATCATTGAGAAAATGGCCACCAGGACCTATTCTAGATCGAGTTTGTGCGAAGGATTATACTATTAATGATGTTGATGGCAAACCAGCATTCACAGTTAGTGTTACAAAGATTGTCGTAGTGATAAAGATATGTCGCATTTAAAATTTGAAATAATGCATTTACTTTCAGATTGAGAAAGGAAGAGTTATTCTTATTCCTGTCTATGGTATACATCATGACCCTCAACATTATCCTGATCCTGAAAGATTTGATCCCGAACGATTTTCTGAAGAAAACAAAAGAAATATAAAACCAAATACCTTTATACCTTTTGGAGTGGGACCCCGTAACTGTATTGGTACGTAATTTGTAAATGTAGTTATAAAAATTCATTATTTTAATTCATTCAATTCAATTTTAAACTTATTGATGATGTTTTAGGATCTCGATTTGCACTTATGGAACTGAAAGCTATCTTGTTCCACATCCTATCGGAGTTTACTTTTGAAGTTTGCTCAAAAACACAAATACCAATGGTTATTTCACCAAAGAATCCTTTACTTAGACCTGAAAATGGTTTTTGGTTGGAATTGAAACCCAGAGTAAAAGCATAGGTTAGTGATTTTAGGTTTTGCAATAAAAATATGTAAAAAGAATCATATACAAATATAGAAGTTTTCTTCATGAATGATATATCTTAGAGAATGAAAGTAAGAATAACTAACTCTCTGTTAACCACAAAATATAAACATACTGTAATATTTTTTACTTGACGTTACATTATATTATTTAGCTTAACATAATTTTGTTACATAGTCAATAAATGTAGAAAATATTAAATATCTTTATTTATACATTAATTTATTATATATATTTATGTCTGCCATTCTGCAATGGGCTTGTGTCCTATGTCTTAATTTCTATAAAAGTGTACTATATATTGATAAAGTGGGTTACTAGAACCTCAAATGTTCAATTATTTTTTAATAACTCCTTATATGTTAGGAGATATTAACAATTAAAAAAGTCATTTTGTCTCTTTAATTATTAAAGGGATTCAACGTTGTACAAACTCCAAATGCATGTGACATCACAATCCTTGTGTAAGGTTACCAACCTTACAGATCATAAATCTCTGCTATATGTATTTATATATCAAAATATCAAATATTATTTACAGTTATTTCTAGGAACAATAAAATTTCAATATTATGTCTGCCTAAACAGGGTTAAATAAAGTAAAAACTTATTATTCTTTGACTTGACTGGATTGTTTGAGTACCAACAGCTACAAAACATTACCACAACACTGACCTACTCAACAAATAACTGACGTTAAAATGCATTTCATGTCATACAAATATGGCCGACCATTTCTAGCGCTAAAACTACAATTCCAATTTTTAATTGCTATATCTCCGTCAATATTTAGATATTTAATAAAATAGACACGCCAATACACATTTATTAACATCAATTTTAATCAACAATTGAAAAATCGACCACTAAAAAATGAGGACACAAGCCCATTATAAATGGCAGACATAAATCCAGACCATAAAAATTACCCTATAAAAATGTTTGTAAAAGGTAAACTATTTTATATATTTTCTAATTTCTGTATGTAATTATTGTATTAAATAATAATAAAATAAATTCGTCTAAATGTGAATTATTATTTTTATTTACTACTTCAATTTACGTAATTTTTTTAACTGAATACAAATGGAATTTTGATGAATGTGTTTCAACATCTATATCATTTTATATGAGGCTTATATTGACAATCCCACCAAATCGTGTTGCTATAATGTGAAAATCATGTAATTCTTATTTACCTGCTATATTTGTTTTTAATATTTAAATAATGCTGGAATGAATATTGTAATTAGTATTTCATCATTGAAATATTCAATTTGGCATATTGTTTATCTTATCTAGTTTTATTTATTACGATCGCTATAATCAGTGATCATCAGTCAATATCTTATGCGCAAAAAAGAACAATTGTCTGTGGCTTCCAAACCAATCCTTAATAAATGAAATCGGACTAAAATGAAATTTTTGACAGATTTACATTAGATTTATTAGAATTATTTATAAACTAATTGCTTTAGTAAGAATGTTAGCGTTAGAAGCGATAAGCCCCAATTTAAAATTTGTCTGCGTCTCCATGAAATTGACTGTAGTGTTCAAACACATAGCCATCGATTCAACAATAGGCTTGTGAACAATGTCTTAATTTCTATAAAACTATTGAAAGAATATATTATCGCTAATATAACTGGCTATATTTTAGAAAATATCATCAATTAAAGTCATTTTTTCTGGTTAATTACTAAAGGGATACAACATTATATAAAATTCAGATGTATGATACGTCACATCCTGCAGATTTATCATCTCTGTTATACAAAAGACACGTATTAAAGACCTACTAACAGCTGAGTTGTGTATCTCATGAAATATTATATTACAAACGTTGCGGACAAGAAAAAATAATCTCGATTACTTATTCTGTAAAGTACTGTGCATATCTAAAACATTCGATAAAATTGATATTTAAATTCAGTTAACATTTGAATATTTAAAAAAATAAAAACGTTAATACAAATATATTTAAATTTATTTTAATAGAAAATTCAAAACATGATTCCTAAAAAAAGTCACAAGCCCATTCCAAAAGAAAATAAGAAAAAAAATAAACTTTAGACTTACGTATCTTGCATACAAACTGCCTTTAGGGCCTCCAATTTAGTTCATCCACCTAGGACGTGAAAGCAGAAGAATCCGTCATTTGAAAGCAATATTTTTAGGAATGAACCAATATCTGGAAAAAAAAACAAATAATCTTAAGCTGTGATTAAAAGAAACAATGTTTAACAAGATAAATATCAGCTTAAATATGATAATCTAAAATGATTGATAAGTTGGTTTATCTTGCAGTTATTAAAGAACTGTAATTACAATTTTTGTAGCATGCAACATTACGTATTTCAGCAGAATAATAACAAGTGAGTGTCAACGTGTTGTCGAGTTGTCGAGTATTGTTCTGCAAGTCTGGTAACACGTTTCATCAGCAACGCGGCACGGAATTAAGGTGATGAAATATTTATCCAAATTTGTAGGCATGGCGGTCATCAACACAATCGCAGGATCGCTGTAACTCTGCGGAAATGAAACGGGGTGTGACGAGAGGAGAAGAGTGAGTAGGTATATGTTATTTACAACGTTTTATTACAATAGTTATTAAATTCCTAATCTGATTCGAAAATTTCAGATATCATAAGTCAATTGTAATATCAATAAATCAATCTTTCAGTTCATTAGTGATACATCGAATATTAAGTTTTGAAATACCGACAAAAACGAAATACCGAATATTTCATATTACTGCATTTTCAACAAAAATTTTGATTTTTCAGAGTTGATGGGCGTCGGAAATATGTTACAAAATAGGTACATAGGGTCATTAATCATAGGGTCATTATCTAAATTATGTTGCTTATGCCCACTCCAAAGTATAGGACTTATTTTGAAATTTATTTAACATCGGCTGATTGCTTATGGATAACTGAAGCGGCCTAATCTTTTCTGAAATAAACCTTTGAATAATCATTTAATGTGAATGGGCGTATAAAAAGTTACAAAATATGTAGCTGTCGTCATATGAAAATACATTTAACAACGTCTATTATTTCTAGACAATAAATGATGAAACTCTTATTTTATAATAATATTTGTTTTACCCCAAATTAATGCAAGCCAGAATTGGACCCTTATTCTGAATTGTAATTTTCAAAGTTTAGTATTTTAGCATAACAACATAACAAGAGACGAAATTAATAAAAATAATGTATGCTAATGAAATCTTCTCATCTACGTTAGGCATTAAAGTCATTATAAGACATTTCTACAATCTTTACCTATTTTTGAAAATCTCAGATTCCTTGTATCATACTTCATGTGTATCTGTGCCATTCGGGCTCAGTAAACATTTGGTGAAGTGTCCCTTTTTGTGACGTTTCTATCACTATTTCCCTTCAATTATAGTTCGCATCAAGTTTTCTTCATTTGTATTCCGACAGGTGGAGTTGTTCCGTCACCCGATAAAACAGACATTTCATATGAACGATTGTGAGAAACTGAACTATAAATGAACTCTTTCATGACAAAAAAATCATATGTATCTCCAATATGATGTCAAAGTGACTCCAAAATGTTCTAAAAAGCAAGATGTTTAAATTTTGAATAAATTATACACAATAGAAAAGAAGAAACTTCGAGAATAAGACAACATCTTGCATCAACAAAAAGAAAATTTAAGCGCCGGATATTGATAAAATTAATTATGAAATATTTTTTTTTATCTTAAGATATTGCTAAACAATATTGTGAAATTCATTAAAATAGGTAATGAGCATTATCAAAATTTATACAGATAAAAAAGAATGAATCATCGCAAATGTTGTTTACTCGCACTATACGTATTTCTACACAGCCATAAAAGCGAGGTTGCGCGGACCGCGCTCAGTATTCAGTTGTACAGAACACTGTTACCCGTTCACACATGGTACAAGGACCATCATAAGGCATCAGCTACATTGCTCTCAAGTAAGTTCTTGATATTTGAAAATTATAATAAACAACGCAAAAAATGGCATAGCTGCCTTTGCTGTAGTTTTTATTTTTGCATTATATAATTGTTATCGTAAAATTTTCTAATCTCTATTAAATATAAATACTCTATTTGTTATAAAGACTTTCATGTCACTAGTTATTATGTTAAATTTGTTGACATGTTAAACAATTGTAATACGTTAAAGGTGAATGACACCTTATATACACAAGTTAAAGAAAATTACGTAATTATAAGTTACGTTATAATTATTGTAAAGCCTCAATTAGTAGGAGGATCGCGATTGTGTGCGCAGAAAGATCTTGTCGTGAGGCTGCCTAGAACCGCCATCGGTGCAGATCTTGGTGTTAGTAGCAAATTTAATAGTATAGTAACTGTTAGACAATATTTATTAAGTTTTTTTTAAATATTGTGACTAAGTAGAGTAAACATATAAATAACACTTGCTAAATGTTAATTTTTCTCGTTTACGACGATATCTTTGTTACGACGCATTTGAAGTTTTTAAAACGTGTTTTGGGGCAAAATTAATTTATTAAATTAATTAGTATTTAGCATATTTTAGAGAAAATGTATGTCTGTGCATATTTATCTCATTTTAAAAATAAATAAAATATTTAAATAAAAATAAATGTTATGTTGCATATTTTACTTGTAATTTTTTTTTACTTTCATATTTCCCAAAAGTTATTATATGCGCAAATTTAACTGTTTTTATTATCCGGGCAATATTGATTAATAAGTTTTATATATTTTAGATATTTCTTCAATCAAAAATGGACCTAACATTTACGTATACAGATTGGGCGCTCCTCTTAGCCGTTCTCGCGGTACTTTTCTACTTTTACACCACATGGACTTTCGATTATTTCAAAAAACGAAATATCCCCTTCGCAAAACCAGTACCACTTTTAGGAAATCTCGCTAGATCGACATTCAGAAAAGAAAATCAACTTTTTACTTTGAATCGAAGCTACACGGATTTTCCAAATTGCAGGTAGGTTGACCTCTGACTATTTAAATGATCTAATGTATTGACACGGTTTGTTTGTAAAGAAATCAAAGATTTATTATAAACATTCTTCAAACCGTGTACAATTCAATATCGGAATAGTGTGGCGGTGAGTTACAATGTATATTGCGGGTAATAGAATATGCCCTCTTACAATCCAATGATTGCTTTTTGTTCAAGGTCATCATAAATATTTTTTGTTATGCTTGGAACTTGGTTTAATAGTTTAATTACACGTCTGACAAACCATAATTTTTTTTGAAAATTTTAAAGGTCCCTTGTCTAATGTTTATATAGCATTTAACCGTTGCAACGTTCAGTAATCCGCACGGTAACTGTCGCACCTTACAAAGTATATTATCTCATGGCCTCGCAAAGATTTGCCACCCCGGGGTCTCGCAATGGCTAAGGCCGCCTCTGGCGGTGAAGATGAGTGAAACTGTATTAAAAATAACAGAGTTATGCTTGCGAATTTTTGATAGGTTATTTTACAAATTACTTCATAAGATATAAATAACTTTAATCGGCTAGGCTCTAATCAGTGGCGACAGATTACGAGTCTGGCGATAACATTTAAAAATATCAGTCCTGTATAAATACCATCAAAAGTTAATAATATTTCTAAATAAACACTCAGTGGATTTTTAAACTCTCATCTTTACTCCTTCTTCTACGTGAACATTTACATCTAGAAAATTATGAATGGACCTTTTTTCAATAGATACTCCGGACAGTTTCAGCTACGTACGCCTGTGTTTATGATCCGCGACCCAGAGTTGATTCGACAAATTGCAGTTAAAGATTTTGATCACTTCCCTGATCACACTTCATTAATTGATGCAAAAGCCGATCCGTTGTTCGGAAATAATTTAGTGGTTATGACAGGTATATATTATATTTATACACCTCTTCTAAATAAAAAGAATAAGAGCTAAGACATGCTAATTTTAGGACAAAAATGGCGAGATATGCGTTCTACACTGAGTCCTGCGTTTACAGGAAGCAAAATGAGAACCATGTATACGTTGGTGTCCGATTGTGCAAAGGAAATGTCTGCGTATTTAATGGAGAAATCTAAATCAGGTAAACCATTAAATATTTATAAAGAAATAGAAACATTATAACAAATGTTTAACTAAATTATTATCGAATAGGTCCAGTAATTATGGATATGAAGGATTTGTTCACAAGATACACAAATGACGTCATAGCCACCTGTGCATTTGGAATTAAAGTAGATTCATTCGGAGAACCTGAAAATGAGTTTTATAAAATGGGAAAAAGAATTACCAATTTTACAGCTTTAGAATCAGTATTAAAATTTTTAGGATATGCTTTCTCTCCGAAGTTAATGACGGTATATTTTTACATGAAAGGTTATTAAGTATGTTTGTTAATTAAAATAGATTTTATAATACTAAATATTGACAGGCTCTTGGTGTTAAATTATTGGACAATAAGGCTAGCAATTTTTTGCGTACTTTGGTACTTGAAACTATTGAAACCCGAGAAAAGGAGAATATCATCAGACCAGACATGATCAATTTGTTGATGCAAGCACAAAAGGGTGCTCTAACTCATGAAAATCAAGCAGATGATCTTGATGCAGGATTTGCTACTGTTAAGGAATCTTCTGTAGGAAAGGCAACACACGACAGAGGTATATTTGATATTTAAAGCGATGTTTTCTTTCAAATAGTAGGGAATAGTTGATATGAATGTTCTTTTTAGTATGGACGGATGATGAGGTTGTGGCGCAGGCCGTTATTTTCTTCCTCGCTGGTTTCGAAACAACGTCTACGCTTCTTTGCTTTGCCGCTCATGAGTTGGCAGTAAATCCAGATGTTCAGAAAACACTTCAGAAGGAAATTGACGAGGCTAAACAACATGGGACTCCTACTTATGAATCTATACAAAAATTAAACTATTTGGACATGGTTGTTTCAGGTATTCAGTTATTATTCTTGTAATGTTATTATAATGTGACATTTAACTTCATTTAAGAATTGTTTTTCAGAGTCATTAAGGATGTGGCCACCTGCTGCTATAACAGAACGGTTATGCGTAAAACCATACACTATAAACGACTCTGAAGGGAATCCAGAAGTTGTGGTAAGTTCTCGTATATATTTTAAATGATTCCGATTCATTATATTCTTTACTGTTTATAATATTTATTCCGTCATAATATTTATTTGTGTACATTGCTATTGCAGATTGAAAAAGGAGTGACAGTGTTATTTGGAATTTACGGTATGCAACACGATCCACAGTATTTTCCAAATCCTGATAAATTTGATCCTGAAAGATTTTCTGAGGAAAATAAAAAAAATATTAAACATTTTACGTACATGCCTTTTGGTGCTGGTCCAAGAAATTGTATTGGTAAGTTCAGCGAAAATTATAAAAAAGAAATTGTGAGATATATAGTTACATTTGTTGTAATCAGGTTCCAGATTTGCGTTAATGGAAACAAAGGCAATTTTGTTTCACATTTTGTCCGATTTTACCCTTGAAGTTTGTTCGAAAACTACGGTACCGTTAGAACTTACTAAAAAGTCACCCGTGATGCAACCTGAAAATGGATTCTGGTTGGAGCTAAAGCCAAGAACATAGTAAGGAGAAATACTTAAGAGTACTTTGTATGTTATTCAGATTCAGATGTTGTTCATTGTGAATTTTATTTTATGTGATAGTATGTTTTCAATTTGTGTTTTATTAAAATATTAGTGTTAGAACGAGTACATTGAGATTATATTAATGTTCCATTTTGTGTATTAAAAATAAAATATTTATATAAATAACAATTCTGGTTTCATTATAGTCTAGAACTTTTCCCAATACTTTAATTGCCTTTCAAATTATTAACAGCCATTAACATTAACTTATTATAAAAATATAAATGTAATTAAATGTATCTTTTAACCCTAGGATCATTACTGATTATTCGTGGTCGTATAAGTGCTCTACACATATTGGAAAAGCACAAACATGGTTAAAACAAATATTCGTATGTTATTATGTGTGCTTTATGCCGCTTTCAAACGGAAACGTTCGAGTATGAAAGACTATGTCTACACGAACACAGAGTAATAAACAGCGCTTATTTCTGTAATAATGAAAATGACTCATATATAAATTGGTTTAACCTTCAAATAATTTAGGTGGGGATAAGATCGATCCAGCACTAGACTAGACATACGTTTCAAACAACAAAAACAGTATTCATTCATAAATGTTATTTTCAGACAGCAAGCATGTAAACAACATAAGCATGCTGTTTTGTGCAATAAGTTTAACGAATTAAAATAATACAAACTTACAGTCTTATCTAACTTTGTTTATATACTAGTAAGTGAGTAAATAACACCACGCGTACACAGAGTATTCCTATGAAATTATCAAGAGCTAATTGTTATCAGTATTCTTTATTTCAACAGTGAACATATTTTAATCGGTCTATATTCCTGACATATAAAATCTTAGCATGTCTGGTTAATAAAAAGAAACTGATCTTATCTCAGTTATTCTTTAGCCCGATTCGAGTTTGCCGTGGACCGTGACCGTAACAGTGAAGATAAAAAATAAATTACTTAACTAGCATGTAAGTACATAATTGCCATCATAAAAAAACGTAATATGTTATTGTTATTAACTGACTATGTTTCTATAATTACATTTTTCTCACTATTTTAAATATAATATATTATTTTTACGTGCGCATTACATAGTTACAATATGTTTAAATGCTCCAACGTCTTTTTTTTTCTGTCCCTATTTTTTTGTACTTCTCATTGTATTTTGCCAGGTCAATTTTCACTATCCCTTCTTATTGTTGTATCTCTTCTTCTCTCGCCACTTTCTACTTCTACCCTCTTCTATCATTCTCTCTGCCTCTCGTACTATTTTCAGTATATCGCTCTATTTTCGCTAAGTAAATTTTATTAGCCCATAGCGATTTTTTTATTCAATTGATCTAGAATTAAATAGATTTTTCTTCTATTACAGAAGCATTTTAGGTACGAATATGGGTTTCACATTGAGTTTTGCAGATTGGTTGCTGCTTTTAGGAGTCGCAGTTGCATGTTTGTATGTTTACTGTACCTGGACTTATGATTACTTCAAAAAAAGAAATGTACCTTTCGAAAAGCCAGTACCATTGTTTGGAAACATGACAAGAGCCATATTTAGGCAGGAAAACCCAATATCAGTCATGTGTCAAAACTATAAGAGTTTTCCTGAAAGCAGGTAACTATTGACATTAAACAGAAATGCTTAGATAAACGATAAAACATTCCGTATGTGGTTGCTAATTTATTTTATTTGAAAAGATATACAGGATTTTTTGCTTTGAGACAAGCAGGGTATTCGATACGGGATCCTGAATTAATTAGACAAATTGGAGTAAAGGACTTTGACAACTTCGTTGATCACCAAACTATTTCTCATGCTGTTGAAGCAGATCCACTATTTGGAAATAACTTGTTTGCTTTAAAAGGTACTAATAATGGCGGATTCTGTTAACTTAAAAACTTTATGTTTTTTTTCATGAGCTTTAAGTCATTGAATAGTTATTCTATTGATTATTAAGGACACAAATGGCGAGATATGCGTGCCACCCTTAGTCCTGCGTTCACAGGAAGTAAAATGAGGCTCATGTACACGTTGGTCTCCGACTGCGCCAAGCAAATGTGTACCCACTTATTAAACGAATCGAAGTCAGGTAAGTCCATAACAAAGAAACTGGTAAAATGGTCACAATATTAAAAGTTATTCCACCAACAGGTCCTCTTATTCTGGATATGAAGGATTTGTTCACAAGATACACCAATGACGTCATAGCTACGTCTGCGTTTGGCATAAAAGTAAATTCGTTAGGAGAACCTGAAAATGAATTTTATAAAATGGGGAAAAAAATCTCTGATTTCACATCTCTATCATTCTTTTTTAAGATTATAGGATATTTATGTTCTCCCAAACTAATGAAGGTATTAACATTTTACATAGTTTTTGTTTTTATACTTTTCTTCATGAAGAAATTTAATCAGGCTCTAGGCATTACAATTTTGGATAAAAAGACGAGTTCTTATTTCCGTGATTTGGTACTGGAAACGATGAAAACTCGGGAAAGGGAAAATATCATCCGACCTGACATGATAAACCTGCTAATGCAAGCACGAAAAGGGACACTAACTTTTGAGCAGCAAGCAGATACCCAGGATGTAGGATTTGCTACAGTGGAAGAATCGTCCGTAGGAAAGGCAACACATAAAAGAGGTGTGAGGCTACATTTACAAGTAGTTTTTTGTCTATTCTGCATATTTTTAAATCCATGTTTTCAGTTTGGACGGATGATGATTTAGCAGCACAAGCATTTTTATTTTTTGTTGCTGGTTTCGAAACTACTGCAACTCTTCTTTGTTTCGTTGCTAGTGAGTTGGCAATTAATCCTGATATTCAAAAAATGTTACAAGAAGAAATTAACGAAGCCAAAGAGTACGGAGTACCCACCTATGATTCAATTCAGAAGCTAAAATATTTGGATATGGTTATTTCAGGTGGAGACTAAAAATTTCATAATATTGTAGATATTCTGAAAATGTTATATAGTTAACATTTGTTCCAGAAACGTTAAGAAAATGGCCGCCAGCTCCGTCAACAGATCGCACGTGTTTAAAACCGTACACTATTAAAGATTTTGATGGAAATCCCGAAGTTGTGGTAATTGTAAATCTCATCATACCTTATTATAAGTATACTAAAAGAATATGTTCTAATTTTTTGATGATATTATTCATATTTAAAAGCGACCACAAAAGCTTCCTAAACTGTTTTCTAAAATCTTCTTTTTTAATATTCTTGCGGTTTGAATCCTAGGAACGTACAAAACCTAAACTTGTTATAAGTTAGTAATTCTCTTATGTAATATTACTTAATAATTCGAAATAAGGAGATGAACTCACAAGCATAATAGACGAGTCAAATTGTTAAGATGGTGTATTTACTACCTTGGGTGTAATTTAATTTTTCTTAATATAATACTATTTTAAAAACCTAATAACATAACTAATTAGTTATTGTTACTTTTTTTTAATTAGTTAATAATATTACAGATTGATAAAGACATAGGATTGATGTTTCCAATTCATGCTATTCACCATGATCCCAAATATTATCCGGACCCTGAGAGATTTGATCCCGAAAGATTTTCGGAAGAAAACAAGAAAAATATTAATCCTTTTACATATATGCCTTTTGGCGTAGGTCCCAGGAATTGCATCGGTATAAATTATATAATATTTTCTAAGCCATATATACTGAATTTATACATTGACGAATAATATTTTCTCCTGTAGGTTCCAGATTCGCTCTAATGGAAACAAAATTAGTGCTGTTCAATATTTTGTCAGAATTTACTTTTGAAATTTGTCCTAAAACATCGGTACCATTGGAACTTTCTAAGAAATCATTTGCAATGAAACCTGAGAATGGATTTTGGCTCGAGCTAAAACCAAGACAATAGAAGGAGAACTTAAAACAAGACATCTTTTACCTTCTTATTTTTTTTTTCACAAATCAACACCCTCCTATATTATATCATTATATATTTGTTGTGTTTGTATATTGTATTAACGGAAATATTACTTTGAAATTAAATATAATAATACATATAATAATGACTTATACTTATATTTAACCTTTAAGATCGTTTATATATGCTTTTTCTTATTAATTAAGATTAATTTTTTAATTAAAAGTACTATTTCTAAGTTTTTGAAAATATTAGTCAGAATCTTCGTGATGTCACATCATATAAAATACGACTTCCAAAAAACCAAATTAGACTTAAAGAAATGTTCTTTCTTTCAAAAGTGTGGCACGACATACGTTACTGCGTTTGTATCATAAGTGAGTTCATATGATAATATTCCACCAATTAACTTTCAAACGTATGGTCACTACAAACGTCATAGTTACTAAAATAGATTAACTTTTTATTCAATACCACATTCCAGAATAGTAGATTAGAATTAGAGGATGGTTTAAAAAAGTATAAACAAAGTAACCAAAATGTTACGCAGGAAGATACATGCTGATACTGTCTGCAATATAAATACAAGTGATAACGCAAGAAAACATACAATGTGACTAGTACGTTATAAATTTCTGTTTTATTAATTTAAAAACTATATACATAAAAAATAATACATAAAATGTTTGTTTCATTAACATAACACATTTACATAATAAGTTTTGTGTAAATTTACGGTTTGATTAAATGTTGTGTTTAGAAGAAAATAATGAAATAATGTAAAATTTCTATCTTATTCAAATTTATAAATACTAAATATTGGTTGTGCAATAACAAACTCAATCGAACTTCTATTTTATATTATCAATGACCCGACGTAATCGATCTATTATCTATAGTATCTATGCTTTATAACAGTGATTATATTTTAATCTTATGAAAGTATAATCTTGTTGTCAGTGTCGTAGATAGGATGCAACAACCGTCGACCATCCTAGTATAAATACCGGATATTTCTGGTTACACCACTGCTGTATAAAAGCACAGTGTGGGTGTGTTATTCCGCAGTCCGAATCCGAAATTGATAGAGAAGAGTATATGTGAAAATAATTAGTTAAAATTATTTAGTGAGTAATTGTCATTATAAAATAAACAAATTAAATGCTTAAAAAAGGTGTATGGTATTCTTACATGAAGTGACTTAAGTTGAGCATTACTGTATTATTTATTGTTTAGTAAATTTTCAATCAAAGAATTTAGTGATTGATTTTTAATACACTAGCTATTTATATTTTACAAGTTGTATTTATTGACGCTAACAGTGAAACACCAAGTTTTCCAAATCGAAAGACTTCAGGAAAGACACAAGTTTTTGCAAGGTTCTTCACATTGGAAAACATGGTTTTTTACTATTGGTATAGTAAACTTTATCCAGAAACTGTATTATTTGGAGACATTAAGATATGAAATATATTTTTGTAACTTGGCTGGCATGCGAACCTTTCTCTTGATCAGTATCTTTTGCATGAGTTTTTGGTATTGGTATCCTAATTTTCACAAATAGCGTTTCAAATTCGTAAAATGGAATTATGTACTTAGAATACTAATGATACGCTAGCATTAAGCCAAACTATCTTAGAAATATCGTTAGCGCATCCAGTATTTCAATTGATAATAATGATAACCGAAATTTCGACTATGGTTGCTCAGTACTCCCCACAATGGGTAATACTGTACGGTAATTTTACTAAAACAAAACTAAAAAGTGTTAGTAATGGTAATGACAATGTCATTTTTCTTATCAATACGTTGCACATGACTGGCAAATTTAATTAATAACATTAATGACAGATGTTTAATTAATTCAAATTATGGTTTAATTTTTATTTTCGTATTTTGATATTTACTAATTTTTATTAATGCACAAGATTAATTAATTAATTATAACAGCATCTCAAACCTTCGCAAATGTTTATATAACTTTTGTAAAAGATAATTGTAGTTATTTAATAAATTTTTCTTATATTACAGTAAGACTTCAGTAAGGAAAATGGATTTTTCGTTGAGTTGTGTAGATTGGTTGTTGCTACTGGGAGCAGCGGTTGCATGTTTATACTATTACAGTACCAAGAATTACGGGTATTTCAAAAAACGGAATGTACCCTTTATAAAGCCAGTGCCATTATTTGGAAATAATGCAAAATCAATTCTAAGACAAGAGAATCAAGTACACACCTTTAGTCGAACCTACAACAATTTTCCTGAAAGCAGGTAACGATTATCATCGTGACATGAATGTTTCGCTAGTCGATAACGTACAGTGATAAAACGTATCTGAAGTAATATATTAAAATACAAAATTCATTCAACAGGTACGTAGGATTTTACCAGTTTAGGAGCCCTGCTTATATCATACGGGATCCTGAATTAATAAAGCAAATTGGAGTGAAGGATTTTGATAGCTTCCTTGATCACAAATCATTTGTAGATACCTATACAGATTTACTCTTTGGAAATAGTTTATTTATTTTGCAAGGTAACCTTTAGTACAGTAAATTTGTTACTGAAAGGTATAATTTTGTATATAATTAATTATATTAAATATTTAGGACAAAAATGGAAAGATATGCGCGCCACACTCAGTCCTGCCTTCACGGGAAGCAAAATGAAACTTATGTACACGTTGGTGTCCGATTGTGCAAAACAAATGTCTGCTCATCTTTCAAAGGAATCGAAGTCAGGTAAATTAAAGTGATATTAAAAACTGTAAGGACCGAGGTGATAAGAAGTCCGCAAATTATGAATAAATAAAAAAAACTGTATTACCAACAGGTCCTCCTCTTATTGTGGATATGACGGATTTGTTCACAAGATACACCAATGACGTCATAGCTACTTGTGCGTTTGGAATAAAAGTAGATTCGTTAGGAGAGCCCGAAAATGAATTTTATAAAATGGGAAGAACAGTCACGGATTTCTCATCTATATTAACTTCTCTAAAGTTTATTTTACTTATGTTAAGTCCTAAACTAATTGGGGTAATGTAATTCTGTATAGTATATACTATACACAATAAAAAAATACATTCGTTTTCTAATAAATGACTTATTTCATAAAGAATATTATCAGGCTCTAGGTCTTGCGTTTTTGGATAAAAAGAGTAGTCTTTACCTCCGTGATTTATTCCTTAACACGATGAAAACCCGTGAAAAGGAAAATATCATCCGACCGGATATGATTAATCTATTAATACAAGCACGAAAAGGAACACTTACTCATGAGCAAAAAGCTGAGGGACAAGATGCAGGTTTCGCCACAGTTGAAGAATCCTCCGTAGGAAAAGTCACGCATAAAAGAGGTAAATAATTTCTTTTGAAACTCGTTGTTTGTCCTAAATGAATTATCATGAAACTTTTACGCAGTCTGGACAGATGACGAACCAGCAGCGCAAGCAATTATATTCTTTTTCGCTGGCTTTGACACTACATCAAATCTACTTTGTTTTACTGCTCATGAATTGGCAGTCAATCCTGATATACAACAGATCCTTCTAGAAGAAATTGATGAAGCTAAACAACATGGAACACCCACTTATGATTCAATACAGAAGCTGAAATATTTAGACATGGTTGTATCAGGTAGGAACTAAAGTTTATATTTGACAATATCTACATTTCCAAAACTGAATGGACTTAATATGTTGCAGAGACGTTAAGAAAATGGCCACCAATTCATTTGACAGACCGCAACTGTTTAAAGGCGTACACTATTAGAGACTTTGACGGAAATCCAGAAGTTGTGGTAATTATTTTTTTAAATAATGATATAACAGTACTAAGGAAAGTAATGTTTTTAAATTCTATACACATAAAGCAACAACGTAATTAATTTACTTTTAAATCCTTAACCTCTTATTATAATTATTGTTTTTCTAAATCGACTCTTCAAATATGTATGAATTCGAAAGTATTTTCGCTATATGATATAAGTTACACAGTTAGAAACATAACGCTTGGGTTAGCTTGCACCACGCTAACAAGTTAAATTCGCACAATGCATTACAATTTCTATGCGAGAGGTAGAGAGGTAGAGGTCTACCTAGATAGTGGTGCTTATTAATAAATTAATAATCATAATTTTCACAGATCGATAAAGATGTTCCTGTAATTTTCCCAATTTATCCTATTCATCGTGACCATCAATATTATCCGGATCCTGAAAGATTTGATCCCGAAAGATTTTCTGAAGAAAACAAGAAGAATATTAATCCTTTCACCTATATGCCTTTTGGTGTTGGTCCAAGGAATTGTATTGGTAAAAATTATATACATGAAATTATACACATGATTTTTTCCAAATAATACATTGCCGATTATATTTTTTCCGTAGGTTCTCGATTCGCTTTAATGGAGGTAAAATCAGTATTATTCCATATTTTGTTAGATTTTACTTTTGAAGTTTGCTCTAAAACTACGGTACCGTTGGAACTTACGAAGAAATCTTTTACAATGAAGCCGGAAAATGGATTTTGGTTAGAACTAAAACCGAGAATATGAGTTTAAAATAAGAAGAAATTATAACTAGTCCACTTTTATACATTTGTACATTGCTTTAATGTAAATATTACTTGAAAAATAAAAATAATAACTTATATAAATAACGACTTGATGATTTTATCAGTTGCACATTACAGATACATTGGTTTCTGCGAAATTTAAATTTAGCAGGATTTTAATTTCGATATTTTTAATTTAGAAGATGAGTTCAATGTATGTACTAAAAAGTATTACGCAATTGTATATTGATACAGTCATCGTTAACCTTCAAACTAATAGTCAGAATGGCGTCCAGTATCTTACATTAGATCAGGGATAGGAAGCCTACGGCACGTGTGTCGCGGATTGTATGCTTTAGCACGCCAACAGTTTGCAGTGATTCAGTATTATTCAATTTAGCGTGAGACCTAGAAACGAAAAAGTAATTTAAGAGAGATTGGTACGTGAGTAATTCCTTAAGTAATATTTGTACATTTATTGTAGTATAAAATAAATTGTCCATCTCTGCAGATGAACACAACATCTCATTCTCATAATAACGCACTGGTGTTATGTTCCAGGCAGCATACAAACATATCGACTATGATGTGTAGGCAATGTGTAATAGAAAGCAAGCAAAGAACCAAATCTATTGAATTCCAACAAACGAGAACAGCTTTACAACAAAATAATTTTAGTGCTCACTGTTATCTTTGTTATCAGTGTTTTTTAACTGTGAATATATTTTAATTTATATCAAAATATAATCACTGTTGTATTTATATTTATAAAGAAATGTTGTTCATGATAGGAATACACCTCAAATAATACGTAGTTTGACCTCAAGTTGGCCTGCATTAGTGTTACTAGAAATAAGTGAAAATTACTTAGTGAGCATGTAAGTTATAATTATTAAAAAAATATTAGAATATGAAATTGCCTTAAACTGTATTATATTGCATCTATCTGTTTTCTTAATCTTTACAATGCGTGTAAATACATACATATCTTTATATAGTACAGATACTTTTAGACGTAAATTATTCGTAAATACTAGGTTTGTATGAGAACCTCTCTCTCTCAATTAGTGTCTTTTGTATGAGCCTTTCTGTGCCTCATCACAATGGGTAATCCTCTATGATTTTATTATTAAAACATAACTAGAAAGTGATAATAATGGTAATGACAATGTCACTATTGTTATCAGTATGTTGCAGATGACTGGCAAATATAATTAATAACATAAATGACAGACGTTTAATTAATTCAAATTTGGTTTAATTTTGGTTTTCGTATTTACAAAATATCTAATTAATTATGACAGCATCTCAAACCTTCGCAAATGTTTATATAAATTTTCTGAAAGATACTCTTAGTTAATAAATAAACCATTACATCTAATAACTTTTTCTCAAATTACAGTAAGGAAAATGGATTTTTCGTTAAGTTGTGTAGATTGGTTGTTGCTTTTGGGAGCTGCGGTTGCATGTTTATACTATTACAGTATCAAGAATTACGGATATTTTAAGACACGGAATGTACCCTTTCTAAAGCCAATACCATTATTTGGAAATAGTGCAAAATCAATTCTAAGACAAGAGAATCAAGTACACACCTTTGGTCGAAGCTACAACAGTTTTCCTGAAAGCAGGTAACGATTATCATCATGACATGAATATTTCGATAATCGATAACGTACAGTCTTACATCGTATTTGAAGTAATATATTAAAATACAAAATTCATTCAACAGGTACGTAGGATTTTACCAGTTTAGGAAACCTATTTATATCATACGGGATCCTGAATTGATAAAGCAAATTGGAGTGAAGGATTTTGATAGCTTCCTTGATCACCGAACCTTTGTAGATACCGATACCGATTTACAATTTGGAAATAGTTTATTTATTTTGAAAGGTAACAGTTGATAGAGTTAAGTTGTTAATGAGCTTACGGAGCGGTGTAATGTTGTATATAATTAATTCTATTAAATATTTAGGACAAAAATGGCGAGATATGCGCGCCACGTTGAGTCCTGCCTTCACGGGAAGCAAAATGAAACTTATGTACACGTTGGTGTCTGATTGCGCGAAGCAAATGTCTGCTCATCTCTTAAAGGAATCGAAGTCAGGTAAATGAAAGTGATAGAAATTGATGAGAAAGATATCATATTAAAGACTTTATTACAAACAGATGCTCTTATATGGGATATGAAGGATTTGTTCACAAGATACACAAATGACGTCATAGCTACCTGTGCGTTTGGAATAAAAGTAGATTCATTAGGAGAGCCTGAAAATGAATTTTATAAAATGGGAAAAACAATGTCGGACTTCTCATCCATATCAGCTGCTCTAAGGATTATTGGACTTTTGATCAGTCCTAAACTAATGGGGGTATTGTAAAATTATATACGAGTATTATAAACAAAATGTCTTTCTATTAATGACTTACTTCATAAAAGAATATTATCAGGCTCTAGGTTTTACGTTTTTGGATAAAAAGAGTAGTCTTTACCTCCGTGATTTATTTCTGGACACGATGAGAACCCGTGAAAAAGAAAATATCGTCCGACCAGATATGATTAATCTGTTAATGCAAGCACGAAAAGGAACACTCACTCATGAGCAAAAAGCTGAGGGACAAGATGCAGGTTTCGCTACAGTTGAAGAATCTACTGTAGGAAAAGTAACGCATAAAAGAGGTAAATGTTTTTTTTTAAACCGTTGTTTGTCTGAATTGGATTATTATGAAACTTCTTCCGCAGTCTGGTCAGATGACGAACTGGCCGCGCAAGCAATTTTATTCTTTCTTGGTGGCTTTGACACTACATCAACTCTACTTTGTTTTGCTGCTCATGAGTTGGCAGTCAATCCTGATATTCAAAAGATCCTTCTAGAAGAAATTGATGAAGCTAAGCAACATGGAACACCCACCTATGATTCAATACAGAAGCTGAAATATTTAGATATGGTTATATCAGGTATGAACTAAGGTTTATGTTTGACAATGTCTACATTTCCAAAACTGTATGGACTCAATATGTTGCAGAGGCGTTAAGAAAATGGCCACCATTTAATTTGATAGACCGCAACTGTTTAAAGACTTACACTATTAAGGACCTTGACGGAAATCCAGAAGTTGTGGTAATTCTTCAATTATATATTTATTTAGACAATAACACGTAATAAACACTATGTTTACATTATATAATTACATAAGGTTCAGTGGCTTAAACCGCTGAAGCTAGGCCAATGTTTTAGGGTTCTATTCGCAGACTTAACTCTTACATTCTTGCTTTGGGTGATATTTAAATATAAATAATAACGATATATAAAATACATTAATAGTCATATTTTTTACAGATCGATAAAGATGTTCCTGTGTTATTCCCAATTTACCCTATTCACCGTGACCCTCAATATTATCCGGACCCTGAAAGATTTGATCCCGAAAGATTTTCTGAAGAAAACAAGAAGAATATTAATCCCTTCACCTATATGCCTTTTGGTGTTGGTCCAAGGAATTGTATTGGTAAAAATTAAATACATTATATACACGATTTTTACAAATAAAATATTGCTGAATTATTTTTTCTTTTCTAGGTTCACGATTTGCTTTAATGGAGTCCAAATCAGTATTGTTCCATATTTTATCAGATTTTACTTTTGAAGTGTGTTCTAAAACTGCTGTGACAGTGGAACTTACCAAGAAATCTTTTGCAATGAAGCCGGAAAATGGATTTTGGTTAGAGCTAAAACCGAGAATATGAGTTTAGAATAAGAAGAAATTATAACTAGTCCACTTTTATATTGTGTTACTATGCTTTTTTTTGTATATTGCTTTAATGTAAATATTACTTGAAAAATAAAAATAATAACTTATATAAATAACGACTTGATGATTTTATCAGTTGCACATTACAGATACATTGGTTTCTGCGAAATTTAAATTTAGCAGGATTTTAATTTCGATATTTTTGATTTAGAAGATGAGCTCAATGTATGTACTAAAAAGTATTACGCAATTGTATATTGATACAATCATCGTTAACCTTCAAACTAATAGTCAGAATGGCGTCCAGTATCTTACATTAGATCAGGGATAGGAAGCCTACGGCACGTGTGTCGCGGATTGTATGCTTTAGCACGCCAACAGTTTGCAGTGATTCAGTATTACTCAATTTAGCGTGAGACCTAGAAACGAAAAAGTAATTCAAGAGAGATTGGTACGTGAGTAATTCCTTAAGTAATATTTGTACATTTATTGTAGTATAAAATAAATTGTCCATCTCTGCAGATGAACACAACATCTCATTCTCATAATAACGCACTGGTGTTATGTTCCAGGCAGCATACAAACATATCGACTATGATGTGTAGGCAATGTGTAATAGAAAGCAAGCAAAGAACCAAATCTATTGAATTCCAACAAACGAGAACAGCTTTACAACAAAATAATTTTAGTGCTCACTGTTATCTTTGTTATCAGTGTTTTTTAACTGTGAATATATTTTAATTTATATCAAAATATAATCACTGTTGTATTTATATTTATAAAGAAATGTTGTTCATGATAGGAATACACCTCAAATAATACGTAGTTTGACCGCAAGTTGGCCTGCATTAGTGTTACTAGAAAGAAGTGAAAATTACTTAGTGAACATGTAAGTTATAATTATTAAAAAAATATTAGAATATGAAATTGCCTTAAACTGTATTATATTGCATCTATCTGTTTTCTTAATCTTTACAATGCGTGTAAATACATACATATCTTTATATAGTACAGATACTTTTAGACGTAAATTATTCGTAAATACTAGGTTTGTATGAGAACCTCTCTCTCTCAATTAGTGTCTTTTGTATGAGCCTTTCTGTGCCTCATCACAATGGGTAATCCTCTATGATTTTATTATTAAAACATAACTAGAAAGTGATAATAATGGTAATGACAATGTCACTATTGTTATCAGTATGTTGCAGATGACTGGCAAATATAATTAATAACATAAATGACAGACGTTTAATTAATTCAAATTTGGTTTAATTTTGGTTTTCGTATTTACAAAATATCTAATTAATTATGACAGCATCTCAAACCTTCGCAAATGTTTATATAAATTTTCTGAAAGATACTCTTAGTTAATAAGTGAACCATTACATCTAATAACTTTTTCTCAAATTACAGTAAGGAAAATGGATTTTTCGTTAAGTTGTGTAGATTGGTTGTTGCTTTTGGGAGCTGCGGTTGCATGTTTATACTATTACAGTATCAAGAATTACGGATATTTTAAGACACGGAATGTACCCTTTCTAAAGCCAATACCATTATTTGGAAATAGTGCAAAATCAATTCTAAGACAAGAAAATCAAGTACACACCTTTGGTCGAAGCTACAACAGTTTTCCTGGAAGCAGGTAACGATTATCATCATGACATGAATATTTCGATAATCGATAACGTACAGTCTTACATCGTATTTGAAGTAATATATTAAAATACAAAATTCATTCAACAGGTACGTAGGATTTTACCAGTTTAGGAAACCTATTTATATCATACGGGATCCTGAATTGATAAAGCAAATTGGAGTGAAGGATTTTGATAGCTTCCTTGATCACCGAACCTTTGTAGATACCGATACCGATTTACAATTTGGAAATAGTTTATTTATTTTGAAAGGTAACAGTTGATAGAGTTAAGTTGTTAATGAGCTTACGGAGCGGTGTAATGTTGTATATAATTAATTATATTAAATATTTAGGACAAAAATGGCGAGATATGCGCGCCACGTTGAGTCCTGCATTCACGGGAAGCAAAATGAAGCTTATGTACACGTTGGTGTCTGATTGCGCGAAGCAAATGTCTGCTCATCTCTTAAAGGAATCGAAGTCAGGTAAATGAAAGTGATAGAAATTGATGAGAAAGTTATCATATTAAAGACTTTATTACAAACAGATGCTCTTATATGGGATATGAAGGATTTGTTCACAAGATACACAAATGACGTCATAGCTACCTGTGCGTTTGGAATAAAAGTAGATTCATTAGGAGAGCCTGAAAATGAATTTTATAAAATGGGAAAAACAATGTCGGACTTCTCATCCATATCAGCTGCTCTAAGGATTATTGGACTGTTGATCAGTCCTAAACTAATGGGGGTATTGTAAAATTATATACGAGTATTATAAACAAAATGTCTTTCTATTAATGACTTACTTCATAAAAGAATATTATCAGGCTCTAGGTTTTACGTTTTTGGATAAAAAGAGTAGTCTTTACCTCCGTGATTTATTTCTGGACACGATGAGAACCCGTGAAAAAGAAAATATCGTCCGACCAGATATGATTAATCTGTTAATGCAAGCACGAAAAGGAACACTCACTCATGAGCAAAAAGCTGAGGGACAAGATGCAGGTTTCGCTACAGTTGAAGAATCTACCGTAGGAAAAGTAACGCATAAAAGAGGTAAATGTTTTTTCTTAAACCGTTGTTTGTCTGAATTGGATTATTATGAAACTTCTTCCGCAGTCTGGTCAGATGACGAACTGGCCGCGCAAGCAATTTTATTCTTTCTTGGTGGCTTTGACACTACATCAACTCTACTTTGTTTTGCTGCTCATGAGTTGGCAGTCAATCCTGATATTCAAAAGATCCTTCTAGAAGAAATTGATGAAGCTAAGCAACATGGAACACCCACCTATGATTCAATACAGAAGCTGAAATATTTAGATATGGTTATATCAGGTATGAACTAAGGTTTATGTTTGACAATGTCTACATTTCCAAAACTGTATGGACTCAATATGTTGCAGAGGCGTTAAGAAAATGGCCACCATTTAATTTGATAGACCGCAACTGTTTAAAGACTTACACTATTAAGGACCTTGACGGAAATCCAGAAGTTGTGGTAATTCTTCAATTATATATTTATTTAGACAATAACACGTAATAAACACTATGTTTACATTATATAATTACATAAGGTTCAGTGGCTTAAACCGCTGAAGCTAGGCCAATGTTTTAGGGTTCTATTCGCAGACTTAACTCTTACATTCTTGCTTTGGGTCATATTTAAATATAAATAATAATGATATATAAAATACATTAATAGTCATATTTTTTACAGATCGATAAAGATGTTCCTGTGTTATTCCCAATTTACCCTATTCACCGTGATCCTCAATATTATCCGGACCCTGAAAGATTTGATCCCGAAAGATTTTCTGAAGAAAACAAGAAGAATATTAATCCCTTCACCTATATGCCTTTTGGTGTTGGTCCAAGGAATTGTATTGGTAAAAATTAAATACATTATATACACGATTTTTACAAATAAAATATTGCTGAATTATTTTTTCTTTTCTAGGTTCACGATTTGCTTTAATGGAGTCCAAATCAGTATTGTTCCATATTTTATCAGATTTTACTTTTGAAGTGTGTTCTAAAACTGCTGTGACAGTGGATCTTACCAAGAAATCTTTTGCAATGAAGCCGGAAAATGGATTTTGGTTAGAGCTAAAACCGAGAATATGAGTTTAGAATAAGAAGAAATTATAACTAGTCCACTTTTATATTGTGTTACTATGCTTTTTTTTGTATATTGCTTTAATGTAAATATTACTTGAAAAATAAAAATAATAACTTATATAAATAACGACTTGATGATTTTATCAGTTGCACATTACAGATACATTGGTTTCTGCGAAATTTAAATTTAGCAGGATTTTAATTTCGATATTTTTGATTTAGAAGATGAGCTCAATGTATGTACTAAAAAGTATTACGCAATTGTATATTGATACAATCATCGTTAACCTTCAAACTAATAGTCAGAATGGCGTCCAGTATCTTACATTAGATCAGGGATAGGAAGCCTACGGCACGTGTGTCGCGGATTGTATGCTTTAGCACGCCAACAGTTTGCAGTGATTCAGTATTATTCAATTTAGCGTGAGACCTAGAAACGAAAAAGTAATTTAAGAGAGATTGGTACGTGAGTAATTCCTTAAGTAATATTTGTACATTTATTGTAGTATAAAATAAATTGTCCATCTCTGCAGATGAACAGAACATCTCATTCTCATAATAACGCACTGGTGTTATGTTCCAGGCAGCATACAAACATATCGACTATGATGTGTAGGCAATGTGTAATAGAAAGCAAGCAAAGAACCAAATCTATTGAATTCCAACAAACGAGAACAGCTTTACAACAAAATAATTTTAGTGCTCACTGTTATCTTTGTTATCAGTGTTTTTTAACTGTGAATATATTTTAATTTATATCAAAATATAATCACTGTTGTATTTATATTTATAAAGAAATGTTGTTCATGATAGGAATACACCTCAAATAATACGTAGTTTGACCTCAAGTTGGCCTGCATTAGTGTTACTAGAAATAAGTGAAAATTACTTAGTGAGCATGTAAGTTATAATTAATAAAAAGAAAAATAGAATATGATTAGGCTTGCCATCGAACCTCTCTCTCAATTAGTGAATTTAGCATGAGCCTTTCTATGCCTCTCCACAATGGGTAATCCTCTATGGTAACATTATTAAAACATAATTAAAAAATGATAGTAATGATAATGACAATGTCATTTTTATTATCGGTATTTTGCAGATGACTGGCAAATATAATTAATAACATAAATGACAGATGTTTAATTAATTCAAATTATGGTTTAATTTTTATTTTCGTTAATTTTTATTATTGCACAAGATAAATTAATTAATTATGACAGAATATAATTCTGTTTATAATTCTAATAATTAATTGTTTATATAATTTTTCTAAAAGATACTCTTAGTTATTAAATAAATTAAACATCGTATCTAATTAGTTTTTCTCAAATTGCAGTAAGGAAAATGGATTTTTCGTTGAGTTGTGTAGATTGGTTGTTGCTTCTGGGAGCTGCGGTTGCATGTTTATACTATTACAGTACCAAGAATTACGGATATTTTAAGACACGGAATGTACCCTTTCTAAAGCCAATACCATTATTTGGAAATGCAGCAAAATCAATTCTAAGACAAGAGAATCAAGTACACACCTTTGGTCGAAGCTACAACAGTTTTCCTGAAAGCAGGTAACGATTATCATCATGACATGAATAATTCTATAATTGATAACGTACAGTGATAAAACGTATCTGAAGTAATATATTAAAATACAAAATTCATTCAACAGGTACGTAGGATTTTACCAGTTTAGGAGCCCTGCTTATATCATACGGGATCCTGAATTAATAAAGCAAATTGGAGTGAAGGATTTTGATAGCTTCCTTGATCACAAATCATTTGTAGATACCGATACCGATTTACAATTTGGAAACAGTTTATTTATTTTGCAAGGTAACAAAAGTTGTAACTGAACTTACCAAGTGGTATAATGTTGTATATAATTAATAATATAAAATATTTAGGACAAAAATGGCGAGATATGCGCGCCACGTTGAGTCCTGCCTTCACGGGAAGCAAAATGAAACTTATGTACACGTTGGTGTCTGATTGCGCGAAACAAATGCCTGCTCATCTCTTAAAGGAATCGAAGTCAGGTAAATGAAAGTGATAGAAATTGATGAGAAAGTTATCATATTCAAGCTTTCAAGACTGTGTTACCAACAGGTCCTCTTATCCTGGATATGAAGGATTTGTTCACAAGATACACAAATGACGTCATAGCTACCTGTGCGTTTGGAATAAAAGTAGATTCGTTAGGAGAACCTGAAAATGAATTTTATACCATGGGAAAATCAGTCTCGGACTTCACATCCATATCAGCTGCTCTAAAGCTTATTGGACTTTTGATCAGTCCTAAACTAATGGGATATTGTAAAATTATATACGAGTATTATAAACAAAATGTCTTTCAATTAATGATTTGCTTCATAAAATAATATTATCAGGCTCTAGGTTTTACGTTTTTGGATAAAAAGAGTAGTCTTTACCTCCGTGATTTATTCCTGGACACGATGAAAACCCGTGAAAAGAAAATATTATCCGACCAGATATGATTAATCTGTTAATGCAAGCACGAAAAGGAATACTCATTCATGAGCAAAAAGCTGAGGGACAAGATGCAGGTTTCGCTACAGTTGAAGAATCCACTGTAGGAAAAGTAACGCATAAAAGAGGTAAATATATTTTTTTTAAACCGTTGTTTGTCTGAATTAAATTATTATTAAAGTTTTTTCGCAGTCTGGACGGATGATGAACTGGCAGCGCAAGCAATTTTATTCTTTCTTGCTGGCTTTGACACTACATCAACTCTACTTTGTTTTGCTGCTCATGAGTTGGCAGTCAATCCTGATATTCAAAAGATCCTTCTAGAAGAAATTGATGAAGCTAAGCAACATGGAACACCCACCTATGATTCAATACAGAAGCTGAAATATTTAGATATGGTTATATCAGGTAACTAAGGTTTATGTATGGCAATGCCTACATTTCCTACTACCACTATATTTACTTAATATGTTGCAGAGGCGTTAAGAAAATGGCCACCAGCTGGTTTGACAGACCGCAATTGTTTGAAGACGTACACTATTAAGGACCTTGACGGAAATCCAGAAGTTGTGGTAATTTTGCATGTATTTCCGTTAAAATTTATTAATTTATTTGGACAATAACACTTAATAAATAGTTGTGTGTGTTTTAATTATACAATTACATTCGATTCATAGATTAAACTCTTACAGTCTTGATTTAGGTAATGTTTAAATAACAACTGATCGATTTTTACAGATCGATAAAGATGTTCCTGTGTTATTCCCAATTTATCCTATTCACCGTGATCCTCAATATTATCCGGACCCTGAAAGATTTGATCCCGAAAGATTTTCTGAAGAAAACAAGAAGAATATTAATCCTTTCACCTATATGCCTTTTGGTGTTGGTCCAAGGAATTGTATTGGTAAATATTAAATACTACATACTCGTATATATACACATGATTTTTCACAAATAAAACATTGCCGAATAATATTTTCTTTCCATAGGTTCACGATTCGCTTTAATGGAGTCCAAATCAGTATTGTTCCATATTTTATCAGATTTTACTTTTGAAGTTTGCTCTAAAACTGAGATGCCGTTGGAACTTACCAAGAAATCTTTCGTAATGAAGCCGGAAAATGGATTTTGGTTAGAGTTAAAACCGAGAGTATGAGTTTAGAATAAGAAGAAATTATAACTAGTCCACTTTTATATTGTGTTACTGAAATGTAAATATAACTTGAAAAAAAAAAAATAATGACTTGATGATATTATTGGTTATGCGGTTATAATTGGTTATAATTTATATTTAGTAGAATTATTTCATTATTTAGTAGAATTTATTTTCATTATTTTTAAGTTAGACGATGAGTTCCTTAAATGTATGCATGTAATTACGTAATTGCTTATTGTAACAATTATCGTTAACCTTGAAACTAATAGTCAAGATGGCGCCTAGTATCTTACATTAGATCAGGGATAGCAAAGCTACGGCACGTGTCGCGCATTAATTCTATAAGTAATATTTGTAAATTGATTGTAGAATAAAATAAATTGTCCATCTCTGCGCTAGATTCACCATAACATAAACAAAACAGAACATCTCATTCTTAAAATAACGCATAGGTGTTATGTTCCAGGAAGCATATAAACTATATCATATATATCGACTGTGATGTTAGGCAATGTGTAATAGAAAGCAAGCAAAGAACCAAATCTATGGCATTCTAACAAACGTGAACCGCTTAACTACAAAATAATTTCAGTGCTAACTGTTATCTTTGTTATCAGTGTTTTTTAACTGTGAATATATTTTAATCAATATCAAAATATAGTGGCTGTAGTAATTATATTTTGCAAGTTGGCAAGTTGGCCTGCATTAGTGTTACTGGAAATAAGTGAAAATTATTTAGTAAGCATGTAAGTTATAATTAATAAATAAATATTAGAATATGATCCCGTTTTCTTAATCTTTACAATGCGTGTAAATACATACATATCTTTATATAGTATAGATACGTTTAGACGTAAATTATACGTAAATACTAGGTTTGTATGAGAACCTCTCTCTCTCAATTAGTGTCTTTTGTATGAGCCTTTCTGTGCCTCATGGCTGTCACAATGGGTAATCCTCTATGGTAATATTATTAAAACATAACTGGAAAGTGATAATAATGGTAATGACAATGTCACTATTGTTATCAGTATGTTGCAGATGACTGGCAAATATAATTAATAACATAAATGACAGACGTTTAATTAATTCAAAGACGACACAGTGGGCGAGAGCATTGATGCTTGACGCCGACTGCTGTGTCTTCGGGTTCGATCCCCGGACCAGATATATATTTTCTGGGTTTGGTTATTATGAACTTATATTGATTATGGTCAAACATAATCGTACAATATAAAGGCAGTGGTGTAGCCCACATATATGAGGCCACGACACCATAAATACTGCCAACATTGTAGGAGGTCGTCGGTGATAGGACTCAGCATCGGAAATAGGCCGACGTTAAATAAATTAAATAAAAAAAAAAAATAATTAATTCAAATTTGGTTTAATTTTGGTTTTCGTATTTACAAAATATCTAATTAATTGTGACGGCATCTCAAACCTTCGCAAATGTTTATATAAATTTTCTGAAAGATACTCTTAGTTATTAAATAAATGAACCATCGCATCTAATAACTTATTCTCAAATTACAGTAAGGAAAATGGATTTTTCGTTGAGTTATGTAGATTGGTTGTTGCTTTTGGGAGCTGCGGTTGCATGTTTATACTATTACAGTACCAAGAATTATGGGTATTTTAAGACACGGAATGTACCCTTTCTAAAGCCAATACCATTATTTGGAAATAGTGTAAAATCAATTCTAAGACAAGAAAATCAAGTACACACCTTTGGTCGAAGCTATAACAGTTTTCCTGAAAGCAGGTAACGATTATCATCATGACATGAATATTTCGATAATCGATAACGTACAGTCTCTTACATCGTATTTGAAGTAATATATTAAAATACAAAATTCATTCAACAGGTACGTAGGATTTTACCAGTTAAGGAAACCTGTTTATATCATACGGGATCCTGAATTGATAAAGCAAATTGGAGTGAAGGATTTTGATAGCTTCCTTGATCACCAAACCTTTACGGATACCGATACCGATTTACAATTTGGAAATAGTTTATTTGTTTTGAAAGGTAACAGTTGATAGAGTTAAGTTGTTACTGAGCTTACTGAGCGGTATAATGTTGTATATAATTAATAATATAAAATATTTAGGACAAAAATGGCGAGATATGCGCGCCACGTTAAGTCCTGCCTTCACGGGAAGCAAAATGAAACTCATGTACACGTTGGTATCTGATTGCGCGAAACAAATGTCCGCTCATCTCCTAAAGGAATCAAAGTCAGGTAAATGAAAGTGATAGAAATTGATCGCAAAGTTACCATATTAAAGACTGTATTACAAACAGATGCTCTTATTTGGGATATGAAGGATTTGTTCACAAGATACACAAATGACGTCATAGCTACCTGTGCGTTTGGAATAAAAGTAGATTCGTTAGGAGAACCTGAAAATGAATTTTATAACGTGGGAAAAACAATCTCGGACTTCTCATCCATATCAGCTGCTCTAAGGATTATTGGACTGTTGATCAGTCCTAAACTAATGGGGGTATTGTAAAATTATATACGAGTATAATAAACAAAATGTCTTTCAATTAATGACATACTTCATAAAAGGCTCTAGGTTTTACGTTTTTGGATAAAAAGAGTAGTCTTTACCTCCGTGATTTATTCCTGGACACGATGAAAACCCGTGAAAAGGAAAATATTATCCGACCGGATATGATCAATCTGTTAATGCAAGCACGAAAAGGAACACTCATTCATGAGCAAAAAGCTGAGGGACAAGATGCAGGTTTCGCTACAGTTGAAGAATCCACCGTAGGAAAAGTAACGCATAAAAGAGGTAAATGTTTTTTTTAAACCGTTGTTTGTCTGAATTGGATTATTATGAATCTTCTTCCGCAGTCTGGACAGATGACGAACTCTCCGCGCAAGCAATTTTATTCTTTATTGCTGGCTTTGACACTACATCAACTCTACTTTGTTTTGCGGCTCATGAGTTGGCAGTCAATCCTGATATTCAAAAGATCCTTCTAAAAGAAATTGATGAAGCTAAGCAACATGAAACACCCACCTATGATTCAATACAGAAGCTGAAATATTTAGATATGGTTATATCAGGTATGAACTAAGGTTTATGTTTGACAATGCCTACATTTCCTACTACTACTATATTTACTTAATATGTTGCAGAGGCGTTAAGAAAATGGCCACCAGTTAATTTGACAAACCGCAACTGTTTAAAGACGTACACTATTAAGGACCTTGACGGAAGTCCAGAAGTTGTGGTAATTCTTCAATTTTAAATTTATTAAGACAATAACACGTAATAAACACTAATATATGTTTACATTTTATAATCACATATGGTTCAGTGGTTTAAACTGCTGAAGCTAGGCCAATGTCTTTCGGTTTTATTTGCAGACTTAACCCTTACATTTTTGATTTGCGTGATATTTAAATATAATATAGTCATATTTTTTACAGATCGATAAAGATGTTCCTGTGTTATTCCCAATTTATACTATTCACCGTGATCCTCAATATTATCGGGATCCTGAAAGATTTGATCCCGAAAGATTTTCTGAAGAAAACAAGAAGAATATTAATCCTTTCACCTATATGCCTTTTGGTGTTGGTCCGAGGAATTGCATCGGTAAAAATTAAATACATTATATATACATATGTATATACACGATATTTTCCAAATAAAAAATTGCCGAATAATATTTTCTTTCCCTAGGTTCACGATTCGCTTTAATGGAGTCCAAATCAGTATTGTTCCATATTTTGTCAGACTTTACTTTTGAAGTGTGTTCTAAAACTGCCGTGACGGTGGAACTTACCAAGAAATCTTTCGCAATGAAGCCGGAAAATGGATTTTGGTTAGAGCTAAAACCGAGAATATGAGTTTCGAATAAGAAGAAATTATATCTAGTCCACTTTTATATTGTGTTACAATGCTTTTTTTTTGTATATTGCTTTAATGTAAATATTACTTGAAAAATAAAAATAATAACTTGATGATATTATCAGTTATGCGTTGCCACTACTTGGGTTTCTGAGAAATTTAAATTAAGCAGGATTTAGTTTCGATATTTTTAATTCAGGCGATGTGTTCTATAAGTGTATGCAAGTATGGAGTTGCTGTATATACTCGAAAGTATTACGTAATTGTATATTAATACAATCATCGTTAACCTTCAAACTAATAGCCAGGATGGCGTCCAGTATCTTACATTAGATCAGGGATAGCAAACCTACGGCACGTGTCGCGGCTTGTAGGCATTATCATGCCAATTACAATTTTCAATTTAGCATGAGACCTAGAATCAAAAAAATAATTCAACAGAGATAAGTACGTCAGTAATTCCTTAAGTAATATTTGTAAATTGATATTAGCATAAAATAAATTGTCCATCTCTGCGATTGACTCGCCATAACATAAACAAAACAGAGTATCTCATTCTCAAAATAACGCACTGGTGTTATGTTCCAGGCAGCATATAAACATATTGTGTAGACAATGTGTAATAGAAAAGAACAGAAGAACCAAATCTATTGAATTCTAACAAAAAATAATTTCAGTGCTCACTGTTATCTTTGTTATCAGTGTTTTTCAACAGCGAAAATATTTTAATCTAAAATATATAATCACTGTTGTATTTATTTTTATAAAGAAATGTTGTTCATGATAGAAGCACACGTCAAATACTACGTAGCCTAAACCGCAAGTTGGTCTGCATTAGTGCTACAGGAAATAAGTAAAAATTACTTAGTGAACATGTAAGTTATAACTAATAAAATAATATTAGAATATGATATTGTCTAAAACTGTATTATATTACACCAAGTTCTTTTCTTATTCTTTGCAATGTATGTAAATATATACATAGCATTATATAGTAGATACTTATAGACGTAAGTTATACGTAAATACTACATAACTGTGTTTAATTTATTTATTCGGTCGGTATTTTTAGTCGGTCTATTTCCGATGCTGATTCACATCCTGATGACATCTAATGTAAATTTGTGAGGCACTCCAACATATTACATATTTGTGTTAATTTTACAGTTTATATACAGAAAAAGATAAAGGTGTAATACTTTTCTAGTCTCACTAATTCTTATTGAAGATCTATTGAGATTCTTATTGAAGTTTTAACCAAATGTTTTAAACCGTGTCAACTTATGCGTGTTCGTGTAGGAATAGCTAACCGAAATATACGTACACGATCCACGAATCTTTACGTTAGTAAGCGTGTACGAATGCCAAATAATAGCCCTGTGAGTACGAATATTTTCCTCGTGAGTTTGTGCACGTATATTCGCTTTAAACATTGTATGACCCGGCATTTACTGTTTATTATTTTAGAATTAAAAATACATTTAAACATGTTTTAACGACGGGCTTAATTAATTCAAAATACAGTTTAATTTCTCGTTATGTATTTTATTATTCAGAGAATTTAAAAAAAAAATTATCTTGTGAATGAAATACCGGAAATAATAAATCTTCCTTATATTAATTACAGAAATTAAAGGAAATGGACTTTACATTGAGTCTTATGGACTGGGTACTGCTTTTGGGAGCTGCGGTAACATGTCTATATGTTTATAGCACCTGGAATTACGATTACTTCAAAAAACGTAATATTCCATACATAAAACCAATTCCATTTTTTGGAAACATGGCGAAACCAATGTTTAGACAAGAGCACCAAATATTAAACATGAATCGACATTACTATGATTTCCCTGAAAGCAGGTATAGAAAAGAAAAACAAAGGTGAAGGAAAAAACCGAAATAAAGTTACAAAACGTAAATAAAATATGTTTTTTTAATAGGTATACAGGATTTTTTGAGTTTAGGAAACCTGCATATATAATACGAAACCCAGAATTAATTAGACAAATTGGACTAAAAGATTTTGATAATTTCCTTGATCACCGATCATTTGTTGATGCAGTTTCTGATCCACTATTTGGAAATAATTTGTTCGCTTTGAAAGGTAACTACATACACACAGTCAAAAAGTACCAGGAATTTGTGATTTAAAAAGCCCGCGCTAATTAGTTTAATAACTTTTTTACTGTACTCAATTAGTACGCCAAACATGAGCAAGATTTGTCAATCAGTTGGTTGAATCAGTCCACTTCATTGCATCACAATTTTTGCTTTATGGTATGCTGTGTAACATAAAGAAGTCACACACCTGGTGAATACGGCCATGGTATTTTTGGTTTTAAATTCGGTCACAACAATCGCTCTATGTGAAGGCGCATTACTGTCGCGTAAAATTCCCGATTTGTTCCTTTTTGACACTGTGTACGAGTATATAAGAAATATGTTAATTAAGTATGTCAACTTAATCTGGTCAACTTAATAATTCGAAAATTAAGGACAAAAATGGCGAGACATGCGTGCTACACTCAGTCCTGCATTCACAGGAAGCAAAATGAGACTCATGTACACGTTGGTGTCCGACTGTGCGAAACAAATGTCTCAACATTTACTAAAAGAATCTAAGACAGGTAAATCAATGTCAAGAAAGCTAATTAAAAAGTAGTAAATAATAATATTGATTACTATACAACAGGTCCTCTTATGGTGGATATGAAGGATTTATTCACAAGATACACCAATGACGTCATAGCTACCTGTGCGTTCGGAATTAAAGTAGATTCGTTAGGGGAACCTGAAAATGAATTTTATAAACTGGGAAAGGCAATGTCGGATTTCTCATCTCTTCTCATTGCTTTAAAGTTTACCGGATTTCAACTATTTCCTAAACTAATGGGGGTATTGTATAATAATTTCAGTTACATTAGGTGTAGACATTTGAATTTATGCTTTACTCTATCAGAAATTATTGTCAGGCTTTAGGCATTACAATTTTGGACAAAACGGCAAGTTTTTACTTCCGTGATTTGGTACTGGAAACGATGAAAACCCGTGAAAAGGAAAATATCATTCGACCAGATATGATTAATCTGTTAATGCAAGCACGAAAAGGTACACTCACTCACGAACAACAAGATGAAGGTCAAGATGCTGGATTTGCTACAGTTGAAGAATCCTCCGTAGGAAAAGCAACGCATAAAAGAGGTAATTGCTAATCTCTGTTAGATTTTTAATTTGTCTAAATTTCAAACTGTTTCCAGTCTGGACTGATGATGATGTGGCAGCGCAAGCAATACTATTTTTTGCTGCTGGTTTCGACACTACTTCAACGCTTTTATGTTTTGCCGCTCATGAGTTGGCAGTCAATCCTGATATTCAAAAAATCCTTCTAGAAGAAATTGACGAAGTTAAACAACAGGGAACACCCACTTATGATTCGATACAGAAGCTGAAATATATGGATATGGTTATTTCAGGTAACAATTAAAAACAGGTAGAAAATAAACTTTGGTATTAGCTTGAAGTGAGATAGCATGTTTGAACTTTGCACTGCAAGACAATTTTCTAGTTGAGTGAATTAAAGAATATTAATATTACATTGCAATTACTTAATTAATTAGGCAATTAATAATTTCTTGTAGAGGCGTTAAGAAAATGGCCACCAGCTCCTATGACAGATCGTGATTGCTTAAAGTCGTACACTATCAAAGACTTTGATGGGAATTCTGAAGCTGTGGTACTTTGTTAATTTTTGTCATTCATTTTAATATTGGACAAATATTAATATAAATAATTTAAATTTATTACAGATTGATAAAGACATGGCTGTGTTTTTCCCAATTTATGCTATTCACCATGACCCTCATTATTATCCAGACCCTGAAAGATTTGATCCCGAAAGATTTTCTGAAGAAAATAAGAAGAATATTAATCCTTTTACATATATGCCTTTTGGTGTTGGTCCGAGAAATTGTATTGGTAAATACATTTATTCTATTATAATATATATATATATATATTGAATTTATACATTGACTAATAATATTTTCTTCCTATAGGTTCAAGATTCGCTCTAATGGAAACAAAATCGGTGCTGTTCAATATTTTGTCGGAATTTACTTTTGAAGTTTGTTCTAAAACGTCGATACCATTCGAGCTTAGTAAGGAATCTTTCGCAATGAAGCCTACAAACGGATTTTGGCTCGAGCTAAAACCAAGAAAATAAGAAGAGATCATATTTAGTCTTTTTATACATTGTATTAATGAATATTTTAATTATTTAAAAAATAAAAATAAGCAAAATATACTCGTACACAATAACTTATTAATTTATTTTTGAGTTCAATCCTTATATATATATCCTTTAGTTGTATTAGGTGTGGAGGTAGGAATTGTTTATTAACGTTAAAACACAATTGGGTCCTAGAAGTTATTTATTTTGTTAAGAAGATTACATTTTCTATTTAATATTACTCGGCATTAAAAAAACAAGACCAACGCTAAATGCAAACAAAAAATTCTTGTTCTTATTTTTCTTGTTAATTCAGGGTTTCCTAATATACCTATATACAATAATATTATAGTCTTTCATATGTCTCTCCATCAGCTTTCCTTCTCCAAGTTTAATATAATAAATCAATAGATCTTTGGACGCTTCCCTTCAGAAGCCATGAAACAGAAATATAGTCACTTCCGAAAAACATGAGAAGCATACGTGCTAAATATAAAATGTTTATATTAATTTTTGCTCTCACTCCAAATTCCATTCCAAAGAGTCACTATTTATACTTAAGTAGGAGGAAAGGCAGAGGCGGATTAATCGTGATTAAATATCATGAGAATTAAAAAGGGACGTTTAGAGGGGTTTTTTTAATTTATAATGTTCAGTTTGAATGGTATATCCTGTTTTAAATTTATCGGATGACCAACAACAGGCCAACTAGAAATTTTAAAAATATTTGTTCGCGCTGCGTATAAGACTTTTTTTTAAATATAACCACTAGGGTGTGACACAAATAAAATATATAATAAAAATAATATAAAAAAACAGCAAAAGATAGTAATTATGAAATAAAATCTTAAACAAATCTTAATGAGAAGAAGTTGGTATTGCTTCTTTGCAACCAATATTTTTAGATATAGGCAAGACAAATTTAAATTCAGCTCTGCACAAAACCATTTAATAACTTTAACCTTGAACATTTACATATGAATGGGAACTAGTTTTTAGTAAGTTTGACATTAGCACAACAACAAAAACATAACCAGCTGCTCATTCACAAAAAACACAATCATGTTACGGTTCAGATACTGCCTAATACGGAAGTGTGCATATAAAAAAATATAAACATAGTGTGTATATGTATAACGAATAACAGAGTAATACAAAATCACTGTGTTACATAAATTTATGGATATTTAAAAATAAACAATAACGATGACAGAGCGTTTATGTTCTCAAATGAATGAAAGTGATAATTAATTAATGTTTATGTTATCAATGTTTTTTGAAGATGAAAATATCTTGCTTGGTATGTAAAGTATAATCTTGTTATATGAATTTTGATAAAGTTTTGTTCATAATAAATTATTCTGCAGTCTGAAACCGAGCTTAGTGGCGAACAGTCAGAGAAGGAAATCGTAAATATTGTACATTGAATATGTGAGTTGTTGTCATTATAAAATATATATAATTAATGCTTATTTAAGAGTTTTATTGCGTTCTATCCACTATTTTAAATAAAGTTACACTGTAAAAAAAAATATTAGTTGAAATAAACTTTAAACGCCTTTTTCTTAACGTAGAATTTCTTAAAGTATTGTGTACTATGCTCCATTATTTCTATAAGACAAATTCATTTAATTACATTTAACTATATTAAATAGCTTTAAGAAACCAATAATTATTCGCGTCTAAAGTGGTGTTATTGTTAAACTAGTCGTAATTCTAAAACTTAGATATTAAATACTTAATGTAAATTTTGCCTAAACATTAGACTGTTCTATAAATAATAAAAAGGTATTAGTATCAGTGGTGCGTTATAACATCATGTATTTTTAGATAGTACCAACCTTCAAGCGATATGTGTCAAAATTTTATGACATTCGGACCATTAGTTTACAGTGTTACTGTTGTTTTAATAACGCTCTTCTTATAATTTTCAAAACTATGGAAAAATATGAATTTCGTGTGTTTACTAAAAATAACACTATTCAAGCCATTGTTTACTTGAACGGTATTTCTTTCCCATTAAAAAGGAATGCTTGATCGGTCGAGCCCTTCAATTCTAATTTTGATATTCATACTAGGTATGAATTTATATTCGAAATATTGTCCTGCTTAAAATAATAACAATAAACTTAAAAAAGTCTCTCCCCAATGTAATTAGTATGAGTATGACTAAAAAACTATTTAATTGTTATAATATTACAGCAACCGTTCATTTCTGGAAATGGATTTCACATTGAGCTGGGCAGATTGGTTCCTTCTTTTAGGAGCTGCAATTACATGTTTATATGTTTACAGTACCTGGACATTTGATTATTTTAAAAAGCGTAATATACCGTTCATTAAGCCAGTACCATTACTTGGAAACATGGCAAAAGTAATATTCAAACAGGAGAATCAAATATTTACGACAACTAGAAGCTACAATGATTTCCCGGCAAGCAGGTAATTGCATGACAGAAATTATTGAAAACATTAAATAAACGAAGTTGCTAATATATTAAAATACAATTACATTTGAATAGGTACACAGGATTTTTTCAATTCAGAAACGCTGCATATATCATACGGGATCCTCAGTTAATTAAACATATTGCAGTAAAGGATTTTGATCACTTCCTTGATCACCAAGCAATTATTACTGAGAAAGATGATCCTTTGGTTGGAAACAATTTATTTATTTTGAAAGGTATTTATAGTGGTGATGTAGTAACACTCTGTTCCTTACGTTAAACTCGATCTTGTGGTATCATTTTCATTTTGATATAGTATTACAAGCTTTGGGTTTGTCTTGACCTTGCCAATTCGGCATTAACCAATCAAACCATATCATTTATGTTGTTGTCTTAGAATAAAGTATAAAGGCTGACAGCTAGACCAATATCTGAGTTAACTCTTAATGAAGGTCTTATTTTAGAAGATCTAGTTAAAAAACTGATAACAAGGTTTTACTCATTTATATAGCTTAACCCTGATAGAAAATTGTCTTGCAGTGTAAGGCTCACGCTTGTTACCTTCAAACAAGCTAATTCAAAAGGTTCACTTCTTCATTCTCGTATAGCAAATTTCACTATTGATAGCTTATTATAAGCTAATTACAATATCAAATTTCGTTCTAATATCAAGAAGTGTACGCTACGTAACTCATGTCAGCTATATTTGATACAATCATAAAGTTTCCTGATTAATTAGGACAGAAATGGCGAGATATGCGCGCTACGTTGAGTCCAGCGTTCACAGGAAGTAAAATGAGGCTTATGTACACGTTGGTTTCCGACTGCGCAAAGGCAATGTCTTCTCACTTAGTAGAAGAATCAAAGTCAGGTACGCGAAAATTAACGTAAATTAAATAAAAGTTAGAATATTAATAATTATATTAACTAATGTAAAATTTGTTATAATAAAAAGGTCCACTTGTTTTGGATATGAAGGATTTGTTCACAAAATGTACAAATGACGCTATAGCTACCTGTGCATTTGGAATAAAAGTAGATTCGTTGAAGGAACCGGAAAATGAATTTTATAGAATAGGAAAAACAGTCATGGAGTTTTCATATTTCTTTCTAAAGTTCATAGGATTTCAATTATGTCCGAAATTAATGAGGGTATTGCAATTTTAAATAATACATACAAAATATTTAAATTTCTAAATTTATCAAATTATTAATACAAGGAAAATTATCAGGCTCTAGGTATCACATTTTTGGATAAAAAAGCGGGTTTTTACCTCCGTGATTTGGTACTGGAAACGATGAAAATTCGTGAGAAGGAAAATATTATCCGACCAGATATGATTAATCTATTCATACAAGCACGAAAAGGAACACTCACTCAAGAGCAGCAAACGGATGGACAAGACGCAGGTTTTGCTACAGCTCAAGAATCCTCAGTGGGAAAGGCAACGATTAAAAAAGGTAAGAAGTTTAGTTTTATATGGTTTATAAGAATTAGATTTGTATAAGCCATGTTTTTAGTTTGGACGGATGATGAAATGGCAGCGCAAGCAATTTTATTTTTTGCGGGTGGTTTCGACACAATATCTGCTCTTCTTTGTTTTGCTGCTCATGAGTTAGCAATCAATCCCGATGTTCAAAAAACTCTTCTCGATGAGATTGATGAAGCTAAACAATATGGAACAGCCACCTATGATTCAATACAGAAGCTGAAATATTTAGATATGGTTGTATCAGGTAGGAACTAGAAAAGTATTTTTCAATATTTATAATTTCAAGAATTACATGCCATTAGTATTTATTGCAGAGGCGTTAAGAAAATGGCCGCCAGTTCCTGTAACGGATCGTATGTGTGTAAAATCTTACACTATTAATGATTTGGATGGCAATCCTGAAGCAATGGTAATAGACTTTTTATGAATTTAGTAAAACACTAATTTGGTACAAATAATGCCGAGTTCCAAGTTCAAATTAACTAAATTTATTACAGATTGATAAAGATAAAGTAGTGATTATCCCAATTTATGCTATTCACCGTGATGCTCAGTATTACTCAGACCCTGAAAGATTTGATCCCGAAAGATTTTCTGAAGAAAATAAGAAGAATATTAATCCTTTTACATATATGCCTTTTGGTGTAGGCCCGAGAAATTGCATCGGTATAAACTATTTAATCTAATAGCATATCTACTCGTATACATCGAGACTGTATTTTAACAAATATTATTCTCTTTTTGTAGGTTCAAGATTCGCACTAATGGAAGCCAAATCGGTGTTATTTCATATTTTGTCGGAATTTACGTTTGAAGTTTGTTCTAAAACTACAGTGCCGTTAGAGCTTACTAAGAAATCCTTTGCAATGAAGCCTGAAAACGGATTCTGGTTGGAGCTAAAGCCAAGAATAAGCGAGTAAAAAAGGAGGAGGCAACACTAGTCAATCAAACCCTGCAATGTTGCCAAAACGAAACCAAATTCAATGTTTTTGTATTTTGCATTAATGTAATTTTTTTATAATATAAAAATAATACCTTGCATATATAAATAATGACTTATGGTTTTATTTTATATTTTATATCAATTGCTTTTACATATTATTTTTGTTGGTGTCACGTTTGTAGTTAGTAAAAGTATTTTAATGTTACAGAAAAGACTGCAGCTTATTTTTTAAAAAAAAAGTCAATGTTTGTTCATCTTTTAAGGTTGCCTGAACTGAGAATACATTTGTATCATTTTATCATTAGAATTTATTTATCATTAAAATCTGTTTACTCGATTGTTCGATTATTTTACTCAGCACTTTAAATTCATACTTTTAAACTTCAAATTCAACCCCTGTCAAGTTTTATTTCAATATTTTGCACTTCAAATTCAACCTATCAAACCATATGTTGAATTTGAAGTTCAAAAGTTGAATTATGGATTTGGCATTGAAGGTTTGAATGCATTATATTGAATGGTTCTATATGTAAACAAATACAATATACACAAATACATTGTAATTTTAATCTTCAAATTCGTTGTTTAGTATAATCTAATTCCAACATTAACCTAGTCGTTCATTCACAAATAACACACCTGTGTTAAATTATATAAAATAATTACACTCTCGTAATAGTACAATATGTTTGTACTCTCCCACTAAACACAGTTCAGTAATTAAATATATCTACTTACGTAAATTCTACGTTTGTGTTTACAGTGTTTCTATCTAAATGGTCGAAGTTTTATAAAGATATAAATATAGATTCTACTTTTAAATAAATCAAACTGCGTATTTTTGTTATTCACGTTATCAATATTTTTAAAAGTGATAAAATTTGAATCGCTATAAATATGTATTCATAGTTACAGATTTTTAAAATTTTGTTCATAAAAGTAGAGGACGCGCGAGTTGTCATGCAGTCTGAATCCCGAGTCGGTCGGGAACGGTGGAAGTGGAAATAACAAGTAATATTATTTTGTGTTTATAATGTAAGTAATTATCTTTGTAAAAGTATATCTTTAATAATAATAATACTCGTAACTTCTTAAAATAAACATTAATATAAAATTTAAATACATGAAAATGTTTGCGATAATAAAATACAAGATTTAAAAGAAGTTTTATAATAATATTTATAGTATGTTTATGTAAAATATACATGTAAGATACATAATTGTGTTTAGATAGAAGATAATAAAGTTTCTTCTTCCTTGGGTATCTTTGTCAATGTCATTTCTATTCAATTTTTTTTACAATTTTCTCTGCGCCTTTGAACAATGAATAAAATAAATTTGTCTTAAATTACAGCAATACTGAACGCAAAAAAATGGACTTTTCGTTCGGTTTTATAGATTGGCTGCTGCTTTTAGGAGCTGTAATCATATGTATATATGTTTTCGGTACCTGGAACTTTGATTATTTTAAGAAACGACATATTCCTTTTATAAAACCATCACCATTTTTTGGAAACATGACAAAAGCAATGTTGAGACAGGAGAATCAAGTATATAGCATGAACCAAACCTACAACAATTTCCCAGAAAGCAGGTATTCTGGATGCTGGATAAAGATTAACGCAAATATATGTTCTTCCTAATGTATTAAAATCTTATTTTAATTTAAATAGATACGCAGGATTTTTTCAATTCAAAAAAGCTGCTTTTTTGATACGAGATCCTGAATTGATTAGGCAAATTGGAGTAAAAGATTTTGATTACTTCCTCGATCATCAGGCTTTTGTTAGCGCGGAAGACGATCCTTTAATTGGAAATAATTTGTTTGCTTTAAAAGGTATTCTTAACTTAATGATATAAAATATAACCCACTTCAAAATAACTTGGTTATAATGCGAGAATTTGCAGGTATAACACAATATCTTTAACACATAGCAGAAATTCATGTTATACTAAAGTTATCAGTCTATAGGTGTATTTAAGAACATAATAAATATGGGATATATACATAATTTATGATTAATTAGGGCAAAAATGGCGGGATATGCGTGCCACACTCAGTCCTGCGTTTACAGGAAGCAAAATGAGGCTCATGTATACACTGGTGTCCGAATGTGCGAAGCAAATGTCTACCCATTTATTAAAAGAATCGAAGTCAGGTACGTCCCTGCCAAAGAAATTGGTGATATGATTTTAACATAAAAAGTTACAATAATTCTTAAATAAAAAGGTCCTCTAATTCTGGACATGAAGGATTTATTCACCAGATACACCAATGACGTCATAGCCACATCTGCGTTTGGAATAAAAGTAGATTCGTTAGGAGAGCCCGAAAATGAATTTTATAAAACGGGAAAAAGAGTAACAGACTTCTCAACCTTTTTTTTTAAGTTCCTAGGATTTCAATTATGTCCTAAACTAATGAGGGTAAAGAAATATTATATATAATACAATATATTTGATTTTTTATATGTATGCTGTTTATTTCATTATAAACAATTCTCAGGCTCTAGGTATCACAGTTTTGGACAAAGAGACGAGTTTCTACTTCCGTGATTTGGTACTCGAAACAATGAAAATTCGTGAAAAAGAAAAAATTGTCAGACCGGATATGATTAATCTGTTAATACAAGCGCGAAAAGGTACACTTGCTCATGAGCAACAATCAGAAAGTCAAGATGCAGGATTTGCTACAGTTGAAGAATCCTCCGTGGGGAAAACAACGCACAAAAGAGGTAAGACATCATTGTTTTTCTTAAGAAGATTATACCACAATTAACATAAACGAGGATTACAGTTTGGACGGATGATGATGTTGCAGCGCAAGCAATCTTATTTTTTATTGCTGGTTTCGAAACTATTTCAAATATGTTATGTTTTGTTGCCCATGAGTTGGCAGTTAATCCTGATATTCAGAAAACCCTTCAAGAAGAGATTGACGAAGTTAAACAAGATGGAACACCAACATATGACTCTATACAGAAGCTGAAATATTTGGACATGGTGATTTCAGGTAGAAATTTAAGTTTATCTTTACTTAATATTTTTTTGTATTACCAAAAAATGTTACGTGTTACAGAAACTTTAAGAAAATGGCCACCAGCACCAGCAACGGATCGTGATTGTTTAAAATCGTACACCATTAAAGATATGGACGGAAATCCTGAGGCTGTGGTAATTATGTTTTTGTAATAAATTTTAATATTGTGGTTCTTTCTACCTATTAACATGGGTGACATCACTGGTAATCTATTGGTAGATGAATAATTTTTCTAGTACAAATAATTCCAAACGAAAATTTAGACCCATGTACTAAAATTTGATCCGCCCAGTATGTCTGCCGAGCTTATTCTTTTGTTGATATTAATAACATTTATTACAGATTGATAAAGGAAAGTCTGTAATTTTCCCAATTTTTGCTATTCACCTTGATCCTCAATACTATCCGGACCCTGAAAGATTTGATCCCGAAAGATTTTCTGAAGAAAACAAGAAGAATATTAACCCCTTTACGTATATGCCTTTTGGTGTTGGCCCGAGGAATTGTATTGGTAAATATTATTTATATATGTTATGTTTATTATATATACTTATTATACATATATATATATATATATATATATATATTGAATTTATAAAAATTTCAAACAATGATTTTGTATGATAGGTTCAAGGTTTGCTCTTATGGAGGCGAAATCTGTATTATTCCATATTTTGTCAGAGTTTACTTTTAAAGTTTGTTCTAAAACTACAGTGCCATTGGAACTTGCTAAGAAATCTTTTGCTATGAAACCTGAAAACGGATTCTGGCTAGAACTAAAGGCAAGAACAGAATAAAATATAAATGTATCAGTCAGTATTAAGGGTTTTTAATGTTTTGGTACTGTATTTTCGTACATTGCAACAATGTAAATATAACTTTTAAAATAAAAATAATAAACTATATGATGAAGTGGTACAGTTGCTCGACACTGACGGGTTGCAGCGAAGGCTAAAGAGAACGAAGCCGTTCGAACTAGTATGAATGTACGAGTATTATCACTGGATAACACTCGACGTTATTCTTTTGTTTGTTTAGATTAGTATTAGAGATAAGCTATTGGTTAATTGTACAAAATTAGTTATAGCAGTAAATAATAATAATAAAAAAAAAAAAAAAAAAAAAATAATGTCTTATGATTTAATTTTACCTTCACCGCTAAACACAGTTATATACGAGTTCATGTTAAGTTTAATTAACATAAAGAAGTTTACCTTTTATGTAAGTAAGTAACAAAAGTTATCTTACTACATAATAATGTTTTCAAACATTAGTTATGAAATTAATATATTAGTAACAGATTTTTAATTTTATTTTTATTTTTTTAATATAAATTATATTAAATTTCGGTAAATAATAAAGTGTAACGTTAGATAAAAAATATTACGTTAAATAATACATTTAGACACAGGAATGGCATTTATATTGTGATAAAACCTTAATCTTTAATTAGAATTACTAGTTCATTTTTATTTAAAAATATATACCCTTTTAAGTTTATACATGATTGAAATAAAATTCGCACAAGGTAGATTACTAATCTATAAGATATAATTATCAACTGATAATTTAAAAACAGACTAATTATTAGATTAAAACACTATAGTTAATTATTGTTTACTATATACTACATACATACTTTGTTTATAGTATGTATATAGAGATCAATTCTATTAGTATATGATGCTATATGTGTTGCCCTTGACAGATGATCATGCGTCATCCCATTACATACCGGTTATATGGCTTATACATAAAAATTCATTGTAAATAAAGCAGTCGCCCGGCGTTCAGTCAAGTGTTGTAGGCGAGCTGGTATCAATTAGTTGAAATTGATTTTAATTAAATAACGACCTTAATTATATAAACGGTGATAGTTTTAAATAATAGTAAGTATGAAAAATATATAACTTCATATATAGTATTAACGCTATTACCTATATAAGAGAAAAATTACGTTGAATTTCCATTTTATTTATGCAAAAGTATTTTCTTTTACGAAAATAATTTTAATTGAAATATTTTACATATCTCACGTGTGTTATTAATACATAAAAGGTATGCAATGTTTACAATTCGTGTTAAGTGATAATTCCTATATTCAGGAATATTCGTATACTTTTTGGAAAGACATTTACTGGTAAATACAATGTATTTATGGTTTATTTAATATAAAAAAGTTTACCTCTTACATAATAAATTGCATCATTTTGTTGCTGTTTTAATTTTTTATTTTTATTTTGAAACTACTACTATGTTGGTAATTTTTATAATGTCGTGACCTTATATATGTGAATTACACTACTGCCTAATAAGTTTTATGATGCACATAATTAATTTAACTTGATAACAATCAACTCCAGAAAGTATAACTCCGATTCGGGGATCGAACCCGAAGTGGACTCTCACCCACTAAGTGCTCTATACTTTATTTAATATAATATTTAAATCAATTATTTTTACTTCTTTATACTTCATAACCTGAAATGTACATTTAAGACTAAAACATAAAATTAAAACTAAAACTCAATAAGTGGAAATGGGGTTTAACAGTTGCTTGTTAGCTCTCTGAAAACATTACGGTATCTATATCAATCAATAAACAACAGCGTCGAAGAATAACAATGCAAATTAACAATAAAGAAGGAACGTTTAGATTTTGTTTTTATGATTTATAAACAACGATAGTTCTAAACGAAGTTTGGCAGGCAAACAGCAGTGTGAACTAGTGTGACAAACATACAAAATAGCCACTGTAGTAAATGTTTTAGTTTAAATATCATTCATTGTATATTGTTGTTAAAGAGGGTATGTTAATTATGTTGTATCTCGAGTAAATAAGGCATTATGTTCGATTAATAACTTAAATGTAATACATCCAGTTAAAACCGTAACAACTTTTAATATATATAACATTACAAGGCGACTAAAGACTCAAGTAAGTGAACATAATCAAGTACATACCGTTCGGTAAATGTTATAAAACACGTAGCATACATCGCCTCCGCGTTTGGAAATATTTCAATTAATATTTCGGAGTAGACAAAAAAGGACTGGGTTATTAAGTCAATTAATTATTTACACTTTGAAATGTTAACATTTTATGATGCTGTGACCTCAAATATGAGCCAGGTCGTCTATTATTGTAATATCATTGGTTTTTTATTAGTTTTATTAGTGGTGTTACAATAAGATCACTTTTTTGTAACTTTTTTCCAACGTCATTTAGCATTAAACAATACCTTTTATAAAAAGTTAAGTTACAATGTTAAATAAATTGTTCGGAATATGCTTTATACGCTTCTTTCTTAGACTAAGGCTGTACTGCTAAAAAAAATAGCGCGGCAATATTTTTTTCTGTACTCTGCTGACTCAAAAGTCGCGCGGAAAAATTTTCAGTTTGATACAAATTTTCAGTGCGGATTTTTTCACGCCATTTGCTTTCGCAGTGTGGCTCTAGTCTTTCACAGCCTTCAAAAAGTTAAAATAAAAAAAAATTAATTGTTTTAAAAATTTTCTTTTCAGAGATAGCATTAATTAAAACGAAAATGGATTTTACATTCTCCATTTTTGATGGAGTGCTTCTTTCTGGAGCCATCCTTTTTGTTCTCTATTTGTATGGAACCTGGACATTTGACTATTTTACAAAGAAAAATATTCCATTTAATAAACCAATTCCTTTTATTGGAAATATGTTGAAAGCTTTATTACGCACAGAAAATCAAATTTTATCCATGAGCCATACGTATGCACAGTTTCCCGGGAAGAGGTATAAAACACTTAATTATGCTAAAATCTATAAATGCATTTAGACAATGAAAATTTTATTACACGTACATCACATTTTCACAGGGTGGTTGGAACATTTCAATTCAGGAATCCTATGTTTTTGGTAAGAGATCCAGAATTAATCAGACAAATCGGTGTTAAAGATTTCGATCATTTTGTTGATCATCAAGGATTTATAGACAGTAAATCAGACCCGCTCTTTGGGAACAGTTTAATCTCGCTAACAGGTAAGTTTCAAATTTTATTTATTTTATATTTTTTATAATAATTTATCCAGTTGTAATAAAATTTATTTAGGACAAAAGTGGAGAGATATGAGGGCAACCCTCAGTCCTGCATTTACAGGGAGCAAAATGAAATCTATGTACACGTTGGTGTCAGATTGCGCGCAACAACTAGCCGATTATTTGACAAAACAATCTAAATCAGGTATTGTCTTATGTAGAAAAAAGTTATATTCAATATTTTAATCTTCTTTTTGAATACGATACCACATTGAATATATGGTTCTTCTTATAGGACCCGTGGTAGTCGAAATGAAAGACCTGTTCACTAAATACACAAATGACGTCATAGCAACCGCCGCATTTGGAATAAAAGTTGATTCTCTGAATGAGCCTCAAAACTTATTTTATTTGATGGGGAAGAAAATTACTAACTTTACCACTTTATTAATTAGTATGAAATTTTTTGCTTTTTTACTAATGCCCAAAGTAATGCAGGTAATTTTTTCTTCTAATTTAAGCAATAAAATATTACACAAATTTAACTATAACATTATGAAAACATTTTCTTTCTTTCAGTTTTTCAAAGTGGCAGTTCTTGATAAAGAGGCAGGAGACTTCCTAGGTCAGTTAGTGATAGATACAATGAACACACGAGAAAAACAAAACATCATTCGTCCTGACATGATTAACCTATTAATTCAAGCAAGAAAGGGAACTTTATCTCACGAAGCTGAAGGTGAAGAAAAGGACGCCGGGTTTGCTACAGTAGAAGAATCCGCTGTTGGAAAAGAAACAACTAAAAGAGGTACTTGCCAATTTTTTTACAAAACATCAAAGTTTGCTAATTTTAATAGTGGTGTTTTAATAACATAATTGTCTTTGTGAATTCCAGTGTGGACTGATGAAGATTTAGTATCACAAGCAGTATTATTCTTCCTCGCTGGCTTTGATACGACGTCCACTCTTTTATCTTTTGCTGCTCATGAATTGGCTGTTAATCCAGAGGTTCAGGAAACGCTATTAGAAGAAATAGATGACGCCAAAGAAAGCGGAACCCCCACCTACGAGTCAATACAAAAATTGCGATATTTGGATATGGTTGTTTCAGGTATGATTTTTGATTTAAAGAAAATAATTATCACATTTATATTTTAATTAGTAATTCTTTATTTTCAGAGGCTTTACGGAAATGGACCCCAGGTGCTGCGTTAGATCGAAAGTGTGTAAAACCTTATGTTGTTACGGATGCAGATGGAAATCCTGAATTTACTGTAAGAAATACTTTCTAACTTATTTTAAATTACTCATTTGCATGACAATAATGACTTCCAATTTTTAAAATAAAGGTGGAAGCGGGGAGAATTATGTTTATTCCGGTATACGGAATCCATCATGATCCTGAATATTATCCAGACCCTGAAAGGTTTGATCCAGAAAGATTTTCAGAAGAGAACAAGAAGAATATTAAACCATTTACGTATTTGCCATTTGGAGTTGGTCCAAGAAATTGCATTGGTTAGATATTTACTATATGTATTTAATAAATTTATTTATGGAATTTATATTTAATTCGTTTGTATAGGTTCAAGATTTGCTTTGATGGAGACTGTACGAAATAAAACCATGCGAGTATTTGTAGATTGAATAATTATTCAATTGTTTAATGATAAAATAATTTTACACTTTTTAATTACTTTGAACCAACATTCTTATAATAACAAGATGGTTGGGAATTATGATCTTGACAGTGTAGAAGCCCAAAACACAACTGACACGAATGCCATATCGCTGTAGCGTACAGCAGTCGTCGTATTGTAGTCATGCGCATTACTTCTATTAGAGACAACAATACATTATAATGTTGGAATGCCAACAGAGACATCTTCTTATGTTCTGTACTAATTTTGTACTGAACATAAATTGCCAGCCAGCAGAAGTAGATAAGCTCACAACCAATATCAAATTATACAATGTTACATAAAATTATTATAAACCAATTTACAAAAAATAATGTGAACTTCTTAAAACTATTATAAACAAAATTACACAAAATAACATAAACTTCTTAACTCTATGGTAGTCTACATAATTTTGTGAAAATAATATAAAACAAATTAATTACTATCCTAAATATAACAGAAACCATAATTATCAATGTAGCATACATTATCATTTGCATAATGTACACAACAATCATCAACTCAATAGTTACAATGTTATTGAAACAATTATCTTTTAACAATTCCAACAGTACAGATGTTTGTTTTACATCAATGTTGTAAACATTGCAATTAATATCTGATGGAAGTATTGTATTTGAATCAAAAATTTTATTTGTTGCTTGTTTGATTCGCACCAGCAACACTGCGCTAATAATCTCAAGCTGGGGTATTGTAAGTACCTTACTTGATGGAGCTACACTGGACTTGTAGCAAATTAAATTTGTTTTTATTTTAATATTTATAAAAATAATATTGTGTTTTAAACCTAATGTCATAATACTGGTTGATCTGTTTAATAATGTTTTATAAACCTCCAATAATGAAGGATTGTGTCTAAATCTTTTTTCCAACACATTAAATCTTTGCGGGGCAACTGAGAAAGAATCCTCCAATTCTATTTTATTTACTAGGCTGAGTAATGGCAAATCAACAGTTAAATTATTTTTAAGTGCTACTGAATTTTGAAATTTATGTTCAGCCTTTAAGTAATCCTCAGAAAACTTATCTGATTCCTCTGGGACTTTCTCAGTTGTCCAAGATTGTTCCATAACATTCTCAAGGTTTGTATATTCACAAATAGCAAGATTACATACAATATTATTATGTGAATACTTATTTTTATTATACAATTTTCTTGGAACCACATTTCCTTTATTATTATTGTCATGTGACATATTTTTATAATCTAAACTATACTCAATTGCAATTGCACGTCTTTCTAAAAATGAAATAAATTCTGCCATAGTAGGCAGTTCTTCTAAATTTCTTTCCATGTGGAAAGTGCGGTTAGTAACGATATCTAATTTTCTACTTAAGGCCGAGATTAAAATCATATCCCACTTGTCTACAGGCTCATCAAGATTTTTTAACGCTTGTAATTGCTGTTTTACTTGACATAAAAAAGCCCTTATATCGACTGCAGTACCTTTCTGCATGTTGGGAATATCAAGTATTATATTAATGTGATAAAAGATTAATCTTGCCTTATTTTCATACCGCGCTAACAATAAATCAATAGCCTCTTTGTATGAACTGTTCACAAGCGGCAGATTTATAATTATTGAGAGAGCCTCATCAACGAGATACTTTCTCAAATAAAAAAGTCTTTGAACATCGGACAATGATGCATTATTGTGAACCACTGCTTGGAAGAGCTCATAAAAGGGCTTAAACCTGGTTATATCCTTGCCATCGAAGGTTGGAATTTCCACCGCTGGGAGCTTCAATGGAACTAATTCAGGCCTATTAACTTCTTTTAACTTATTGATGCTAGCATTTAATTTTGCAATAATGTTAAAATACTTCTCTTCAACTTCTTCAATGTCTTCCTCATCTTGATCATCAATTTCTAAAATGCTGTACTGCGTGAGCTCGTACGATTGGAATGTAGTCATCATCTTTTCTTTTTTCACCTGCAGCACCTCCACTGTAGCGGAGTCGAGAGCCCTTGGGTCGCTGACGTAATTGTCCATCCGTGATATTGCACTTTTTGCAGCCGTCCGCGCCGATCTAAGCCTTTTCAATCCCTCCATCTTGCTTAGGTGATAGATTCGTACTTATATGATAGATGAAACGTGGATGACAAACTAATCCAGGTTAATCCAGCAACATGAGAAGTTTTTAATAGATTGGTACTTGCAGATAGTAATAATAACTTTGTACCTTCATGAGTAAAGAAGTATTTTACTCTCCTCCAGCATCCATGTATCCTCTTCCGTAATGAATAATTTTTCTTAAAATATAAACGTGTAGTAATCCAAATTATATGCGAATCCGCTTAAATCAAACGTTGCATTACCCAATCAATGGCAATTGATGACTTGCCAGGCCGCCATAGGGTAAATGTAACAAAATAGCTTGCACTTGTGCTGGTTACTATACAGATGTAACCTCAAAACACCACGAAATCACACGCGGGTACCAATGGCTTGTAAGGCCAGTTTTTTTTTTTTGTAGGATTTAAAACCTTCTTGAAATGTAATTGTAAAATATCCAGCTTCGCTTGTAAGGCTTCTGGAAATGTAATTGTAAAATATCCAAATCCTCCGTGAATCCGCCAAAATAGAGCGTCCCATTTACCCAATCAATGGCAATCGCCAAGGGGCAAATGTAATAAAACGCCAAAAATACAATGAAAAACACACGCGGTTAATAAACTCGAAGGATCGGCTTTGTAAGACTCGAAGGACCAGCTTCGCATGTACGAAATAAAACCATGCGAGTATTTGTAGATTGAATAATTATTCAATTGTTTAATGATAAAATAATTTTACACTTTTTAATTACTTTGAACCAACATTCTTATAATAACAAGATGGTTGGGAATTATGATCTTGACAGTGTAGAAGCCCAAAACACAACTGACACGAATGCCATATCGCTGTAGCGTACAGCAGTCGTCGTATTGTAGTCATGCGCATTACTTCTATTAGAGACAACAATACATTATAATGTTGGAATGCCAACAGAGACATCTTCTTATGTTCTGTACTAATTTTGTACTGAACAGAGACAAAAGCTGTTCTCTTTCATATCCTCTCAAAATTTACATTTAAAGTTTGCGCCAAAACTGAGATACCGTTACAGCTGACTAAGAAGACCTTTGTGATGCAACCCGATAATGGATTTTGGCTTGAATTAGAACCGAGAAAAAATTGAATTTGAAAATAGATATTTATAAATTATGTATGTGTAATACCATTAATATTTAAGATATATGTATAATAATAAATTGACACATATAATATAAATTGAGATGTTGATCATTTTTGTACCAACTTTGCATTTTTTATGTATCATACATATGTGATGTTATTTAGATTAATAAGGAATAAAATATTTGTAATAAAAATTTGTGGTTATAATTTTCTCAATATTTTATCATCCCTTTGATTTTTGACGTTATGTATTATTGTAGGTATATGTATATACAATAATTAATTAATGTTTTTATTAATGGTATTAAAATTTTATTTAATAAAGTCAATTATCGCGTCAGAGTCGATTAAGGGATGTAACAATAAAAATAATGTTGTTTTATGAGTTTAGTAGAGTTTAAATGAATGTCGCATGGTGAAGTCGCACTAGCCTGGCGATAAAATTTCAACACATTTATTCAACTCATTCTAAATAAAGTCAGCTTATGAATAAAAATATGAGAATGTTGAATGTCGCACGTTGCAATCGCATTAGGCTGATGATCTTTACTATGATGAAACAATGATTATACAAATAAAAATTTCTGCAAAGTCATAATGACACAGAATTTAAATATTTGTTATCTAATTTATCACATGTCTGCTAACTCATCCTGACGCTGGTTTTAAAAAGCTATTGAATTATATTAGAACAGGATGTTTTCAGTTACTGATATTGTTATCAGGGATCAAACCACTGGCAGAAAAATAACAATAAAAAAATTGTTAACTCATCGTGAGAATTAAACTGAATTTTTTAGTGATAAAATTCTTTTTAAATTAATAATTTCATTGTTATCTTTAAATAGATCACTTTGAAAGAGAAATAATGAAATAAATCGTTATAAGATAAAAATTTGTTTTTATTTGATAAAAATTCATAGTTTGTTGTCAATTGTAATGTTTTTATTTTTAGAATAATAGTCTGCTGTGTACGTAGAATCCCTGCTTTGATATTTTTGTAAAACAGATGGCATTGAACTGTATCACTTATCTGTGGCCTTGAAATGAAACGCAATAAAAAAATTAACAACATTAATTGAGTAGATGAGGAATTATTGGACCAATTTCGGAGAAGTGTCAACAAGATTATTTTATTATCAGAGAGTTTTTACGCTGTATTACCACTAGAGGATAAATATTTGTTTACGAATATATTTTTATATGAAATATTAAAAATTGCTGGTAAACGAGAACGGAAATCCACTAGCGGAAGTTACGGCTTACGCAAGGTGATTTTTAACAATATTCTGTAAAACATATATAAAAACCACCAGAACGACGTAGACCTGTCAAGAGCTATTATATTTAGCATCATTTTTGAACTGTCAACATATAACCGTTATTGCGGTGGCATTTCGCAGATATTGTATTTCATCATTAACCTCAGAGATTGTACTTTAGATTAAAATAAAATCATAACAACTTTTCAAGAAAATATTGCGTTTTCTGTTGATTTAAACTGACAGCTCTTGTTAAAAAACCTTAGTTTATTATGACACATTAGTTAAAGTCGTCATAAAATAAGAAGAAGGAACAAATTCTGGTTTTTAAGTAGTGGCATCTCGTTCAGATATTCAATTTTAAGGAAGAATTTTTCACTGTTTACACCACGAAAATTGTGTTTAATTACTAATTTAATTCAGTTCAGCTAAGTCAAATTCTGTAATGTAAAAAGTATTTATAGAACGGTAACATCATTATTTGTATTACTATATACATGATACATCTGTTTAGTCCACGCAAGCAGGGCCGCTTTTAAGCATAGGCAACATAGGAACGTGATAAAGGGCCCGCATTGGAAAAAAAGTGTTTCTGAATTAATCATTTCTTTTTGGATAGGAAGAATTATGGGAGAAATAACCTTTTTTTTCTTTTTGCCCTCACGTTTTTTTAGGAACACGTAATGTTCTTTTCTTTATTACTTACATAATTATATTATTTTTTGTTAATTGCAAAAATTCACTGTATATATTATGGAGGGGCACACCACAGATTAGACTAATGACCCTAATAAAGCCCTATACGTAATATACCATTCATTAAATTATAATATATGATATACTCGTGCAAACCAACAATATGTTTTAAAAATTCGAGATGTTTTTAATTGTATTAGGCTTTGTATAGTTCAAATTACGAGAGTTTGGCGGCGACTCATACTTAAAACAAGTTGTGGAGTATAAACTGCCCATATAACTAAAAAGTACTGACTCACTTATTTTTCTATAATGAATATGGAAACCAATAAGATAACATTCATTATTGTATTATAGATTTATACCGCTCTTATAACCTCTTTAAATATAAGTCGCCGCCGAACTATCGAGATTTTGACTATATTTCATATATTTAGTATGGCTTTGATATTAATATTGTTTAAGACTACGCCTCTCATATGAAAGAGTATCGTTGATTTACCAAAACTAAAGTACATTGTCAGTCATAAATTACTTAGAGCGTTTTATACTTTATTGTATTTATTGAACGTTTTTGCCGTTAACCAATATATTCTTCAATATTAATTCTACCAATTCGTTTTATATTATACCTTATTACTTCATTGCTCTTTATGATACCCTTCGCGATCAAGATCAAAGATCAATTCTCTCAATATGTTAATTCTATCAACTATGTTAGTGATATTAACTACATAAACATATACCACATTTAAATACAAATGATATATGACCTTCGCAGAAACCTTCGTGATTACGCTACGTTAACTAAATTCAGATCCGCATTGTTATCACGAAGTGTTTGTTAACATTAGATACCATTTAGAAATATTAATCTTATAATTATCACAAATATTTATGATAACGATAATTATTTAATTATAATTTAACAAAGTTGAATTAGGAGATTCTTTTATTAGGAGATTGTTATGTACTGTTATGATTATTATGTATCTGAATTATCTGTTCAATTTTTGCGTGTTTATCTTATAATTTTGTACACGGTCAGTTCATTGGAATTCTTATCTTTTTTCATGAATAATTTCATTGCCAGTCAAGTATCTATAAAGGGCTAAGAAAAATACACTAAAAGAACACAATATTTTCTTAATTAAATTCATAGCATGAAACAGTGAGGAAAGAAAGTGTAGAGTGTGCGGAGCGGAGGACGAAACACTGGAGCACATTAAGTTTGAGTGTAAGGAAAAAGTAGCGAGCGAAAGGAATATTGGCCAGCTATTAAAAGGAAGGGAAAGGGAAAAAATTAGTGAAGGAAAGAGGTGGATGGCGGAAATAGTAAGAAGGAAAGAAAAAACAGGAGAATAAATAAGCTGGTGGCTGGGTTGCACAAGGAACAGGAAGAGAAAGGAAGTACTAAAAGAGGCAGTGAAGGGAAGCAGGAGAAAGAAAGAAGTAGCGAGGAAACAGTTAAACTTCAGCCCAGAAAAATAGACTAGGGAATAGACCAGTACAGAAGGAAGACTAGGGAAAATGAAGGAAAAGGGTCAAGAGAAGAAGAAGCAGAAAGTACTTTTGGAAATAAAAAGGTCTAGAATAATGTAAATTTAATTGTAAGTTGAAGTAAATGAAATGTATTAAGAATGTAGATTGTAAAGCCGAAAGGCGAACAATAAACAATTAATAATAATAATAAACATAGCATGAAACAAATTGATTTAATATTCATATTTTAAATGTATTGATAAATTTTTGTATTCTTTAGGTAAGTAATAACTAACCAAAGTTGGTGCACTCAAATAAACATTTGAAAAAAGAAAATTATACAACATACAAAATAAGTAAATTTATTTTAATTTTGCAATGTATTAAATTACTGAATTAACACGTAAAATTGTACGTGATTTGAACTTCTAAACAAATTAAAATAGTTTCTTAACAGTTTTATAAAATTATTCGAAATTCTTTTTGATATAGATAATAAGTTAAATATTTAATTAAGATTTAAAGTTACAGTTCGTCACTGGTGAGATTTGAACAATCACTGAATCAAGTACATACGCGGTGTTAGTTAAAAACATTTAACAACAAGCATCAGTGTTGTTATGACTTGTGTCTCGTTATCATTGAACATTTTTGTTTACTAAATAATAGCAAAATCTCATTAAAGATTATGATAGTAACACTTAACGCTAACTGATATCTATAAAACCGTGATAAAAGTATTGTTTTCAAGCTGTTGAAATTAGTGTTGCACAAGTTTTCAACTAAGTCAAGTAAGTAACTACATATTATTAATAATATAAAATTTAATTTAATTTTATATAAATATAAACAAAAATTTGTAAAAGGGTTTACTGTGAAATTACTTTACTTTTTCTTTATTACGTATACTAGTAATCCTTTTATAAGACAGTGCTATTTTGTTAGACAGGGCAAAGTATTCAATCTTTTTTTGTTTTTTAGTTTAGTGCTTAGCTTAATTGATTTAAATGATAAATTTAAAAGTGTAGCTGGAGGTGCTGTTGCTATAGTGGTGAAGGCTTGAGTCGATACTCAATTACCACTTTTTTAAATCAGCCGCAAAATTAATTGCGTCTAGCCGAATAGTTACCTTTTTTTAAAAATGTTACCTTTTATAGATCACGCGCAAAATCAACTTCAATTATTGAAGTAAGATTTTAGGTATAGGGTTTTCATTTTCTATGAAGAGTCATGTCAGGTTTTAGATTGATAAAATCGGCAAATTTGCATATATATTTATTAATATTAAGAAAACTATAATACGTCTTACAATTATCGAAAACTACGAAATAATAATAATATAATCGTTGTTATATTCGAAACAGATCCAGGAAACAAACCACCATGGACTTTAGTTTTACTTTATTTGATGGGCTGCTAATTTTGGGAGTGGTCCTGTATCTTCTCTACTTGTATGGAACTTGGACGTTTGATTATTTTTCAAAACGAAATATATCATTTCTAAAACCGGTTCCGTTTTTCGGAAATTCTGCATCAGTTCTTTTCCAAAAAGAACATCAAATTTTAAACATGAACCGGGCTTATAACGAATTTCCCGGAAAAAGGTATGAAATTTGAAAAGGAAAGATAAAACTAAATTATGTTTCAAAAGTTTAATTTTCTCTTAAACTTTATTTTATATTAACACAGATACACTGGATTCTTCGATTTTCGAAGTCCTACGTTCATGCTGAGAGATCCAGAAATAATTAGACAAATTGGTGTTAAAGACTTTGATCATTTTGTCGATCACCGATCCCTCAACAGTTCAGATGAAATTGATCCCAATGATCTATTTGGAAGAAGTTTGTTTGCTTTGAAAAGTATGCAACATTTTAAATGATTTTAAAGCTAATACTATTGTAGACATAGACATTCTATCTTCAATTTGATTCACCTTTATTATTCATAAAATTAGGTCAAAAATGGAGGGACATGAGATCCACTCTCAGTCCGGCTTTCACAGGAAGTAAGATGAAGGTCATGTACACGTTGGTGTCAGATTGTGCTCAACAAATGTCACAGCATTTGGTAAAAGAGTCCAAATCAGGTGAGACTGGTCATTTATTTTATGGAAGTGGTATAAAACTGAAACTTAAAAAAAACAGTCTGTACAATAATAAAATTTGCAGGACCTCTGGAATTAGAAATGAAAGATATGTTTACCAGATACACAAATGACGTCATAGCTACGTCAGCCTTTGGAATAAAAGTGGATTCCTTAAAAGAACCAGATAATGAGTTTTATGAAATGGGCAAAAAAGTTAGCGATTTTTCTGGAGTTTTGCTAATGCTCAAATTTTTTGCATTCATATTATTTCCAAAAGTAACGAAGGTAAATAAGCTAGTTTTTATAATATACCATATACATTTACTGCTCCTCCATTTCTGTAAGAATAGGTCTTTTGAATTCATGTTTTGCAATTCCAGATTCTAAAAATTTCCTTGTTTAATGAAAAAGTGAATACGTTTTTCCGACATCTGGTGATGAACACAATGGAAACTCGTGAAAGAGAAAATATCATTCGTCCAGATATGATTAATTTACTAATGCAAGCCCGCAAGGGAACTCTAGTTCATGAAAATCAACGAGATGGACAAGATGCCGGATTCGCCACAGTAGAAGAGTCAAATGTAGGAAAAGAAACCCACAAACGAGGTTAGTTGATACGCCCAAATATTGACTACAGACCGAATAGACCAATCTCTGAGATAAAACTAATAAAAAAAGATATTCATACACTGAAATTTTCCTACCATTTATATTTTGTATCATTCTTAATTTAACTTTGTTTTCCAGTTTGGGAAGATGATGATTTGGTCGCGCAAGTAGTACTGTTTTTCTTAGCTGGTTTTGATACCGCTTCAACTCTTCTCAGTTTTACTGCTTATGAATTGGCAATTAATCCTGATGTTCAAAATATCTTACTAGAAGAAATAGACGAAGCTAAGCAACATGGAACACCTACCTACGAATCTATACAGAAACTGACATATTTGGACATGGTTATTTCAGGTAATTCATTCTTCAATGTAACTAATGTTTTAATATTCTTCTTTTTCGATTTTTATTTAATTTATTTGAATTTTACATATTCAAGTATTTAGAATTAAAAGATGATTTCTTTTCCTTTTAGAAAGTCTAAGAAAATGGCCACCAGCTCTTGCAGTTGACAGACAATGCACGAAGAGTTCGGCGATTTCTGATGCAGACGGCAATCCAGAAGTCATAGTAAGATACACCGCATAATTATTTAGGAAAGTACATCAGCAGTCAGTAATAATATAATTTTTTTGTCAGATTGAAAAAGGAAAAGTAATGATCATTCCTATCTACGCTATTCATCATGATCCGCAGTATTTCCCAGATCCAGAGCGGTTCAATCCTGAAAGATTTTCAGAGGAAAATAAAAAAGATATTAAACCATTTACTTATCTTCCATTTGGTGTGGGTCCACGAAATTGTATTGGTAAGTCAAATTACAATTATAGAAAATGTGTTTTGAAAAAAGTGAAATAAATATCTTCATTTTAAATATAGGTTCCCGATTCGCCTTGATGGAAGCAAAAGCAGTACTATTTCATATTTTGTCTGAATTTTCGTTTCAACCTTGCTCTAAGACTTCAATTCCATTAAAATTGAGTAAACGGACTTTTAACATGAAACCGGAAAATGGATTTTGGTTGAGACTTAAAGCAAGGAATTAATGCCGTTTATTTTGAAATACTTCTTAAATTATCGTGCTTGTATATTATTTTATTTAATCGTAAATATTGTATTGTTTTATATATTAAATTATGTTTATATGTTTTATAGCTAATTTTATAAATGTTTGAAAATGTAGAATATACATATGTGATAGTATTTTTTTGTATATTGTTTTATTGATGAATTCCTTGTTCTATGAGAAAGCGCCCAATATACTTTATCAGCTTGATTTGCAAAATAAATTAGCCTTAAAATTAATATAATAGTAAGCGTTTTTTAATATCAATCCACCACTTTCATAATATCAAAAATTTATGTGTTGCTCAAGGCAGCAGTAACTAGCAACATTTGATTAGCACGTTTATGCATTCTTTTTACACAAATTAATTATATTTAAATTAATTGTAAAGTTCTCATTTTCTCAAGCTGTATTTTAAACATAATAGCATTATATTCGTTTTGTGTAATAAGAGGATTAAAATTATTTGTATTTATACGCACTAATTTAATCTATTCACACTTTAGTGCGTGCATTGTGATAACGTACACAGTTCTCGTATTCATACTACTTATTTGCAGTATACTTCTCTACGTTTTATTAAAAAAAATTCAATAAACTTTTCTTGTTAAATGGATAGAATAATTCTATTTTCAAACCTTTTCTATGTGTTTAATTTTGGTTTGAATCTTAATAAAACTGTATTATGTAATACAACTGTCATCTATATTACACTAAAATAGTGTTATAACCTCAAAATATAATTTCATGCACCAAAATTGTCTATTTGTGATTTAATATATTTATTATAGTGATTTGTTAGTGTGTTAACCATATAAAAAGTACCTTAGAGTATATGAAATGTAGTTCTTTTTTTTAATATTCATTTTTCAATCAAAATATTTTTATAATTATCAATTTCTTATCAATATGTAAATATTTTTATCAATTATCTCTCAATATTTATCTGCACAACTATAAGTATATTTTTGGTAACCTAGACCTTACTGTAGCAAGAGTTTTTTTAAATTATTTAATGTGGTGAAACTCTCTTCATAACATCTAGTCTACAGGTACGTTCCTACAGTACTAATATTTTATATAAAGTAAAAAAATAAAAAAAGTAAACGTCTAAAAACGTTGTTACGCGTTGAACAGATTTCGGAAACACCGTCATGGATTTCAATTTTACCTTATTTGATGGGCTGTTAATTTTGGGAGTTGCCCTGTATCTTCTCTATTTATATGGAACCTGGACGTTTGATTATTTTTCAAAACGAAATATACCATTTTTAAAACCGGTTCCGTTTTTCGGAAATTCTGCATCTGTTATTTTACGTAAAGAACATCAAGTTTTAAACATGAGCCGGGCTTATAACGAATTTCCTGGAAAACGGTATGTACATACGTATGAAGTTATTTTTAACTTATAAATAAAATCAATATTATAAAAGTGATTTCAAGCAATTAATTGTGGTGTAACACAGATACACTGGATTCTTCGATTTTCGAACTCCTACGTTCATGCTGAGAGATCCAGAAATAATAAGACAAATTGGTGTTAAAGATTTTGATCATTTTGCCGATCATAGGTCTTTCTCCAGTTCAGACGATGGCCCAAAAGATCCAAATGATATAGTAAGCAGGAGTTTGATTGCATTAAAAGGTAAGGAAAGGTTAAAATATAATTAAATGAAAATATGATGTCAGAGATTTTTTTTTTTATTTCTTTCACTTTAATTACTAAATTTCCTAATAAGTTGCGAAATTAAAATAGATGAAAAATAAGTGTCAATAATAAAGTTTTGTAAAAAATCTAATATTATTTTGCATATTATTTATATGACGCAATTTAATCAAGATATTGCATCATGTGTTTTATCTAATTTTTTTTTTAATATAAAAATCTGTATATAAAATATTCTACACATCGTTCCGCAATACCTTAAGATTTTAATTTAAATTTTTTTGGTGTATAAATAGAGATATTTAATAAAATTAGGTCAAAAATGGAGGGACATGAGATCTACCCTCAGTCCGGCTTTCACCGGAAGCAAAATGAAGGTCATGTATACCCTGGTGTCAGATTGCGCTCAAGATATGGCAAAACATTTAGTAAACGAGTCCAAATCAGGTGAGAAGGGTGAACTATATGTATTTCTAAATTAAAATACGAGCTTTTAAAATGTAATAATAATACTTACAGGCCCGTTGGAATTTGAAATGAAAGATTTATTTTCCAAATATACGAATGATGTCATAGCTACATCAGCTTTTGGAATAAAAGTGGATTCTCTAAAAGACCCGAATAATGAGTTTTATATAATGGGCAAAAAAGTTTTCGATTTTTCTGGACCTTGGTTAATACTAAAGTTTTTTGGATTTCTATTATTTCCAAAAATAATGAAGGTAATGAAAATAAACTGATTTTTATTTTAGTTATAATATTTATATATTAATGGTAAGAAATAAAAGCTTGGTTATTCCCTGGGTGGTCGAGGTAGTTAGATTGTAGACTCTAACACTGAGCTAATAAATTTATTCCATGACTGAAAAAGATATAAGTTCACCAAATTAAAAACTGATCAAAAATATACCAAACTGTTTCAGTTTCTAAAGCTGACGTTGTTTAATGAGAAAGTGAATACGTTCTTTCGACATCTAGTGTTAAATACTATGGAAACTCGTGAGAAAGAAAATATTTTTCGACCAGATATGATTAATTTACTAATGCAAGCACGCAAGGGAACGCTGGTTCATGAAAATCAACGAGATGGACAAGATGCTGGATTCGCCACAGTTGAAGAATCCAACGTAGGAAAGGAAACACACAAAAGAGGTCAGCTAAAATGTTTTACCCAATTGTGACTATCGATTATACTAATAGAGAATTGATTACGTTACAGTTAAATCTTATTTTGCTTGTGAGTAACTTTATCTAAATTTTTCAGTTTGGGAAGACGCTGATTTGGTGGCTCAAGCAGTTTTATTTTTCTTAGCTGGCTTTCACACCACTTCAACTCTTCTCAGTTTTGCTGCTCATGAATTAGCAGTTAACCCCGAGGTTCAAAACATCTTACTAGAAGAAATAGACGAAGTTAAACAACATGGAACGCCTACTTACGAATCCATACAGAAACTGACATATTTGGACATGGTTATTTCAGGTAACGCATTGTCACGAAACATGTAATGTTTATTTCAACGATTTACTAATTTTAAATGTGTGTTAACAAATATTCATTAAATAGTTTACACATCCTATACTTTCAGAGTCATTAAGAAAATGGCCACCAGCTCTTGCAGCTGACCGTCAATGTACAAAATCGTCTGCCATTTATGATGCCGATGGAAATGTAGAAGTCGTAGTAAGATATATGTCATAATTTTCACAAAAAGTACTAAAATTACTTAATGAATTAATAATATAAATGTTTAAATCTTCATCAGATTGAAAAAGGAAAAGTGTTTATCATTCCCATCTACGCAATCCACCATGACCCAGAGTACTATCCAGACCCTGAAAGATTCGATCCTGAAAGATTTTCAGATGTAAATAAAAAAGATATAAAACCATTTACTTATTTACCATTTGGTGTCGGTCCACGAAATTGTATTGGTAAGACAAGTTACAGTACAGTTCTTATTATACGAATATTTTGAACAAACTGATAAATCTGTTTTAAATTTAGGTTCCCGATTCGCCTTGATGGAAGCAAAAGCAATCCTGTTTCATATCTTATCTGAATTTTCATTTCAACCTTGCTCCAAGACTTCCATTCCATTGAAGTTGAACAAAAAATCTTTTGACATGAGACCAGAAAATGGATTTTGGTTGGCGCTTAAAGCAAGAAATTAATAACTGCCGATTAATTAAAATATTTCAAAGATTGCCAGTGCTTATATTCTTTTAATTTAATTGTAAATATATTGTTAATTATAAGTGTTAAGTTTTATTTATATATCTAATTTTATAAACGTATAAATATTAAATATTTGTTTTATTTGTACATCGCACGAAAAATTCTGTTACATTTTATTAAATATTATATATTTATATTGTATTTCAAATATAATACTCAAGGACACCGTACATTTACTGTGATCACTTGGAAAATAGCTATTCTACAATTTATATACATGGTAAATTAATTTTCTATTGAAGCAAATCACTGCCACTTATAAAGAATATATAGATACTAGAAATGTATGTCATGTGAATTCATTTAAAATTGTAAGTGAGAAGTATGATACATACTATTCTTAGATATTAAATATATTTATATGTACATACTCGTATGTCAATAAGTGGACCATTAGCAAAATAACACCTAGACCCCATTTCTACCTACAGTTTTTGTTTTAATTTTTATTTTGAATGTAATATTCTATATTTGATATTAATTATTATCTTTATATAATATAAATTATTATGAGTTATATATGGGAGACACTTGCAAGTCCTTAAAGTCTATTCTAAGATATCAATTCATCATTTTAGTTTTGGCCTGAAATACATCATAGTTAAACACAAATGTTGTGGCCCTATTTTCGAAACACCAGATGCAAAGAGTTGTGACCCATCCAAATACATTAGTGATCAACCTAATGGTAGACAAGACTTCCTCCGAACTTAATTAAATGAAATAATAAATAAGGAGGAAGGAGGATAATGATGATACAATATATTTAATTAAATGTATAATTTATATCTGCCTAGTACACTTCAATTCGAACTGATTAATATTACATACGCATTTAAAATTATATCATATTTTACCCCACTAGTTCCAGTGGGACTGCCTGCTACAGCAGCCTGCAAACTTCCTGAACTTGAGATTCATTGCGTTAGTTATATTCATAAACGGTAGGAGGTATAAATATGTTACACAGTATCAATGTTGTGATGGATGACTAGTGTCTTGTTATCATTTAATATTTTTATTTACTTGCTAAAATAATCCTAATACTAATTAAGTTTTTTCATTAAGTTTAATTAGATTAAATTTCTTTTTCGTTAACGTTATCTAAAAAAATAACCGTGATTAAATAATTGTGTTCACTCATTACTAAATATTGCTCATTGTTTCATAATATTTGAAGTAAGTAACACATTATTTATGTATAGATAATAATCATATTAATATAAAATTATATTAGTTAATATATAATTAATCAAATAATTTGTGAAGACTCGTTATGTAAATAAATTGTTTCAAATATTTTTATAGAGATTAATCAATTTATATTACGGGGTTATTAGTAATTTAAAAACCGTTTTAAAAGTATAACTGTTTAAATGTAGTGGTGTGACATATAGGGTCCTTCAATAAGAGCGGTCATTTTAAATGAATAGAAAAACGCAATATTTAATATTAATATAATTTAATATAATATATTAATTTTAATCTAAAGTACTAATTCTAAGGTTAGCAATGAAACATAATATCTTTCAAATGTCACTGAAATATTACGTTTTTTTATTGATTTAAACTGACTGCTCTCGTTGAAAGACCCTATACAAAAAGACGGTGTTATTCTAGTAGTTACGTTTCTAAATTTAGTAGAAGTATTTAAATGCTTAACGGTCTTAGAATCCAGATACATCACACCATGGACTAATTGGTAGATTTTATGATGTAATACTCTAGAAAAATTTCAATTTGTATATCTTTCGCACATAGTGTGTTTTCTTTTTTATAATTTATATAACATAACTATTCTATCACCGATGGAAATATATGCGTCCTCATATATGTGAACGACTCAGCTGCCTAATATGTTTATGATTATGTGTGTACATAGGCAATTTAACTTATTAACAAACAAATCCATCAAATATAACTCCGATAGAGGATGCTCTCAATCAATGTGTTTTCTAAAGTAGGAATATTACTTTAAAAAATTCTTGATAGCCACAATACTCATATATATTACAGTTTTACACAATCCCATTTTCAACATTTTTAAATCAATGTTTCTTTAAAAACAGATCTAAGAAACAAGCCATCATGGAGTTTAGTTTCACATTATTTGATGGGCTGCTAATTTTGGGAGTGGCCCTATATCTCCTCTACTTGTACGGAACTTGGACGTACGATTATTTTTCGAAAAGAAATATACCATTCATAAAACCCATTCCGTTTTTCGGAACTACTTTAAAGGTTTTTTTGCAAAAAGAACATTCAGTTATAAACATGAACCATGCTTATCACGATTTTCCCGGCACAAGGTATGGCATTTTAAGCAGAGATCAACATAAAACTAAATTAGTGTTAGAAAAGTTGAATTTTCTCATAAAGTATACTTTATATTCACACAGGTATAGTGGATTCTTCGATTTACGAACGCCAACGTTCATGCTAAGAGATCCAGAATTAATTAGACAAATTGGTGTTAAAGATTTTGACCATTTTGTTGATCATCAATCAATCAGCGGTTCAGATGAAGTTGATCCCAATGATCTATTTGGGAGGAGTTTGTTTGCGTTGAAAGGTATGCACAATTTTGAAACAGTTTAACGCAAATACAATGGTGGAGATTCTATTTTCATTTTGTTTAATCCAATTTCAATTTAATCCATCAAATTTACTTGCTAATTGTTTATCGTTTTGATTAATTGTGGTAATTTTATCAAAATTCAACTATTTTCTTTCTCATCGCACACAATAAGTTACAAACAGTAATTATTCAATTATTACCTAAAATACAATGCAAAATATTATACTTTTATGAACTATCAATTATATGTTATACCAATTTCCTAGTTACGAAGATATATAGTAGCTATTCAATAATTTTATTTATTTTACAATTAAAGATCTTTTCTAAAATTAGGTCAAAAATGGAGGGACATGAGATCCACTCTCAGTCCAGCTTTTACCGGAAGTAAGATGAAAGTCATGTACTCGTTGGTATCAGATTGTGCTCAACAAATGGCGCAATATTTAGTGAATGAATCTAAGTCAGGTGAGAATGGTGATCTGTGTGCTGTATGTAAATTAAATACAATTGTACATTGCAATAATAAAAATTACAGGACCTTTGGAACTAGAAATGAAAGATATGTTTACCAGATACACAAATGACGTCATAGCCACGTCAGCTTTTGGAATAAAAGTGGATTCCTTAAAAGAACCAGATAATGAGTTTTATGAAATGGGCAAAAAAATAAGCGACTTCTCTGGAGTTTTAATAATATTCAAGTTTCTTGGATTTACATTATTTCCTAAATTAATGAAGGTAAAAATGATTTAAATAATAAAAATTAAAAAAGCCACACCTCTTAACTATATTAGCATACTTGTAAGGAGAGTATATTTTTAAGGAATAAAAACTACAGTTATAATTTTTTTGCGCAAGACATTTTTATAATACATTTTACAATTCCAGTTTCTAAAAATAACCTTGTTTAACGAGAAAGTGAATCAGTTTTTCCGACATCTGGTGATGAATACTATGGAAACTCGAGAAAAAGAAAACATTATTCGTCCAGATATGATTAATTTACTAATACAAGCACGCAAGGGAACTTTGGTTCATGAAAATCAACGAGATGGACAAGATGCTGGATTCGCCACAGTAGAAGAATCAAATGTAGGAAAGGAAACCCACAAAAGAGGTTAGTTGATACGCCCAAATATTGACTAGAAACCGTTTAGACCGATCTTGAATAAGATGGAAAGATATTGATAACGAAACGATAATTATTTAACGATTTAAAATATTTTCAGAATTCTGATTAAAATTAAATCTTTCCTGCTATTTATCGTCCTTAATTTTACTTTATTTTCTAGTTTGGGAAGATGACGATTTTGTGGCACAAGTAGTACTGTTCTTCTTGGCTGGCTTTGACACGACTTCTACTCTTCTCTGTTTTACTGCTTATGAATTAGCACTTAATCCTGATGTTCAAAACATCTTGCTTGAAGAAATAGACGAAGCTAAAAAACAAGGAACTCCTACTTACGAATCTATACAGAAATTAACGTATTTGGACAAGGTTATTTCAGGTAAGCCATTTTGTTATCTTTATTCATCAAGATTTTGTATGACCAACGAATAGAGCAAATTGCTCAGTCTGTTATTCTATTAAAAACTAATCCTATAACTAAAATCACGTTTAACATTGAACCCAGACCCAATGTAAACGAGGATCAATAACTTATTTTTAGAGTCTTTAAGAAAATGGCCCCCCGCACCTGGAGTTGACCGTCAATGCACGAAAACGTTTGCTATTCCTGATGCAGACGGCAATCCAGAAGTCATAGTAAGATAAAATTCATAATTCCGCTAACACAAGTACTTTAATCAATAAGATAATAATAATATAATCTTTTATCAGATAGAGAAAGGAAAAGTGATGTTTATTCCAATTCTTGCAATTCACCGTGACCCTGAGTACTACCCAGACCCCGAGCGATTCGACCCTGAAAGATTTTCGGATGCAAATAAAAAAGATATTAAACCATTTACTTATCTTCCATTTGGTGTGGGTCCACGAAATTGTATTGGTAAAAAAAATTTCATACAGATAAGCAGTGCCGGTCCGAGGGATATATTCAATTTCATCATCATCTCGCATCTACTATAAATTTCTCTTGGACCGGTACTGCACTGCATATAAGATATAATCATATTGTATTTGAGAATAAGATAATATATATTTATTTTAAATATAGGTTCTCGATTCGCCTTGATGGAAACAAAAGCAGTGCTGTTTCATATATTATCTGAATTTTCATTCCAACCTTGCTCCAAGACTTCGATTCCATTGAAATTGAGCGCAAAAAGTTTTAACATGACTCCAGAAAATGGATTTTGGTTAGGGCTTAAAGCAAGAAATTATTAACTGCCTTGTATAAACTACTCGTATTTTAAATATTAAGATTTTATATAGTTGATAAGATACTATTATTTGAAATATTAGGTTCTGTTTTATAACTAATTTTGTAAATGTTTGTGGAAGTCCTTTTGGTTGTCCCTTTGATATAATATCATTCCTACTCTTTAAATTTTTATTTAATTTTTTTGTTTCAAGCATTTTATAGCATCTATTTTATTGCATAATCATTTTCTGTGTATGTTTTAGTTTTATGTTTTAGTTACGGAAGTACGAAAACTCCAATCTTTCTAAAACCAAAACATTAAACTGTGTTAATAACCTACAATTTGCTGTAAATAAAATAAAACTATGTGTAAAAACACTTTCTAACTAGTTATATACGTGTACTCCGAATTTGATATTGTAAATAGAACAAGTATTTTATAGAGAAATAAAACCCTGTAAAAAATTAAAACATTATTAATTAAGTTCATGTTTCAAAAATACCAAGATTCCCAAATTTATTAGAATTGGTCTTTAGTGACTCGAATGCGTAATACGATGCAGCGAGGTAAGCAGTCGCTTCAACACTTAGAATCTTTGGTGTTTTTCGCTTTAAGTTAGATAAAAATTTGAAATTTATAGAATAGTGATAAAAAAGGATGCAATGTACTCCTTTCTTCACTATTGCATAAATCTATTTATAACCAATCAAAATACTCATTGACTGTTTTGGAAAGTTCGAATGGGTTAAGATCTTCTTAGGCGAATGAAACAGAATCTGATTGAAATTGATCATTTAACTGATCATTTAAACTGACATTTAAAGTCAATATATTTGATAAATAAACTGAGTTAAATTTATTCAAATTTTAAGTGGGCCGTAAATTGTTTTTAATTTGATTAAAAGTTTATTTGTAGAGAAATAACATTAAATTAATCTTAACAATAATTCAAGGTCAATTAAATGACGTCACTTCTTGAACTTGATACATGTACTAGTAATATAATGTTGGTTTTGAAATTGACAACAACAATAAAACCATGATCACTGACACAATAGGTACACTGAGAGCTTCAAAGTTATAATTAGGTAATGGATAAAAATTCATAAAATTAAGAAATCTAAACATGACCTAATTTATTATTTAGATTGAAACGTATCCGGTACAGTCTATTTTTAAATAAATATTACTCTCATATGTGTATGTTTCATGCCTCTAGGGTAAACAATTAAAATATTTTAAACAAATGGGCCTCAAAATTTGGTAATCTACTAATTCTTAATCCGACACTGATAATAGCCTGATATAAGACCTAGATCACACTGCGATTTAAATCTCAGCGGTTTTGTCTGGCGGCTTTTTAACACAAAAAAAATAAAAAAAAACCGTGGTGCGTGCATGCGCATATGATTCCATGTGTTACAAAACTACGCGATTTAAAATCGCAGTGTGTTCAAGACCTAACTAATAACTGTACTGCTATCCAGTACAGCTGTTTATAACTCATAAATTCTGATTCATGTGTATTTCTATATATGTCATAGATTATAGTATCTACGAAAAATATTACGCATTTTATTTTTTGTTATGGTAAACAACAATATTAAAATTTAGTTAGACCAGTTAAAAAATTTGGCATTATTAATAATTAATAAAGACTGAGTGACCAGTTACACGAGTGGTAAGTAATAGTATTACTAATTTATATAGCCCTAGGTAAAAAATATAATGCGATGTTAACACCTTAACAAAGTTTTCGAAAAAGAATTTTAAGAAGACTGGTTTTCTGAATTTCCATTTCTTTCTTAAGCTTGGTTGTGCGCATTCTATTTGTATAAATACAAACTTTGTATTTTTAAATTATTTTAAACGTAATTTTATTATTCATAATTTTCAATATCCTTTTAACAATATACACTAAATAAATGCCAGACAGTTTTGTTGTTGTTAACGCGGCTTATACACTAATTTAGTAATTAAAAGAAAATTGGTTCTATATTAAAATGGTATGAAAATATAGTTTTTAAGCCAAGACCGCATTTCTACGCATAAATAAGAAAAAGAATAACAAAAAAGCAGCTACCCAAAATTAATTTTTTTGCGGCATTCCTTCTTATACTATAAGCTAGCAACAGTGAATCTCCACTGCAAGACAATTTCTATATGAGAAGTAGAAAATAAACCTTGTAATTAGCTTGTGGAAAGTTAGCTATAAGACAATTTTTTACCTGGAACTGAATAAAAATATTGATGCGTTACTATTAAACGTAATATTATTTACAGATTGCACATTTCAATACAATGATGGGATTTTTTTCTTTCACTTGGATCGATTTTATTGTTATTGGGTTAATATTTCTTTTTCTTTTATACATATATGGAACATGGACACACGACTACTTTTCCAAAAGGAATATTTCGTTCATGAAGCCAGTTCCTCTATTAGGATATTCTTCGAAAATTATCCGACGCAAGGAACATCAAATATTGTGTGTAAATGACGCGTATAAAGATTTTCCTGGAAAACGGTTTGTTTTTCATTTTTTTTTTATTATTTACTAAAAATACTTAAAATATTCTACTGATCAGTATACATTTGTTAGAAATTTAATAATTAAAGTAATTTTCTACCCAGATAGAAAATGAAATACAATATAACACTTTAATTAGCTTGTAGTAAGCTAGCAATCAATAAACTTGCATTGCACGCATTTTTTTAATAATGTTATCAATAATACAATTTTTAATAGAATTACAGGTTTCTTTATGTTGAGAAATCCAACGTTCATGATAAGAGATCCAGATTTAATTCGACAAATTGGAATAAAAGATTTTGATTATTTCACTAATCATCAATCAGTTTTTGACGAACACTTAGAGCCAATATTCAGAAATGGCTTAATATCTCTAAAAGGTAAGTACAGAGTGAGCTACTACAAGACTCAAATTTAAACGAAAAATTAAAGTAAGAGAATTTTGCATAAAATATGTTCTAAAGTGAAGAGACAAACACGAGTTTTACAAACATTCTAGAAAGTAAAAAAGCATCTCTACTTAGACCATTTTAAATTAAATATTATTTGCTTTCGCTAAAGTAAAATATTTAAATGAAATTAAGGTAACATTAATGTTTGTGCATTAATTTAAATAATTTACGGCTTCCAAAATTGGACTCAATTACAAAGGCAGCCACGAAATGCGCTAACCGATCGAACATCAGCTCCATGCATCCTCCCTTCGAAAAGTATTCCAATTCAAATTTCTTATTTCCTGCTGAAATGTTTACATAAATTTATTATTTTGTAATTAAATTTTATTATTTCATTAGGTAAGAAATGGAAAGATATGAGAAACACATTAAGTCCTGCATTCACCGGAAGCAAAATGAAGTTGATGTATACATTGGTCTCCAATTGTGCACAACAAATAGCAGATTATTTGACTAATGAATGTAAAAAAGGTACGCTGTCAATATGAAAAAAACATTTACGTAAAGTTTTTGAATTTATGTTGACATTAATTAAACTGCTTTTAGTTGGTAGTGACAACGTAATAGCCACATAATTTATAACCGATTTGATCTAAATAGGACCCGTAGAAATAGAAATGAAAGATTTGTTTACCAAGTACACAACTGACGTCATTGCAACTGCAGCTTTTGGGATAAAAGTTGACACCTTAAAAGACCCTAATAATGAATTTTATATGTTTGGAAAAACATTAACAGAGTTTTCAAAATTAGGAAAGCGTCTTCGGATATTGGGCTACGCTTTATTTCCAAAACTAATGAGGGTAATTTGCATTTTTTAATGTACATATTTTGTAGCTACCCAGGTAGAATATTGTGTTACAGTTTCGATCTGGGTCTTACGTCTTTTAAAAGTAACGTCATACTTTTATATTTTCAGTTGCTAAATATATCTATGATGGATGGTAGAGCGCCGGATTTCTTTCGTAATTTAATTCTAGATACCATAGAAATTCGAGAGAAAGAAAACATTATTCGACCTGATATGATTCACTTATTAATGCAAGCTCGGAAAGGTCTCTTGAAGCATGAAGATCAAAAAGATGGTCCAGATGATGGATTTGCTACAGTAGAAGAATTAAATATAGAGTTGGAGACAAGTAAAAGAGGTTTGCGTTTAATTATTTAGCACTAACAATTATTTCATTACTCAACTATTATTAAACTGACAAACATATTTAGTTTGGAGTGACGATGAATTGGCAGCGCAAGCTGTATTATTCTTTCTTGCTGGCTTTGAGACAACATCGCAGCTCCTTAGTTTTGCTGCTCATGAGTTGGCTATTAATACCGATGTCCAAAAGAAACTCTTAGAAGAAATTGATGAAGCTAAGCAACATGGAACACCCACATATGAATCAATACAAAAACTAAAATACTTAGATATGGTAGTATCAGGTAGTTCTTTTTACCACCTAGGATCTTATTTTATAACTGTTTTACTGTCGTCCTCATTTCCTCTTTACTTATTCTACAAAAATGTCTTAGACATCAAGAACTGTACTTATATACCAAATTATGTAAACATATATAATAGAAGTTTTTTAGAATTATTGTAATAACTACTGTAGCATGTTAATGCAACATAAAATTTATAAAGAAGAAACAGTATAAAAATTTTCTATTATATTTGTTACAGAAAGTCTTAGAAAATGGCCTCCAGCTTTTATGTTAGAACGCGTTTGTTCAAAACCTTATGTTATTTACGACTCAGATGGAAATCCTGAAGTTACAGTAAGTCAAACCATTGTTAAAGATGCACATGCTAGTAGGTAGCACGAAATCATTCTATTGTCGAGAAAATTCTACATATAGCATGTGTATACAGTACTACTATTTAGTGGCTGTATTATTTTCAGAATTCTATTGAATCGGAAGTCGGTTGATTTAATAACACGGTACAATAGCTACGAAATATAAATAAATCTCTAGAATAAATAAATAGATTGCATGAAAAACCAAAAGAATATAAACTTGTCATCAGTATACTATTCAGAACTATACTATTTGTATGGAAAGAAGCATAATATTTATAAAGCATGTGTATTCATATCTTTATTATCAGTTACAAAGTAAAAGACTATCCAAAATGAGCAAGAACCGTGCCATTACAGTCTCATTGTTTTTGGATACCCACAATTAAATAGAGTTATAGCAAATAAACACAAGATACTCCACACTACAATATACGCTACGTTTTCTATTTTTTAGATTGAAAAAGGTAAATCGGTAATGATTCCTGTGTTAGCCATTCAAACTGATCCCGAATATTACCCGAATCCTGAACGATTCGACCCTGAACGATTCTCTGATGAAAACAAAACAAATATTAAACCTTTTACATACATCCCTTTTGGTGTTGGACCAAGGAATTGCATTGGTAATTTTTTTAATATGGGATACGTATTATTTTTCAAGTTGATGTTTGTTTATACTGTACATACAGTCTTGATGTCATACCATATACATAACGACGGCCTACAGTAAATAAAAAAACAGTATAAGTATTCATCAATCTAGAGCATACGCATCCGGCATCTATATATTTAGCAGCAGCATTTTCACTTCGATATATTGCAGCTTCAAGATTCGCGTTAATGCAGACTAAATCCGTATTGTTCCACATCCTATCAGACTTGACTTTCGAAGTTTGTTCGAAAACTACAGTACCGCTAGTGTTGTCAAAGAAAGAAATAGCCATGAAGCCGGAAAATGGATTTTTGTTGCACCTAAAATCAAGAAAAACTGCAACTGGATAAATGAACTGAAGATGAATATTTAAAGAAGAAATATAAAAAAGAAAGAAAATGTATAATATATAAAAAATATAAATTATATACTCTTGAATATAAAAATATATAATAACTCTATATAAATACATACATAAAAATAACTTGTAATACTCTTAATATGTGTAAACATTTTAAAATATATCTTTACTTAAATACAAACATTGTTAAAAAGCAATAAACCATCTTGCAATTGCTAGAAGTCCCTTAAATTTATACTATACAGAAATATTTAACTGGTTATTTGAAAACGTTATTAAAAATTTCTGGTTAAGTAGCATAAGAAATTTCACACAAATAAATACAGAGATTTAATATAATTGTTGTTGTTCAACCGTCTGCTATAATAAAAACAAACTTGCCTTTTTAATCAATTTTTCACACGACCTTAGTAAGTCAAGTCTAATAGAATGTGAAACAAGACAGATTTAACCTATAATAACTCAAAAAAATTCGTTAACGTACAATATATTATTATAGCAGGTAATTAATTGTTTGTTTATATTTTCTGTTTAGCAGGACGAACATAATTATTTGGTGTACATATTCCAATTTGCAAACTTTATAAAATCTTGTATTTAACTAACGCACTATTTTGTAAACAAATAGTATAAGAAGCGCATGTTGTTTTATTCTTGATCTAATGTCAATAATGATGAGTGTTAAAAATACCTTATGCAAATCATTATAGTATTACGTTTGAAAATATTTCTATTACAACATTTAGTTGAACGGAAGTATGAGAATTAGTCATGACCTTCTGTCTGTGATATGATATCAATTAAATAATCTATTGCTATCTGTAATTATTATAAACCTATAAACCTTTTGCTATCTGCCGTTTTCACTATAAAAAAACTCATGTTAAATATAGATTATTTTAGTTACAATACATTTGGTGTCATCATTCATTAGGTATGTAATAATATACAAAATATATATAAACATAAACAAGACGCGATATATTTAAACACTCAATAACATAAAGTAGACAAATATTTATAAAATCAATATATAAATCTCAAACATCAAGTTATATAACCTATTCAATTCTTGTATGTATCTAACCACATAGTATTTAAAATGAGTTATAATGCATATAATATGTCATCACAAACTTTCTTTGGTCTATTATTATTGTTGTTTAGTTGTGTAAAACATTAATATAATTCATTTTGTTTACTAACATATTTTGACGTTTAATTCTACACTACTAGTTTATGTAAGCAACATGCGAAAATAAATATAATTGTCAAACCTGACTGTTCAGAATTTTTGATAGAGCTGAGCCATCTGTTTTGGTAATCCTAAACTGTTACTATACTGTTTTGAAGAGTAAAAACCATCAACAATAAAAGTATTTTAAAAGAAAAACTAATTACTTTAAATTAATAGTCAATGTATATAAACAAGCACAATTAAATTTTTTATTTCACACTATACACTGTACACTATAATTATTTAGTAACAATTTGCAAGTATATGTCAAAAAAAATTCTGAGGTTATGTGAAACATTTTCACAACATATATTTACGTTTTTAAAAACATCTTTAGAGACGAAATAAATAGCACACATCAAACATTAGATACTTATTTGCAATAACAACCACTATTACAGTTTTGAAAAGCACTTTTCTTTTATAAAATTATATTTTTTAATTCGAGTAATACACTAACTCACTGTTTACTATACTGTTGACAATTCAATCTTGGCATTCAATATGGCTGCTGCAATGGTTTGTGGGAGACATCACACATGCCATCTTCCGATTAAATAAGTAATATATTTAAGTAAATATACAAAAATTTAAAATACATATTTTAAGTTTCTAGATCAGATCTTAAAATAGTCATCCATCATGGAATCTTTTCTGAATAGCTGGTGGAATTGGGGAATTGTTTTAACAGGACTTATTTCTATTTTGTACGTGTATGGCACATGGACATTTGACTACTTTTCCAAACGAAATGTACCATTCGTAAAGCCAAATGTAATAATTGGCAACTTATGGGGACAATTGTTTCAGCGAGAAAACCCAATGATTCATATGGGTGGTTTTTATGATAAATTTCCAGACAAAAGGTATGTTTTAATGCGTTATATAAATATAACATTAAGGAATCCTATCCAGATAATATTTGTAACTTATAATAGCTTTCTTTAGATACATCTTCTTTTTAGGAAAACAATTTAGTTTAAGATTTAATAAGTTATTCTTATTGTTGTATGAAAATATGATTGGTTTTAATGTTATTATACTTTAATATTCTAATTGCTTCTCTATTACTATATGTGTGAGCAGTGGTGTTTTATCAACGTTATAAAAGGCTGACACAGAAGCTGTAATTGGGGTCCCAACTACTCTCAATTGTCTGGAAAAAATTCTGTTTTAAAAAATATTATTCATTATTTGTTGTTAAATTTTTTATGCATAAAGATCTTTTTATTTATTCTCACGTTCTAAATTCCATTCTTTTTAGTCATGACTGCATTTTCTCGAATTAATTTATATCCAGTTGTAATTTCTACTGTAGAAGTACAATTCAAGTAGATCCCCCAAAACTGTGGTTTATCTCCGAGTATTGTTATATTTATAAATTTTGACGCTTTTGCCTTGTTCTGTCCTTCATTCCAAGTTGTTGCTTTTAATAAATTTAATATTTCCATTAGATACATTGGGCTCTTCGAATTCATGACTCCGTCTTATATCTTTAAAGATCCTCAGCTAATCAAACAAATAACAGTCAAAGATTTCGATCATTTTGTTGATCGTCGTCTATTCGTAGATGCTACACTTGAACCTCTATTTGCAAATAATGTATTTGCTTTACAAGGTAAACATATTCACATCGATAATAGCATCATTATTGATCTAATTAATGCATAATAATATTTTATATATTCTTATCTATATTAGGACAAAAATGGCGAGATATGCGCTCCACCTTGAGTCCTGCATTCACGGGAAGCAAAATGAAACTCATGTATACGTTGGTGTCCGATTGCGCTGAACAAATGGCAAATCATTTGCTAAACGAGTCTAAAACTGGTACTTATATTTCAATAATTAATCAGCATACACACTAGTGCAACATCCAACACTATATATACGTTCTTGCAATGATTTTACAAAGCTTAATACACAACACATTCTGAGAAAATGAAGCTAAAAATATAGATCAAAATATTTTCTCTGTGATCAACATAAAAAGTGGTGTTGTGAAGAAATGTTGCACCATTGAAAACGCTCCATATGAAATACATTAATACAAATGATTTTAAAATAGGAAAACTAGAGCTTGAAATGAAGGATCTGTTCTCAAGATACACCAATGATGTGATAGCAACATGTGCATTTGGAATTAAAGTAGATTCCCATGGTCAACCAACAAATGAATTTTACAAAATGGGGAAAAGTCTGACTGACGTTACTGAATTCCGGATTGCGTTGAAGTTTTTTGGATATATTTTGGTTCCTAATGTTATGAAGGTTTGTTTGTGTCTATTTTTAATTACCTGGTGCTTGTATATACACTATAGATATATTAATTAGATATATATCAATCATGAATAGATACTAGAAGAAACAGTGGGTAGTATATGCTATGTAGAAAGTGTTCGGATTTTCGAGATATTGACGTTTCGACAAAAGTAGTATAACACTTAAGACTGTATGTATATTTAGAAAGAACATTCAAAAGAAAGAAATATTTAAAATAAGTCAAACCTAAAAGTTATTGGTCTCACAACATTATATAACTTTTGTTTGACGTTGTTAATTTTGGCGTACTGTGAGTATTAGTAGTGTCCTATTTTAGTTACCTTTGTTATTTGAAAACAGTACTGTATAACTCTTTTCAAGATTGACATCGATATAACTCATTATATTCAATTAAAATTTTCATATTTAACAGTTCCTGAAAATATCAATATTCGATAAAGAAACAATGAAACGTTTGAAAAGTATGATTCTTAGTACGATGGAAACACGTAAGGAGAAAAATATAATCCGACCGGATATGATAAACTTGTTAATGCAAGCCCGAAAAGGTACACTCACCCACGAAGAAAAAAGTGATGGTCAAGATGCTGGGTTTGCAACTGTCGAAGAATCGGCTGTGGGAAAACAATCACATAAAAGAGGTACAAATTCTCGATCGATCCGATTTTTTAATTGGTTAATTATTGTATATTGACGTTTTTATTTTATTAAATATCAAAAATGGACGGATATATATTCATTTAAAGTTTTAATTTCGTTTTACCGCTTGATATTTATTGCCGTCAACTATTCTGACAGAATATAATAAGCAATGTTATTTATTTATCGTTATGTATCACAACATAATATGAATACTTAGTGGGTGACGTTTGATTCTGCATCTCTTTTACACTTCTTCTGTTTAAGAGCGACAAAGCTATGGAGGAAATTACGTCAAATACTCAATTACTTTTTTATAAAATTTCACCTTTTAAATTATTAAAAAGGATCTATAATATTTATAAAAATTCAGTTCTGGCTCACAACCCAATCGCATTTACGATAAGTATATTGTTTTGTTTACTTTCATAGTGTGGACGGATGATGATATAGCAGCACAAGCTATAGTATTTTTCTTCGCTGGCTTTGACACTACTTCAACACTGCTTTGTTTCACTGCTCATGAGCTAGCTGTTAATCCGGACATTCAGAGCAAACTCTTTGAGGAAATTAATAATTTCCAACAACACAGTACCCCCACCTATGAGTCAATAAACAAACTTAAATATTTGGATATGGTTATAACAGGTTAATAAACTTTAGTAATAGTTAATTCCTAATACACATTTTCAACTAAGTTTTTGCGTCAACTTTAATTTTTTCATATTTCAGAGAGTTTAAGAAAGTGGCCCCCAATTCCGTTTTTAAATCGCGTTTGTGTTAAACCTTACGATATAACTGATTCAGAAGGGAAACTAGAAAGTTCGGTAAAGTTTCTTAAGACATTTAGGAAATATTTTTTTATGGTAATTTTATTAGCAATTATATGTTAATCTTTTAGATTGAAGTAGGAAAAGTAGTTACAATTCCAACTTACAGCATTCAGCACGATCCTCATTATTATCCAAATCCTGAAGTATTTGATCCTGAAAGATTTTCTGACGAAAATAAAAAAAATATTAATCCACTTACTTATTTGCCATTTGGTGTTGGGCCCAGAAATTGTATTGGTAAGAACAAATATCTTTTCAGCCTAAATTTATATAAAATTGTATTATTAAAATATTTTATAAATGCAGGATCTCGATTTGCTTTAATGGAAACGAAAGTCATCTTGTACTACATTCTAACAAGGTTTACCTTCGAAGTTTCTTCTAAAACCACTGTACCAATGGATATCTCTAAAATTACATCATTTTCAATGACACCTAAAGATGGATTCTGGCTGGAACTAAGGCCAAGGGTTTAGGTAATATCTTATCTAAGAAAATACTATTAAAACTTATGTTTTCTTTTCTAATTTCCAGATTATTCCAAAAATAATTTAAGACGTAACTTAGACCGTGTTAAATATTAAGTTAATGGTATTTTTATATTTACAGAGAAGCGGATCAAACTATGTATGCTCTGCAGAGAGTCAATTGTGACTAGATATAATTGAGTTTATCATAAAGCCAACAAAATGTCCTTCAAGAGGCTCTTTTCAGTTTTAGCGCTCAGAGCTCGAAGATAGTTTTAGTTTAAAATCAAAATATTTATATGTTAAAATCAGCCAGTCACAGTTACGCATAAGTAAGGTTTATTTAACATAAAAAAATTCACCTTTAACATAATTTTTTTTAGGTTAATGCATAGGTTTAGGTTAATAAGACTATATAACAAGCCATGTCAATAAAGGTTTTTATGCAAAAGTATATAATGTTACATAATCCTGAAAGGTATTTAATGGTTTTGGCATTTATTTAATGACAATGACATAGAATTATCTTAATCACGATTACTAATAAAACGTAACGTTATCTGAAAAATATTACGTTAAATAATACTGAGTTTACATTTTATGTTGATTGTTTTCTGTATTTGTAAAAAGTGGTTGCGTTTGTAAATGTAATATAAAGGTAATTCCATTTATTATAATTGCTTTATTTTATTTAATATGTTTTGTGTTTTGTATAAATAACTTACTATACACTTTTGTTAATTCTTTCAACTATTACAATGTTAATTCAGCATGCGCTTTCAACAATAGATGAAATACGTAAATTGACAACGATATATCAAAAATTATCTTTATTTCTATTCATTTTGACTAAGTCTACTAAAATTGAAATGATAAAAATATATTATTTTCAAAATAAATGTGATTAACATATGTTATATAAGTTTGATTCCAAGTAATACCAAAGGAATTCAATGATCCTCTATAAAGGACGTTTTAAACTTTTTCTTTTCTTGATTCCACCCAAAGAATTCATCCAAACCTTCAATAATAGCGTCAATTTCGATCCCACGACGTGTCAAACGTCTCAGGAAATCTTTGTACTCCGGCATCTCGATAACAGCATCTCCAATTTGAACAAACTCCGGAGATCCAATAGCCTTCATAGCTGCTTGTAAATCATCATCAATCATCAGCTGTTCTTCATAATATTCCCGCAGATCTTCCATTGGGAGTAGCTGCAATATCTCATACATAGTGGCCTTCAATCCTCCTCTATGTTCGGCCTTTGATACGAAGTCATAAGGACATATAGGATATTTAAGGAAGTCAATAAGAGAATTCATGTAAAAATGAACGTCAACTCCTAGGCAGCTGATAAATTGAAGAAACTGTTTGAATTGTGGCATGCTCGTGACTCGCATAGAAATTACACGAAATTCTTTCGATTTTAAATAAACGACCGCCTTCATAACTTCCTCGTCTTCATTTACAGCCTCTAGGACAACGTTAAGTATATCCGACACAGGAATCATTTCAACCAGGCCTTGGAAGAAGTCGTTTAGACTTCGAGTTTCTGATGATGTTTTACATTCTGTGCTTGGCAACACTGACGGAGCTGCTTTTACACTACACACAACTAAAACCGTGAATAGTAAATATTTCATCGTTCACTTGACTAAACAACTGGTCTAACTGAATCAGATCACACGCAAATTACTTATATACCCTCGTGTAAAGTGTTTTTTAATTTATTCGAGCAAGCGGATTAATTCGTCAACAGAATTAAACAAGGATGTGCTGTTCAGAGGGGTCACTCGACACTGTTTGAAATACTTTGATCGTCTTTCTGCTGCTTTATTAAGATATCCTGCTTCGGTCAATTAACTTGAAGACTACTTGTCCATGCTGGTGTGTTATGGGACATACGTTTATTACTTCCTCTTGAACAACACGCATTAATATTTATTTATTTATTAGACATTTTGTTAGACACTACGTCTATGTATCCCGATTTATCATAGAGAAACCGTGTGTTGAATTAATAAGTACTGCGGTTTTAAGAACTAAGCTTGTGACTTAATAAATATCTTAGATGCAATTTAATTAAGATTTTAAATGAATTAACATCCGGTTTTAGCATGCAATTATCTCATTAGATAATCAAGAACACATGTGATATAACCGTCCATATTGTCAAGGTTAGTTAAGATACGAATTATAAATAAATTAAAATCTAATTAAAATATAAAAATTGTTAAATAGAAATAAATGATAATTACAATAATATTTTTATTAATATTTAAATACTTACAAATATTATACAATTATTACAAATCGGGTAAAACAACATCACCACACCAAAAGCTTTCAAACCAATAATATTAAGCCCCAAAGCCACTCGTTTTAATTTTAGATTTTAACCTTAAATGCAAGTACACAAGCTCTTGAAATAAAAAGCAATTATAATAATTGTATTAAAAATAATAATTTATATTAAATAAGGATAGTAATTAATATCAAATAAAGTATATTACTGACGAACATCACAAGTTAAAACTTACATTTCATGTTAATAAATTAAATTTATTTTAAAACTCAATGAGTGGGAATGATTCTTTTCATATTATTAAGTTGTCTGTCTGAAACTAATGTAATGTGTTGTAAAGTGGTGCGCAAACGAAGGTCTGCGCAAACGAACGTCTGTCTGGCTATGAGTATTATCTCTGGCTATGAGGCTGTAAACAGTTCTAGTAAGGATCGGTTCTCCAAAGCACACGTCAGATAACCTTATCTACGTATATTGTTTTGAGCCCATTTGTGCTCTTTACCGATTGTCAGATTCCTTCGATGCAGATACTTTGATGTATTTTATTTATCGCTACTAGAACGAAAACGTTCTTGTTCGTATATGGTTTCATGAACACCATGAATCTTTGCCTTGTGAACACGAACTATGTACATTTGTACAACCATGCGTAGTAATACCACTAATATTGAGGTTATATACCCGAACGTTAAACTTAAAATATGTATAAATTAAATGTTATTGCAAAAATGAAGAATTTTTATCAATTTACATATGTACTCGTATACAAGGCATCTGAAAAGCAGTCGGGGCAATTAAAAGCCTTACCTCACGGGTTTAGAGTACTGAATATTAGTAAATTGTGACTAGATAAACTTATATTTATCATGGGGCAATACAAAAATACATTTATTGCAAAAAAAATAGTAGTTACTGAATTGTGACTAAGGCCTCAAAAATATCAGTTATGTGGATCTGGTACTGTTCGTAAATTCTATTTAAACCATAAATTAAGTACAAAAACAAACAGGAATGTTTCAAGAAGTACGTGATTTCATATGGACCCAGAATCCATTTTCTGGAGCGACTGCCACTTTTGTTTTACTTAACTTCAATGGAATTTGTGTTTTTGAACATGGCTCCAAAGTAAAGTTTGCCAAAATTAGGAAAATTATTGCTTTCATTTCCATAAGTGCAAATCGTGAACCTGAAAATATCAAAATATTGTTTTTTAATTAATCATTGAATCTTCATTAGCATCTAACTGGTGCTTCCTTTTTCTGCAGTGAAATTTACTTTACGTACCAATGCAGTTTCGTGGTCCTGATCCAAAGGGAATGTATGTGAATGGTTGAATTTTATCTTTATTGTCATCACTGAAACGTTCTGGATCAAACTTCTCTGGATCTGGGAAATATTTGGCATCCCTTTGAATTCCATATGCGGGAATCAGGATACCATCTCCTACATTCAGCTATTCAAAAATATTTACGTTTATAAGTTTGAGTAAAATTTAGTTTTTTTTAGAGTTCTTGAAGTTGTACTTACTTGAATAGAAATATTGTTTACGGAGTCTTTCAAAACGTATGGCTTTACGCATAATCTGTCCAATATTGGCATTGGGTTCCATTTTCTTAGGCCCTCTGTTTTAAAATGATACAAGAACAGGAATTATTAATTACTTTAATATAATATATAAATATGTTCAATAATGTTATTGTAAGATTATATGGAATGAAATGGAGAGTGTAAAATCGGAAGGAGAAAAAATTATAAAAAACTATGTAACCAATTAATATTAAGATTACCTGAGACTACCATATCAAGATATTTCAATTTCTGTATGTTCTCATAGTTCATTTTTGTTTTATCACTCAGGAATTCATCAATTTCTGATTGTAATCGACTTTGAACATCTGGATTAACAGCCAATTCATGAGCAAGAAAACACATGGCGGTAGAAACTGTATCGAAACCACCCAAAAAGAACAGGAGAGCCTGCGCAGTCATGTCATCATCAGTCCAATCTTTAAAATACAAAATTACAGAAAATGTTAACGTTAAATTTAGTTTTAATTTTTGTGTAATAACCTACCTCTTTTGCGAGGTTGCTCTTTTCCAAGTAGAAATTCTTGTACAGTTGCAAATCCGGCGTCATGTTTGTCTGTTGAGGTCTCATTTTTTAGGATACCTTTACGAGCTTCCATCAGCAGCTGTATCATATCCGGACGATAGATTCCTTCTTTATCTCTAGTTTTAATAGTGTCATGAACCAAACTACGGAAGAAGTTGCCAATTTTGTCATCAATGAAAGTTATGTTAAAGAACTACGAAAGATATTAAAAATTAAAGTATTACTTATTGCGATCAACTATTTATTATTCTTTTATTAATTGCTTTATATATTTTAAATTACTTTCATAAATTCAGGAAATGAAGTGTATCCGAAAAACTTGAGGCCCTTTATTCCTGTAAAATCGGAAATATTCTTTCCACTTAAATAGAACTCGTTATCGGGATTTTCTAATGAATCAACTTTTATTCCAAAGGCTGTTGTTCCTATTACATCTGTAGCTATTCTGGTTAGCAGATTTTTGAGCTCCAAATCAACTCCTAAAATAAAAATAATTCGTTACAGAAATCCTTAAACCCTTAAAAATATGTTTGATATAATATATTAAAATACCATTTTGATTTTTCTTTAAATGTTTAATAGATTGCTCGGCACAGTCTACAATAAGTCCAAACATGGTTCTCATTTTACTTCCGGTGAAAGCAGGACTTAGAGTGGTTCGCATATCCCGCCATTTATTGCCGTCCATAAAGAATAAATTTCGCCCAAACAATGGTTCATTATCAATTGGTATTTTTATTCTATGATCTGAGAAATGATCGAAATCTTTGATAGTAACTTGTCGAATTAAGTCTGGATCACGTATCATTACAATGGGTTTTCGGAACTCGAAGATGCCAACAAAACTTTAAAAAAGAAAAGAAAGAAAACAAAATAAAAACTAAATCTTAATAGTAAAACAAAAGGTGGGAATGGGGCTTATGAATTATGAGTGCATTAAACTTATGATTATAAACATACCTGCTTTCAGGGTACTTGTTATACATGTTTATTGAATTTTCAATAATATTCGCTTGTCTTAAAACTACTGGCGCCATGTTGCCAAAAAATGGAACTGGTTTAACATAATTTATGCCAAGTTTTTCAAAAAATTTATAATGCCAAGTGGCGTACAAATAAGCCAGGAATAATACGACAGCTACATAAAGAAGCCATTGTAACGAACACAGGCATTCCATGATGGTTGTCAATTTAATATATTCTTTTAAAACTTTAAATTAAACGTGTAAATAGTTAATTAGAACTTGCTTTTGTGACAGCAAGTCTTTTACTACAGCTATTTCACATATTCGGCAATTAAGTAACCTTCATTTATTATCTCTGAAGTTGTAATGCAGCGATTAGTGTATTATTGATTAAAATAGATAAAGAAATGAAGCATGTGTAGTTCTAATATATAGATAATGTGGTATTTGTATTATCTGGTATTTAGTTTAAAAAAGTCATGTTTTATCTAAATCGAAAACTCAATTGTATCCAGGCACAATTTTCAAAGTTCGCGCTGTGCGAACTCTTTATGAGAGCATGCGCTTTATATTTTTATTTAATTTTTGAATAAAATTTATTTTTTCTTTAAACAATTATTGATTAAATTAGATAGTTGCTCTAAAGTGGACACAGAGCTATGTGATGACCTTAAATATCGCTTTAAACTGAAGAAAGTGATGAATAATTCTGTTTAGTTTTAAACTTTAAAATGAGTAAAAGTGGACGTCAATACAGTTATACAAAAGAAACTAAAACAAGATATAACACGTACAAATAATATTTTGTTTATTTATTTTAATTTATAAAATCGAAAGCATAAAATTATAGACCGACAGAAATTATGTTTTTGACGCAGAAAGACAAATACAATTCAAATACATTGAACAAACAAAGCAACGCTGAAATAAAACTACCGTCTAAAGGCAGTATCGTCTCCCATTGTCTATCAGTATGGAACAGCGTTTTGTATAACGGAAACAACAACCAATCCATGCGTGTACGACTTTCCAAGTTCAGTGGGGAGCTGATGACATAACTGCTTACGTCATTTTGTAACGATTTTCTTAAAAGAATATATAGAAATGAGATACCTCTATCAAAATAACAACGGACAATTACTAAAACCTAATTTTCCATGTTAATTGAAAAATTAATTTTAATTCTACGGTAAAACCGTTGTAATTGCAATGGTTAGTTAAATCGTTTCGTTTATATTTTAATGTTTTTCAAAATTTTAAGCTGTTTATTAATTAAAACTCGACAAAATTAAGTTGACAACAAGGTCAATCTAATCTACACCAATTCATAATGATTATATTAACAAATATTCCAATATCATCATTATAATTAAGTTGAAAATAAATTGTAATTATGATTTGACAATTTTATATAAATTGTAATTAACAACATGCATGACTAGATACTTAGCAGATTTAAGATAAATAAACAAATATCATCATTATAATTCATTATTAACATATCACTGATATTTAACAACGATAAAAACATACAAAGAATATTTCAAGTAGTTTGATCGGTTTCTTATTTGGCAAAGTTTCAATGAGTATTCAAACATTAGATGATATTTTCAAAATATTTAAGTTCTACTAATCTGCATTTGCAACTCAACTTACTACTTCGATACAATAACATATTGAGCTATTTTAGTTGGTGTTTAATTCCCAGTTAAAGTCAAAAACATGAACGTTTTGAAAGCCATCGTTTTTGTATAGATTTCTTAACCCAGTTCATTGCCACACTACATTAGGGTATGGTCGAAATTGATCGTGATTATTTTAATGTCAATTTTAATATATTAACATAATTAAATAGCCAATGTAATACATGACCCCCGAGATGTACGTGATGCTCAATTATGATATTCCAGATATACATATCTTCGACACTCAAGACTGTGAACCGTAACTAAATTTATATAAAACTGCAATGTATATTGATAAAGGTGGATATCAATACCTCAAATACACAATTATTTTTATTCAATTCGTAATATTATAGAAATTCTTAACGACTAAAATAGTCATTTTTCTCATTTAATAATTCAAGTGGTATAAATTCTTCCTTGCTACCATTTGCCAACCATTACAATCACTGTTAAAAAAGAGAAGTGCAAAAGAGATGCAGTATTAGACGTCAAAGCTATTGCAGCTCGTGTGTCGACCCGTAATTATTCAATATAATGTTGTACTATACAATTAAAAATAAATAATATTACTTATTATATACTAACAAGTTCGTGACGTCATCAACTAGTAAGATAACAACCGGAATATTACGCAGTGAAAAAAAATTCGAACTTCAAATAGTTACATATCCGTCAAATGCGTTTATAGCCTGCCTGAGACGTCTATAGCTTTTTTTAACCAATTTTTTTTACAGTGTAGCGTTATAATACCTAATAATATTAAGATACGGTATTAATTTTTTTGACCTGCTGTGAAGCGAGATTGTTATAATTATAGTGCGCATATGTCACATGTTTAAGGCCCATTCAATGTAAAATAGACATCGTTCCATGCATAACTCAAGAACGGTACTTAAGAATTTTTTTACAAAAATCTTTTATTTAAAAAAATGATTTTTTTTCATTTCGTCTTCGAAAAAAATATAATACTCCGCATTTGTATGTTTCTAACTTTTTGTACTTACTATTAGAGTGTACTTTCGATACGATGACAGTATAATGAACTGTCATAAGATCCCTAATAGCAGTAACAGTTAAAGTCAAGGTCATTTCTGCTTATCCATTCATCTATTTATTCAAAACGAAACAAGTTTTTTCAGACGCTCTCGTTACGGTACAAACATTACAGTAATGCAGGTCTTCATAGTAAATTCTTTTCAATATAAACAAAAATGGCCTTGAGTTTGCCTTTAAATATATGCACCAGATGTGTCCAAACTAATTCAATGAATGAACACAACTTTGTTAAGTTTTATTTAAGGAAATATCTGTTGTTTTGGTTCAGCGAATTATTGTTTATAATATACTCGTATTGTAAGGTCAATAAATGTTATGATTACAGTTAAAATAATATTTATAAATAAAACTATTAATTTAAAGAATATAATTTATTTAAAATAAAATTTAAAAATGTCTTTGCAATTATGAACACATATGAGTATATAACATATCTAAAACGTAAATTATATATCCAAGTGAAGAAGAACATTTCAAGAAGAGCGTGGTTTAAAATGAACCCAAAATCCATTCTCTGCTTGTATAGTCACTGATGATTTACTTAACCTTAATGGAATTTGTGTTTTTGAACAAGGCTCCAAGGTAAAACTTGCCAAAACTAGGAAAAGTAATGCCTTAATTTCCATAAGTGCAAATCGTGAGCCTGAAAATAACAAAATATTATATTTTAATTTACCGCTCTATTTAGCATTGTTCAGATTCACATTTCCTAACATACCAATGCAGTTTCGTGGTCCAGATCCAAAAGGAATGTATGTGAATGGTTGGATTTTGTCTTTATTCTCATCACTAAAACGCTCTGGATCAAATTTATCTGGGTCCGAATAATATTTGGGATCATTCTGAATTGCAAATATTGGAATCCAAAGACTATCTCCTGGTTTCATCTGCTCAATAATGTTCACAATATGTTAAAAGTTAAATTAAAGTTTGATATGCTCAACTTTGTGGTGCTTGTACGAACCTGTATGGAAACATTGTTCACTGGGTCTTTCAATACGTAAGGCTTTACGCACTTTCTGTCTAATACTACTCCTGGGGTCCATTTTCTCAGTCCCTCTAATTTGAAATAATAAAATAGTAATGAGAAATACTAATTACTGAATAAATGAAAGAAGTAAATAATTCAAAAATTACCTGAAACTACCATGTCTAGGTACTTTAATTTCTGTATATTCTCGTAGTTCATTTTTCCATTGTCACCCAGGAATTCATCAATTTCTTCTTGTAAACGACGTTGAACATCTGGATTAACCGCCAATTCGTGAGAAATTAAACACATGGCGGTAGAAACAGTGTCGAAGCCAGCTAAGAAGAAAATCAGCGCCTGCGCGGTCATGTCATCATCACTCCAATCTTGATCAAAGGAATGTTAACATTAAACTGCGCTTAATATGAAGTATTTACCAATGAACCAATAAGAAAAGTACTATTTGTATAAATTAAATTCTTGCCTCTTTTGCGAGGTTGTTCTTTGCTAACTAGAAATTCTTGTACAGTAGCAAATCCTGCGTCATGTTTGTCTGCTGAACTCTCATTGGTCAAAACACCCTTACGGGCTTGCATCAACAGTTGTATCATATCCGGACGATAGATTCCTTCTTTATCTCTAATTTTAATCGTGTCATGAACCAAACTGCGGAAAAAGTTACCAACTTTCTCTTCAAAGAATTTTATCTTGAAAAACTAAAAATATCATTAAGAATTAGAAAATATTTTATTAAAATTTAAGAGCTATTAATTATATAAGAGTATTAATTAATTTTATATTTTAATTACTTTCATGAATCTAGGAAAAGCAGTGAATCCGAAAAACTTAAGCCCCTGCAGACCTGAAAAATTTGCAACTTTTTTTCCGCTTAAATAAAACTCGTTATTAGGTTCTTCTAATGAATCAACTTTAACGCCAAAAGCTGTTGTTGCAATTACATCTGAAGAAAATCTGGTTAGCAGATCTTTCAGCTCCAAGTCAACTCCTAAAATATGAGATATTAATCACACAACTCTTTAAATAATATATTTGATAAAATCTTCAAAAATACCTTTTGGATTTTTTTTCAAATGTAAAATAACTTGTTCAGCACAATCTACAATAAGTCCAAACATGGTTCTCATTTTACTTCCGGTAAAAGCAGGACTTAGAGTGGTTCGCATATCCCGCCAATTATTGCCTTTCATGGAGAATAAGTTCCGTCCAAACAATGGGTCAATATTGACGTCTATATTTCCTCTATGATCTAAGAAATGATCGAAATCTTTGACGGTAACTTGTCGAATTATCTCCGGATCACGCACCATAATTACCGGTGTCTGGAACTCGAAGACACCAACAAGACTTTAAAAAAAGATGAAAAGTAAGTTATAAATATTATTATGGTTGCACAACAAATGAATGAAAAATGATAATAGTTATTCAAATGAGTTCCATTATTATACTACCGTTTAAATGCACCATAAATTTCTTAGTTATAAGTTTCTTTTAATAATAACATTATGTACACTTGCATAACATACAACTTTTCTGTAATCTATGATTTATTTTTGTTAAAATACGAAAAGTAACATTCTCGTGTTGAGAGATGTAAATATCAGAATGCTACAGTAAACAATGAATTACAAACAGATGTACGTAGTATTGGCTCTCAAGAAAAAGTGTTTTATTAATATTTAAAATAAAAAGAAAAGATCAATTTAATTGGCGAAATATTTAAAACATAATACTTCGCCAACAAAGACAATAACCCCGTTCAAATAGCACATGGACTGCATAGTACTGATTGTTTCTAATAAAAACTAGATTAACATGATGCATTATACTTATAATTATAAACGTACCTGTCTTCTGGGTGTTTATAGTACAAATGATTGAAATTTTCCACAAAATTTCTTTGTCTTAAAATAGTTGGCATTAAATTTCCAAAAAATGGAACCGGTTTAACATAATTTATGCCAAGTTTTTCAAAATATTTTGAGTTCCAAGTTGCAAAGAGATACATTAGCAAAAATACTAGGGCTGCATAAAGAACCCATTGTAAAGAGCCTAGACACTCCATCGTAATTATAACGCGTATAAATTAAATATATATAAATGTATAGAATTAGAAATTGGTAAATAAAACTTGCTTCCGTAAAATCAAATCACATCAATCACTATCACTCTTGCTTATAGTAACTGATATACATATATTACAACTTATATACTGTAGACCACAGATAATAAATAAATAATCGTTCATCATTATTTGTAATCTCGAAAGTTGTAATGTAACATAAAATTTTACATATCTAGTTGAATATGCAGCTAACAGCTTTATCATGAAATAATTCGAATCTCACTCTAACGCGTCATCTTTCATTTTTGGAATGGACACCATTATAGTTTGTCACAATAGTCATAATTTGGTTTTCGTTGAGCTCGCAGCTCAACTTAAGAAATCAATGCAGAAGCCATTTGAATAGACACTCGTCGTTGATTTATAACGCCGCCGTGCACAACATGTACGACGCTATTTGTGATTTAAGAAGGTAAGAAATATTCCTTTCTCCATATTAACCCTGCGTGTGTACACTGGGTCTTTTAAGGAACAGTTGAAATTTCACACTCGTATTTCTCTCTCATGAGTACAGAGCGCGCTTCACCTATGCCCTCTAAAAAAACTAGGGACTTAAGGTTCCAGCAGCGTCCGGATCTGGCAGTTTACCGGCAAATTCAAGCCAGTTAAACTTGCCTCTGACCCTAAAAGGGTCGAGATACACACGACGTTAGTATTTTCCAATGTCAGTAAATGCACTTTTTTTGTTTTTCTCGTTGTTTTACAGTTTTTTCGTGGTTAAAATAAATGATTTATGTTATTTAAAATATTATTTCTTAGATTATATGCATATATAGATTTTTTTTTATTACTTCATCTTTTTACTACAATAAGTTTTTGAAGATGGATGAAAATTCAACGGTTGCGCACCGTAAAAACTCTTTTTGAAACTAATTATAATTAACTAGTATTAATTATTATTTCATAACTTTTGTATTTTCATCAATAAAAACTTATTTTGTGCTGAATAATCACCGTTCCGTTTATTATGACATGCCTGAATCCGTAAAATATTGCGACTTATTACGAAATATTACAAAGACACTACATTCTTTCTAAAGCTTATAGTCTAAGATGAATAAGTCTAAAACCGTTTTTCTTAATATTTGTTTGTTATAAAGTTACGAATTTTTTAACAATATTCCTTTTTTACGCGTTTTTCACTATTTGTTAATTTTTATTAACAACGGTTTTAAACTTTGGACTTTGGCAACTTCTGGACCATGTAGTACACACTTCAAGAAGTAATCCAGATTTTTTTTAGATTTTTTTCAGATTTTTTGAAAGCTTAGAAAACAGGAGCCCCCAAAACCCTCAAAGACCCAGTGTACACATCATGTCTCGAAAAATATAGTGTTCACACGCAGGGTTAACAATTCATTTGAGAAATATAAAAACTGCGCACAAGGAAAATACGCACGTGCTCTATTATTTGGCTTTTTAAGTTCAATGATTATAGCAACAATATTAAGTTGAGAACAAGGTCAATCTAATCTACAACTATTTGCTATCGTTACAAAAATAAATGATTCCAATATCATCATTATAATTAAGTTGGAAATAGATTGTAATAATGATTGGACACTTTTGAAATATGTGTTATTAACAACAAACATGACTAGGTACTTAGAAGGCAGATTAAAATAAATAATGAATAACAACTTCTTCAAATTTTCTGCGCAACATATTTACTTGTATTTATGGTTTATTCAACATAACTAAAGATACTTCTTATGTAAATGTTTTCATTTAATATACACCGTATTGTGACCTATGTTACTAACTAAAATAGAAAAATTTATTCTCTTGCGCATAAGAATTTTCATAAAAAAATAATGAATTTAAATCTTAAAAGCCATTCTTTAAAATTAAGTGCTTGAAAAATACTAATAAAATAAGACTCTTTTCTATTAAATATTACTATGTTTTAATTAAGCAAAATATTATATGAATCACACATGTGTTTCTGTTTTACGGCAACCGTCTTAAAATATATTTTTTTTATTTTGAAAGCAGTTGCAGTTATTGCATAATTAGAACTGAAGAAATTACAGAGTAAAGAAAATTTAAATAATGACAATTAACATTAGTATTCATTTTATTTAGGTGTATTATCATAGAAAAATTATTATTTAAAATACAAATTTTATATTCATATAACATGATATTGTAACACAACAAAAAGTATCAATAATTTCATACATTTGCCAATAAACAGTTCAATGTAATCTGCAAGCATTCGTAAACATTAATTTTATATAAAAGTAAATATCATATAATTATATAAAGGGTCTTTCAACAAGAGGTGTCATTTTAAATCAACAGAACAACGCAAGATTTTCGTTAAAGTGGTATTTTTATCTTATTAATCCAAAGTACAAACAATGTCCTTAGTCATTGGCAAATGTCACAGCAGTGACAGTGCAAAATTTAAAAAGACCTCTTGTTGATAGACCCTATATAAAAATTATACAAATTTTATACAAATTCAGTGAATTCTCACAAATAAAAATATTTCAAGAAGTACGTGGCTTAAAATTAACCCAAAATCCATTCTCCGCTTGTAGAGACACAGATGATCTACTTAACTTCAATGGAATTTGTGTCTTTGAACAAGGCTCCAAGGTAAAGTTTGCCAAAATTAAGAAAATTATTGCCTTAATTTCCATAAGTGCAAATCGAGATCCTGAAAAAACAAAATATTGTATTTTAATAAATAACTCAACTAGCGTCTTCAGTCAATTAAAATATATATTATTAAATTATACAATACCAATGCAGTTTCGTGGTCCAGATCCAAATGGCATATAAGTGAATGGTTGGATTTTATCTTTATTCTCATCACTGAAACGCTCAGGATCAAATTTCTCTGGATCCGGGAAATATTTGGGATCATTCTGAATACTCAATATGGGAATCCAAAGACCATCTCCTGGATTCAACTATTCAAAAACATATTTTACATTTTGTAACTAAAATTACACATTACTTTGCTTATACTTCTTGGAACTTACTTGTATAGAAACATTGTTTACTGGGTCTTTCAAAACGTACGGCTTTACACATTTTCTGTCCAGTAAGCCTCCTGGTGTCCATTTTCTCAAAGTCTCTATTATATAAAAAAAGCAAAAATAACAATAATTAGTGAACTATTCACTATTAATGAAGTAACTTATCTTAATATTTATGTTACCCGAAACTACCATGTCTAGATATTTCAATTTTTGTATGTTTTCGTAGTTCATTTTAATATTGTCACCAAGGAAGTCATCAATTTCTTCTTGCAAACGAATTTGAACATCTGGATTAACTGCCAATTCGTGAGCTGCAAAACACATGGCGGAAGAAACTGTATCAAAACCACCCAGAAAGAAAATTAAAGCTTGCGCCGTCATGTCATCGTCGGTCCAATCTATAAAAACGAAATATGGAGAATATAAAAATCAAACAGACATTTTCGTTGTAAGTGTTAGTGAAATAACTTACCTCTTTTCCGAGGTTGCTCTTTGCTGACAAGAAATTCTTGCACAGTGGCAAAGCCGGCGTCATGTTTGTCTGTTGAGGTTTCATTAGTCAGTATACCCTTACGAGCTTGCATCAGCAGCTGTATCATATCCGGACGATAGATTCCTTCTTTATCTCTAGTTTTAATTGTGTCGTGAACCAAACTACGGAAGAAGTTGCCAATTTTCTCATCGAAGAATTTAATTTTAAAAAACTGTAAGAGTAAAATTTTATTAAAAATATTATTGTATCATTAAATATATTATTTGATTCTAAATTATACTTATAATTATACTTTCATAAATCCAGGAAACGAAGAAAATCCAAAAAACTTTAGCCCCTGTACTCCTGAAAAGTCTGAAATTTTCTTCCCACTTAAATAAAACTCGTTATTGGGATTCTTTAGGGAATCTACTTTTACTCCAAATGCTGTTGTTCCTATTACATCTGTAGCAAATCTGGTTAACAAGTTTTTGAGCTCCACGTCAACTCCTAAAATGTGTATGTTTTTTCATTATACTAGATATCCCTGAAAGCCTGTATTTAAAACAATATATAAAATTACCATCTGAATCTTTCTTCAAATGTAAAATAACTTGTTCAGCACAATCTACAACAAGTCCAAACATGGTTCTCATCTTACTTCCGGTGAAAGCAGGACTTAGAGTGGTTCGCATATCCCGCCATTTATTGCCTTTCATTGAGAATAAATTTCGTCCAAACAATGGATCAACGTCGATATCTATTTTCGACCTATGATCTAAGAAATGATCAAAATCTTTAACGGTAACGTGTCTAATTATCTCAGGATCACGCAACATTATTACAGGCGATTGGAACTCGAAGACACCAACAAGGCTTAAAAAAATAGAAGAAGAAGTAAGTTACACCAAATTATGAAGGTAAATCAAATTTCATCCAATTGCTAGTGCATAAATTTGTGTTTCCTAATTTGTTGATATAAGTTTATGTTACAACGGTGATAAAATGTGATATTTTTTTTATGTATTTAGATATTTAGTATATATATACTCAACAAATAAAAATTAATTATAGCTGCATTTATCGAAATAAATAATGAGTGAAAACTATAAAAGAAAATGGTTGCTTATCTTAAACATCTTTAAGTACATACCTGTCTTCCGGGTATTTCTTATACAAATCATCTAAATTATATATAAGATTCTTCTGTTTTAAAACAGTTGGCATCAAATTTCCAAAAAATGGAACTGGTTTAACATAATTTATACCAAGTTTTTCAAAATATTTTGAATTCCAAGTAGCAAACAAATAAATTAGCAAAAATACTGCGGCGACGAAAACCAGCGATTGCAAAGAGCACACGCATTCCATGATAACTGTCAGTGGACTATGTGATAACTGGAAATAATCAAATTTATATAATATGTAGTTATTAGAACAAACTTGTGTGGTATCACACGAGTTACTGCCACATTTTTGTTTTGGATCTATGTGTACATAGATATTAATATATCAGTAGCAATCATGAATATTCGCTGATTATCTTAGAAGTTGTAATGTTTCGCAACAAACGTGTTATTAATTAAAATAGACAAAGTGTTAGGTATAATTCTAAGTGTGATGGATGGTTTACATCTGTACGACAATGTTTGAAGTAAGTATATTAGGGTTCTTGCAATTAAAAGACAATTATTATATAACATTCATTAATTAATAATCAATTCCAATCGAATATATATAACATTGTCTGGTCCTCTAACCGATCTGCACCTGTCGAAAATGTCGAATCTGTAAGTGATCTGTTGTGTCACCAATGTCCCGTGTCGACTCTCACAGACAAAAGATATGGTAAGTTCCATGAGCAACATTTGAAGTTGTGTCTGGTTTGTTATTCCGACAACATACAGTAAGTATAGTAAGGCCTTCGTCGTTTTCATTGCAGTCTGCTGCGTTCTAAAGATTTCATACGATTATCGATGCACTACTGCTCATTACGCTTTTCAAATACTGATCTGTGAACGGATGCATTCGAGTTGCTGACGTCACTCTCACTCACTCACATGCAATCGAACCACGGAATCGGCTAAGTTGTCTGGTAGACCATTCCCGTCTATAATGCCGACGTTTCTACGCATACGATACTAAACAAACAATACAAGATGCTGATCAGTGGTCATCTGCTTTTAATATTAGTTAACGATTAAAAACTTTTTGGCATATGAAATTAATAACCTTTTTTACACCTCACGCCAAATTCAATTGTATCCAGTCACGAGTGAATTTCTTTTTAGTTTAAAATAAACTTACGTTTCAATATTTCAAATTTTAAAAAATGTTTAAATTATTAAATCATCAAAAAAAATTACCGTTGACCTTTCTCAAAAACCAGGAGGCGGTGAAAGTGATGCATAACAGTAAATATTGAAACATTAGATATTACTTACAGCTGTCTCGATCAACAGTTAACGCTTTAATATTATAGAGGTAGTAGAGAAGGATAAATAAAATCGATTATTTATTATTCTGCAGACTTCAATATTAATTGCATGTCATGAAAAATGTGCCTAAAAATTAAACCTTAAAACATAAAATCAAATTTTGAACAGCTATCTCTTCATCTTTCCAAGTTCAATGATTACTTACGATGCCATATCAAATTGATAACAAGGTCAATGTAATCTTCTATCAGTCGTAATCGGTTCATGAGCAAATTACATGTTGTTTTTAAATTTGCTTTCAAGTAAATAAATAACAATAATTGACGGTTCTAAATTGGTAACGTTGTACTTGACAGATAAACATAAATTGATAATTAATAGTTTGAGATAAATACGCAGTGTTCTCCTAGTAAACTACCTTTTCTTTTTTAATTTTTTTTAATTATTATTTATAATGGTGCGTTACGAAGTAACACAATATTGAACAATTAGTGTCTTTACTAATTTAGACATCAAGGAAGTGACCTGAATAAGAAATATCCGTTCAATATCGGCAGTCTCTGTGTATGACAATTAAATATAAAAAGCAATGTGATAATTTCAACACAGTGTCTTTTTAGTCTCTTAAAATCAGATGTGTTTTCATCCAATGTGTTCACTGCTAGATTATTTGCGTGATTGTTAAGTAGGTGATGGTATCTCTGGTTGAATTCTTTAATTACAATCATTATGCCAACCCCGTGAATTGTATATTAATGTTGATATAGCGTATACACGGTATACCAGGACCCGGTTTGTGTCGTTTCCTAAATTGTGTTGTCACTTAAGTTAGTTGGGTCATGTTAAATTGATTATGAATATATAGAACAACCACAAACTTATTAGGCATCTATGTAATTCATATATATGATGCTCCGACACCACAAAAATTGTCATCTGATCGTCGTGGAGTTAGCATAAAAACGTTTAAATTAAATAACATAAGACCGTTGTAGATTAAATATTATTTGATGTTGCTTAAGTGAAATATTAACCTTTATAAAATGAAGAAATTAAAATAATGACAATTACAATTAGTATTTTAGTTATTTATTTAGATAAAAAAATTATTATTTAAAATGTGATTTTTAAATAGTTTTATATCCATACATTTTAGAACAACTATCAATAATTTAATACATTATGTAAGATACATGTCGGTGTACTTTAGTAATTTATTTTATATACTCGTAAGTACGTGAAATATTTAAACCTCAAAGAATAATAATAAGACAAATCCTTTCTAATGATTCCGTTTCCTGTATGTTTTAACGCCACTCTTAAATAATAAACATTCTTTATATATATATATTACATAAATAGGACGACATTTCCTGTGTACTTTGGTGTAAAATATACGTAACTCTATTCAGTGAATTCTCACAAATAAGAATATTTCAAGAAGTACGTGGCTTAAAATGGACCCAAAATCCATTCTCCCCTTGCAGAGACACAGATGATCTACTTAACTTCAATGGAATTTGTGTCTTTGAACAAGGCTCCAAGGTAAAGTTTGCCAAAATTAAGAAAATTATTGCCTTAATTTCCATAAGTGCAAATCGAGATCCTGAAAAAACAAAATATTGTATTTTAATAAATAACTCAACTAGCGTCTTCAGTCAATTTCAATTTATATTATTAAATTATACAATACCAATACAGTTTCGTGGTCCAGATCCAAATGGCATATAAGTGAATGGTTGGATTTTATCTTTATTCTCATCACTGAAACGCTCAGGATCAAATTTCTCTGGATCCGGGAAATATTTGGGATCATTCTGAATACTCAATATGGGAATCCAAAGACCATCTCCTGGATTCAACTATTCAAAAACATATTTTACATTTTGTAACTAGAATTACACATTACTTTGCTTATACTTCTTGGAACTTACTTGAATAGAAACATTGTTTACTGGGTCTTTCAGAACGTACGGCTTTACGCATTTTCTGTCCAGTAAGATTCCTGGTGTCCATTTTCTCAGGGTCTCTATTTCAAAAAAATGCAAAAGTAACAATAATAAGTAAACTATTTACATTGAATGAAATAAATTATCTTAATTAATATTAAAGTTACCGGAAACTACCATGTCAAGGTATTTCAATTTCTGTATGTTTTCGTAGTTCATTTTAATATTGTCACCAAGGAAGTCATCAATTTCTTCTTGTAAACGACTTTGAACTTCTGGATTAACTGCTAATTCGTGACCAACAAAACACATGGCGGAAGAAAGTGTATCAAAACCACCCAGAAAGAAAAGTAACGCTTGCGCCGTCATGTCATCGTCAGTCCAATCTATAAAAATAAAAATATAAGGAATATAAAAATCAAGCATAAATCTGACTGACACTTCTCTACATTATTCTCCATATTAAAAATGAACATACGAATTTAAAAAATTGTAAATTATATTTTATAAATAAATGTTTATAAAGAATAATGTATATATTATTTTCAGTGCTAATAGCTATCAAAAGTAGCACTCAAATAAGTATTTTAATAAAATATTACATGTAAATATTAGCGAAAAAATTTACCTCTTTTCCGAGGTTGCTCATTGCTGACAAGAAATTCTTGCACGGTGGCAAAGCCGGCGTCATGTTTGTCTGCTGAGGTCTCATTAGTCAGTGTACCTTTACGAGCTTGCATCATCAGTTGTATCATATCCGGACGATAGATTCCTTCTTTATCTCTAGTTTTAACAGTGTCGTGAACCAAACTACGGAAGAAGTTGCTAATTTTCTTATCGAAGAATTTAATTTTAAAAAACTGGAAATAGAATGGCCAAGAATAGAATTTTATTAAAAAAATTATTGTTTTCTTTGGAAAAATAATTTATTGTTTAATTATAAATTGAAATTACTTTCATAAATGCAGGAAACGAAGAGAATCCAAAAAACTTAAGCGCCTGTACTCCTGAAAAGTCTGTAAGTTTCTTCCCGCTTAAATAAAACTCGTTATTGGGATTTTTTAAGGAATCGACTTTTACTCCAAACGCTGTTGTTCCTATTACATCTGTAGCAAATCTTGTTAGCAAGTTTTTCAGCTCCAAATCAACTCCTAAAATGTATTTCTTTTTCAATATACTATCCTTGAAAGCCTATATTTGACAAAATTTATAAAAATACCATTTGGATTTTTCTTCAAATGTAAAATAACTTGTTCAGCACAATCTACAACAAGTCCAAACATAGTTCTCATTTTACTTCCTGTGAAAGCAGGACTTAGAGTGGTTCGCATATCCCGCCAATTATTGCCTTTCATGGCGAATAAACTTCGTCCAAACAATGGATCAACGTCGATGTCTATTTTCACTCTATGATCCGAGAAATGATCAAAATCTTTGACGGTGATTTGTTTAATTATCTCTGGATCACGCACCATTATTATGGGCGATTGGAACTCGAAGACACCAACAAGACTTTAAGAAGATGGAAGAAAAATTAAGTTACAATAAATAACTATATTCTATGTTATATATGTTATATTTATAATAATTTATTGTATGCTCAAAAACATCCAACAATCAAAGATGAAACAACAACAGAGTTTGTTTGTTTGTACTTTGAGTTCTTTATTACAAAAGAATGTTCCATACTATCGTACCACGATATCGTACCTACAATGGTTGCTTAATTTCAACACCTTAACTACATTGCACAAACATTCAGTTACAAACATACCTGTCTTCTGGGTATTTCTTATACAAATCATCGAAATTATATACAAGATTCTTTCGTTTTAGAACCATTGGCATCAAATTTCCAAAAAATGGAACAGGTTTAACATAATTTATACCAAGTTTTTCAAAATATTTTGAATTCCAAGTAGCAAATAAATAAATTAGCAAAAATACAGCGGCGACGATCATAAGCCATTGTAAAGAGCACACGCATTCCATGATAACTGTCAGTGGAATATGTTATGTTTGAAAATTTTCAAATAAGATATATGTAATTGTTATTAGAACAAACTTGAGTGATATCACTCGAGCTACTACCACCAATTTTGTTTTGGACATATGTGTACTGTAAATTAATATATGACGCAATCATCAATGTCTCAGAAGTTGTAATGCAAACCGTTAAATGATGATCTGTGAACGCAACGATATCAAAAGCATTCAATTTGTTGACGTTAGTCTCATTCCTGTCAAGTTTGACGTTATGAAACCCTCCTACTCTGTTCCTGTCTTAAGAATTTCCAAACACAGTGTAAAAGAAATGCATAATAGTGAACACTCAAAAGTCAGGTATTACTTACAGCTGTCTCAAGCAGGACCTTAAGTTTTAATAATATAAAGGTATAGAGAATGATAAATAGAATCGTTTTTTTATTATTCTACAGTCTTCAATATTAATTCCATAGCGTCGAAAATATTGACTAAAATTAAACGGTAAAACAGAAATTCACATTTTGAACAGCAATATCTCCATCTTCCCAAATTCAATGATTACTTACGATGTCATATTAAATTGACAACAAGGTCAATGTAATCTTCTGCCATTCGCTTTCGTGTATGGATTTCAAATAAGAACGAGCCTGGGTAAACACATGTGTGATCGTACACAAAACCTGAAAAAACGGACCCGACCACGAATATGTAAACGAAATGTGTGGAAGTGGCGCCAACACAAGTTAAATGTCTACGAAGAGGAGTGAATGACGGAAATAGCTGACACGAGAAGATGAAGGATGACATGACATTAGTTTTAGTTTAATTAAAAAATGAGTTCATACATGGATTTGAATCTATAAATAGTTTTAAGTTAAATTTAAGGGAAGAATGAAATGTACTTGTGTTAACGATTTAATGTTGAAAAAATGTAAAGTCTAGCCACACACAAACATAATATATATATATATATATATATATATATATATATATATATATATATATATATATATATATATATATATATATATATATATATATATATATATATATATATATATATATATATATATATATATATATATATATATAGAGAGAGAGAGAGAGAGAGAGAGAGATAATACTGTTACATTGCCATTAAATACATGCAAAGAAAATTAAAAATCTTTTACAAATATATTCATTTAATATGTAACTTACATAATCTTGCATTAAAAACGCTATTAACGTCAGAAAATGTAAATTTATGTCACAGAGCCCACAATCCTTTTAGCAAAGCTAGTGTAGAATATATAGTTAAGAACATATGCGTATTTGCTACCTTGAAAGCGAGGCTCCGTTACATGTAACAGATTCAAAAGGTACATAAAAAACTCATGTGATGCATACGAAAGTATGATGGCTAGTTCACGTAATTTTTTTAAAAGCTTTAAAGCGTCCGCCGGAATTTAGGAGGGGGTATTATTTTTATAATATATTATTCATATTTATATATATTATTATATGTTTCATAATGTTTTTATTTATGTTTCTCTAGTAATTCAAACTGTACGTGGTTTAAAGTGAAGCCAAAATCCTTTTTCTCCTTGTAGAGTTAATGACGTTTTAGTCAACTTTAATGGAATCTGTGTTTTTGAACAAGGCTCCAATGTGAAATTTGCCAAAATTAAGAAAAGTATTGCTTTTATTTCCATAAGTGCAAATCGTGAACCTGAAAATAATAAAACAAATTTATTTTAGATAATAACTGAAATTCGTATCTTCATTAAATTAAGTTAATTAAATTCATTTAACAGACCAATGCAGTTTCGTGGCCCGGACCCGAAAGGAATATAAGTGAATGGTTGGATTTTATCTTTATTCTCATCACTGAAACGCTCTGGATCAAATTTCTCTGGATCCGGGAAATATTTGGGATCGTTCTGAATTGCAGATACAGGAATCCAAAGACCATCTCCTGGGTTCAGCTATTGACAAATATTTTTCATATCTTATAAGTTGATGCATGAATTGTTTGCAATGTTTAAATCTTTACTTACTTGTATAGCAACATTGTTTACTGGATCTTTCAACACGTACGGCTTTACACATGTTCTGTCTAGCAGTACTCCTGGCGTCCATTTTCTTAGGCCCTCTTTAATGCAAAAATAGAAATTATTATAAAAAAATTTAATATTCCCAAATGAAAACATTAATTATTATTCATTATCAATGAATAAATTTAATAAAGGCAAGTTATTCAACAATTAATAGGAAAACAAATTAATAGAAAAATTACCTGAAACTACCATATCTAAATATTTTAATTTCTGTATATTCTCGTAGTTCATTTTTATATTATCACCCAGGAATTCATCAATTTCTTCTTGCAAACGACTTTGAACATTTGGATTAATTGCCAATTCATGTCCAATAAGACACATGGCCGCAGAAACCGTGTCAAAACCAGCTAAGAAGAAAAGTAGTCCCTGTGCAGTCATATCGTCATCAGTCCAATCTTTGAAAATAAAATTATAGAGAATATTAAGGTGGGACTTTTATTTTATACATTACTAGAATAACCTACCCCTTTTGCGAGGTTGCTCTTTGCTGACTAGAAATTCTTGTACAGTTGCAAAACCGGCATCATGTTTCTCTGTTGAGGTCTCATTTTTTAGGATACCTTTACGAGCTTCCATAAGAAGCTGTATCATATCCGGACGATAAATTCCTTCTTTATCTCTAGTTTTGATAGTGTTGTGAACCAAACTACGAAAGAAGTTGCCAATTTTCTCATCGAAGAATTTAATCTTAAAGAACTAGAATTAAATGAAATTTTTAATATTTGTATGTTTCATTAGTATTGTTTTTTTAATAATACATGATATTTACTTTCATCAATCTAGGAAACGAAGAGAATCCAAAAAACTTAAGACTCTGCAATCCTGAGAAGTCTGAAATTTTTTTCCCACTTAAAAAGAATTCGTTGTTTGGATTTTCTAATGAATCTACTTTTATTCCAAAAGCTGTTGTTGCAATTACATCCGTAGAAAATCTGCTGAGTAGGTTTTTGAGCTCCAAATCAACTCCTAAAATATGAGATATTCATCCGACAATTCTTTAACGTGTATATTGAATGTAATCCACAAAAATACCTTTTGGATTTTTTTTCAAATGTAAAATAACTTGTTCAGCACAATCTACAACAAGTCCAAACATAGTTCTCATTTTACTTCCGGTAAAAGCAGGACTTAGAGTGGTTCGCATATCCCGCCAATTATTGCCTTTCATGGAGAATAAATTCCGTCCAAATAATGGATCAACATCAACGTCTACTCTTGTTCTATGATCTAAGAAATGATCAAAATCTTTGACGGTAACTTGTCGAATTATCTCTGGATCACGCACCATTATTAAGGGTGTCTGGAACTCGAAGACACCAACAAGACTTTAAAGAAAGTAAAAGAAAAAGAAGTTACATCGGGTAATGCAGCTTGCTCAATTAAAAATGAAATGTGCCCGTGTTATTTAAAGTGTATAAAGCTGACTAACCCCACTAAAACTGTGAGCAAACATCCCCAAACACAAAACATGGATGTTACTTAATTACTTCAGTATATCTGCAACACCTAGTAATTTTTTTCGTACTTTATTAATCTTTAATTCTGCAAAAGGACTTCTTATCTTAAGAAGTTTTATGATTGTGTTAATGGAAAAAAGGTAGATTTATTTTTCAAAAACCGGAAAAATATATCATTCAACGTTGTACCTTAAGTAACATTAAATATACATAACTGTATTTACCGGAATGATTGCTTTAAGAATGATTAGTGCATTGAACTTCCGTTTAACGATAAACATACCTGTCGTTTGGGTATTTCTTATACAATTCACTGATGTTCTCAACGAAATTCATTCGCCTTAGAAAAGTTGGCATTAAGTTTCCAAAAAATGGAACTGGTTTCACATACTTCATACCAAGTTTTTCAAAATATTTTGAATTCCAAGTGGCAAACAAATAAACCAGTAGAAACACGATGGCTGAGTAAAGAATCCATTGTAAAGAAGATATAAATTCCATCACAATTATTAATTAAAAATGCAATTAAAAAACTTGCTATTAATAAAAAAAAAATTTAACAGTTCATTAGAACCTGCTTTTGTAAAATCAGATCACAGACTGATTGCTTTTTTAAGATCTATGAATATTACTACATACTTGTATAGACGATATAATAAATAACATTTGTAATATCAGTGTCTTTATTTACAATGTTATATCTCGGAAGTTGTCGGATGAACTGCAGTCTAATCAATGACAATCAAACATTTATAATTGCCCGGGAATTTTGTACTTTTACCTTGACTCAAGTCCAGTAGTTCCAATTTATGTTATAAAGGTATGTTGAATACTGGGCATACCACATTGAGACTCAATTGGGTCCAGATATAGTCGTGTATGTCCATGGATTTAAAAAAGGTCGCATAAAAATCAGATATGTACAAAAGATAAACAGATAAACAAAAGAGCATCAAAATATTTCAAAGAATTAAAAAGAACATTTTAGATAAAAAAACTCCATGGATTAAAGAAAGGACGCATTAAAGCTAGACACGCTTAATAATTTAAAATGTAATGAAGTAGCTCTTTATATAAAGCATAACGAAGAAAACTGTAATCTTTCTAAATTCAATGGATAATGGAAATTATACAATACCAATACAGTTTCGTGGTCCAGATCCAAATGGCATATAAGTGAATGGTTGGATTTTATCTTTATTCTCATCACTGAAACGCTCAGGATCAAATTTCTCTGGATCCGGGAAATATTTGGGATCATTCTGAATACTCAATATGGGAATCCAAAGACCATCTCCTGGATTCAACTATTCAAAAACATATTTTACATTTTGTAACTAGAATTACACATTACTTTGCTTATACTTCTTGGAACTTACTTGAATAGAAACATTGTTTACTGGGTCTTTCAGAACGTACGGCTTTACGCATTTTCTGTCCAGTAAGATTCCTGGTGTCCATTTTCTCAGGGTCTCTATTTCAAAAAAATGCAAAAGTAACAATAATAAGTAAACTATTTACATTGAATGAAATAAATTATCTTAATTAATATTAAAGTTACCGGAAACTACCATGTCAAGGTATTTCAATTTCTGTATGTTTTCGTAGTTCATTTTAATATTGTCACCAAGGAAGTCATCAATTTCTTCTTGTAAACGACTTTGAACTTCTGGATTAACTGCTAATTCGTGACCAACAAAACACATGGCGGAAGAAAGTGTATCAAAACCACCCAGAAAGAAAAGTAACGCTTGCGCCGTCATGTCATCGTCAGTCCAATCTATAAAAATAAAAATATAAGGAATATAAAAATCAAGCATAAATCTGACTGACACTTCTCTACATTATTCTCCATATTAAAAATGAACATACGAATTTAAAAAATTGTAAATTATATTTTATAAATAAATGTTTATAAAGAATAATGTATATATTATTTTCAGTGCTAATAGCTATCAAAAGTAGCACTCAAATAAGTATTTTAATAAAATATTACATGTAAATATTAGCGAAAAAATTTACCTCTTTTCCGAGGTTGCTCATTGCTGACAAGAAATTCTTGCACGGTGGCAAAGCCGGCGTCATGTTTGTCTGCTGAGGTCTCATTAGTCAGTGTACCTTTACGAGCTTGCATCATCAGTTGTATCATATCCGGACGATAGATTCCTTCTTTATCTCTAGTTTTAACAGTGTCGTGAACCAAACTACGGAAGAAGTTGCTAATTTTCTTATCGAAGAATTTAATTTTAAAAAACTGGAAATAGAATGGCCAAGAATAGAATTTTATTAAAAAAATTATTGTTTTCTTTGGAAAAATAATTTATTGTTTAATTATAAATTGAAATTACTTTCATAAATGCAGGAAACGAAGAGAATCCAAAAAACTTAAGCGCCTGTACTCCTGAAAAGTCTGTAAGTTTCTTCCCGCTTAAATAAAACTCGTTATTGGGATTTTTTAAGGAATCGACTTTTACTCCAAACGCTGTTGTTCCTATTACATCTGTAGCAAATCTTGTTAGCAAGTTTTTCAGCTCCAAATCAACTCCTAAAATGTATTTCTTTTTCAATATACTATCCTTGAAAGCCTATATTTGACAAAATTTATAAAAATACCATTTGGATTTTTCTTCAAATGTAAAATAACTTGTTCAGCACAATCTACAACAAGTCCAAACATAGTTCTCATTTTACTTCCTGTGAAAGCAGGACTTAGAGTGGTTCGCATATCCCGCCAATTATTGCTTTCATGGCGAATAAACTTCGTCCAAACAATGGATCAACGTCGATGTCTATTTTCACTCTATGATCCGAGAAATGATCAAAATCTTTGACGGTGATTTGTTTAATTATCTCTGGATCACGCACCATTATTATGGGCGATTGGAACTCGAAGACACCAACAAGACTTTAAGAAGATGGAAGAAAAATTAAGTTACAATAAATAACTATATTCTATGTTATATATGTTATATTTATAATAATTTATTGTATGCTCAAAAACATCCAACAATCAAAGATGAAACAACAACAGAGTTTGTTTGTTTGTACTTTGAGTTCTTTATTACAAAAGAATGTTCCATACTATCGTACCACGATATCGTACCTACAATGGTTGCTTAATTTCAACACCTTAACTACATTGCACAAACATTCAGTTACAAACATACCTGTCTTCTGGGTATTTCTTATACAAATCATCGAAATTATATACAAGATTCTTTCGTTTTAGAACCATTGGCATCAAATTTCCAAAAAATGGAACAGGTTTAACATAATTTATACCAAGTTTTTCAAAATATTTTGAATTCCAAGTAGCAAATAAATAAATTAGCAAAAATACAGCGGCGACGATCATAAGCCATTGTAAAGAGCACACGCATTCCATGATAACTGTCAGTGGAATATGTTATGTTTGAAAATTTTCAAATAAGATATATGTAATTGTTATTAGAACAAACTTGAGTGATATCACTCGAGCTACTACCACCAATTTTGTTTTGGACATATGTGTACTGTAAATTAATATATGACGCAATCATCAATGTCTCAGAAGTTGTAATGCAAACCGTTAAATGATGATCTGTGAACGCAACGATATCAAAAGCATTCAATTTGTTGACGTTAGTCTCATTCCTGTCAAGTTTGACGTTATGAAACCCTCCTACTCTGTTCCTGTCTTAAGAATTTCCAAACACAGTGTAAAAGAAATGCATAATAGTGAACACTCAAAAGTCAGGTATTACTTACAGCTGTCTCAAGCAGGACCTTAAGTTTTAATAATATAAAGGTATAGAGAATGATAAATAGAATCGTTTTTTTATTATTCTACAGTCTTCAATATTAATTCCATAGCGTCGAAAATATTGACTAAAATTAAACGGTAAAACAGAAATTCACATTTTGAACAGCAATATCTCCATCTTCCCAAATTCAATGATTACTTACGATGTCATATTAAATTGACAACAAGGTCAATGTAATCTTCTGCCATTCGCTTTCGTGTATGGATTTCAAATAAGAACGAGCCTGGGTAAACACATGTGTGATCGTACACAAAACCTGAAAAAACGGACCCGACCACGAATATGTAAACGAAATGTGTGGAAGTGGCGCCAACACAAGTTAAATGTCTACGAAGAGGAGTGAATGACGGAAATAGCTGACACGAGAAGATGAAGGATGACATGACATTAGTTTTAGTTTAATTAAAAAATGAGTTCATACATGGATTTGAATCTATAAATAGTTTTAAGTTAAATTTAAGGGAAGAATGAAATGTACTTGTGTTAACGATTTAATGTTGAAAAAATGTAAAGTCTAGCCACACACAAACATAATATATATATATATATATATATATATATATATATATATATATATATATATATATATATATATATATATATATATATATATATATATATATATATAGAGAGAGAGAGAGAGAGAGAGATAATACTGTTACATTGCCATTAAATACATGCAAAGAAAATTAAAAATCTTTTACAAATATATTCATTTAATATGTAACTTACATAATCTTGCATTAAAAACGCTATTAACGTCAGAAAATGTAAATTTATGTCACAGAGCCCACAATCCTTTTAGCAAAGCTAGTGTAGAATATATAGTTAAGAACATATGCGTATTTGCTACCTTGAAAGCGAGGCTCCGTTACATGTAACAGATTCAAAAGGTACATAAAAAACTCATGTGATGCATACGAAAGTATGATGGCTAGTTCACGTAATTTTTTTAAAAGCTTTAAAGCGTCCGCCGGAATTTAGGAGGGGGTATTATTTTTATAATATATTATTCATATTTATATATATTATTATATGTTTCATAATGTTTTTATTTATGTTTCTCTAGTAATTCAAACTGTACGTGGTTTAAAGTGAAGCCAAAATCCTTTTTCTCCTTGTAGAGTTAATGACGTTTTAGTCAACTTTAATGGAATCTGTGTTTTTGAACAAGGCTCCAATGTGAAATTTGCCAAAATTAAGAAAAGTATTGCTTTTATTTCCATAAGTGCAAATCGTGAACCTGAAAATAATAAAACAAATTTATTTTAGATAATAACTGAAATTCGTATCTTCATTAAATTAAGTTAATTAAATTCATTTAACAGACCAATGCAGTTTCGTGGCCCGGACCCGAAAGGAATATAAGTGAATGGTTGGATTTTATCTTTATTCTCATCACTGAAACGCTCTGGATCAAATTTCTCTGGATCCGGGAAATATTTGGGATCGTTCTGAATTGCAGATACAGGAATCCAAAGACCATCTCCTGGGTTCAGCTATTGACAAATATTTTTCATATCTTATAAGTTGATGCATGAATTGTTTGCAATGTTTAAATCTTTACTTACTTGTATAGCAACATTGTTTACTGGATCTTTCAACACGTACGGCTTTACACATGTTCTGTCTAGCAGTACTCCTGGCGTCCATTTTCTTAGGCCCTCTTTAATGCAAAAATAGAAATTATTATAAAAAAATTTAATATTCCCAAATGAAAACATTAATTATTATTCATTATCAATGAATAAATTTAATAAAGGCAAGTTATTCAACAATTAATAGGAAAACAAATTAATAGAAAAATTACCTGAAACTACCATATCTAAATATTTTAATTTCTGTATATTCTCGTAGTTCATTTTTATATTATCACCCAGGAATTCATCAATTTCTTCTTGCAAACGACTTTGAACATTTGGATTAATTGCCAATTCATGTCCAATAAGACACATGGCCGCAGAAACCGTGTCAAAACCAGCTAAGAAGAAAAGTAGTCCCTGTGCAGTCATATCGTCATCAGTCCAATCTTTGAAAATAAAATTATAGAGAATATTAAGGTGGGACTTTTATTTTATACATTACTAGAATAACCTACCCCTTTTGCGAGGTTGCTCTTTGCTGACTAGAAATTCTTGTACAGTTGCAAAACCGGCATCATGTTTCTCTGTTGAGGTCTCATTTTTTAGGATACCTTTACGAGCTTCCATAAGAAGCTGTATCATATCCGGACGATAAATTCCTTCTTTATCTCTAGTTTTGATAGTGTTGTGAACCAAACTACGAAAGAAGTTGCCAATTTTCTCATCGAAGAATTTAATCTTAAAGAACTAGAATTAAATGAAATTTTTAATATTTGTATGTTTCATTAGTATTGTTTTTTTAATAATACATGATATTTACTTTCATCAATCTAGGAAACGAAGAGAATCCAAAAAACTTAAGACTCTGCAATCCTGAGAAGTCTGAAATTTTTTTCCCACTTAAAAAGAATTCGTTGTTTGGATTTTCTAATGAATCTACTTTTATTCCAAAAGCTGTTGTTGCAATTACATCCGTAGAAAATCTGCTGAGTAGGTTTTTGAGCTCCAAATCAACTCCTAAAATATGAGATATTCATCCGACAATTCTTTAACGTGTATATTGAATGTAATCCACAAAAATACCTTTTGGATTTTTTTTCAAATGTAAAATAACTTGTTCAGCACAATCTACAACAAGTCCAAACATAGTTCTCATTTTACTTCCGGTAAAAGCAGGACTTAGAGTGGTTCGCATATCCCGCCAATTATTGCCTTTCATGGAGAATAAATTCCGTCCAAATAATGGATCAACATCAACGTCTACTCTTGTTCTATGATCTAAGAAATGATCAAAATCTTTGACGGTAACTTGTCGAATTATCTCTGGATCACGCACCATTATTAAGGGTGTCTGGAACTCGAAGACACCAACAAGACTTTAAAGAAAGTAAAAGAAAAAGAAGTTACATCGGGTAATGCAGCTTGCTCAATTAAAAATGAAATGTGCCCGTGTTATTTAAAGTGTATAAAGCTGACTAACCCCACTAAAACTGTGAGCAAACATCCCCAAACACAAAACATGGATGTTACTTAATTACTTCAGTATATCTGCAACACCTAGTAATTTTTTTCGTACTTTATTAATCTTTAATTCTGCAAAAGGACTTCTTATCTTAAGAAGTTTTATGATTGTGTTAATGGAAAAAAGGTAGATTTATTTTTCAAAAACCGGAAAAATATATCATTCAACGTTGTACCTTAAGTAACATTAAATATACATAACTGTATTTACCGGAATGATTGCTTTAAGAATGATTAGTGCATTGAACTTCCGTTTAACGATAAACATACCTGTCGTTTGGGTATTTCTTATACAATTCACTGATGTTCTCAACGAAATTCATTCGCCTTAGAAAAGTTGGCATTAAGTTTCCAAAAAATGGAACTGGTTTCACATACTTCATACCAAGTTTTTCAAAATATTTTGAATTCCAAGTGGCAAACAAATAAACCAGTAGAAACACGATGGCTGAGTAAAGAATCCATTGTAAAGAAGATATAAATTCCATCACAATTATTAATTAAAAATGCAATTAAAAAACTTGCTATTAATAAAAAAAAAATTTAACAGTTCATTAGAACCTGCTTTTGTAAAATCAGATCACAGACTGATTGCTTTTTTAAGATCTATGAATATTACTACATACTTGTATAGACGATATAATAAATAACATTTGTAATATCAGTGTCTTTATTTACAATGTTATATCTCGGAAGTTGTCGGATGAACTGCAGTCTAATCAATGACAATCAAACATTTATAATTGCCCGGGAATTTTGTACTTTTACCTTGACTCAAGTCCAGTAGTTCCAATTTATGTTATAAAGGTATGTTGAATACTGGGCATACCACATTGAGACTCAATTGGGTCCAGATATAGTCGTGTATGTCCATGGATTTAAAAAAGGTCGCATAAAAATCAGATATGTACAAAAGATAAACAGATAAACAAAAGAGCATCAAAATATTTCAAAGAATTAAAAAGAACATTTTAGATAAAAAAACTCCATGGATTAAAGAAAGGACGCATTAAAGCTAGACACGCTTAATAATTTAAAATGTAATGAAGTAGCTCTTTATATAAAGCATAACGAAGAAAACTGTAATCTTTCTAAATTCAATGGATACAGCGTCACTGTTGAGAACAAGGTCAATTTAATCTACAACCACTTGCAGTTGAATAAAATATTCAAATCTCATCATTATAGTTAGTTTGAAAATATATTTTAACAATGATCTTTTAAAATATGTGTTCTTAACAACAAGCATGACTAGGTACTTTACAAATTAGAATAAATTAATTCTTATACCATTCATACTTTTTTTATTGTTTTTGTGAAACACTATGAACAATTTTTAAAACTCAACTTTCCTACAAACACAGTCACTTTCATTTAAACTTTTTCTGAAATAATAAAAGCTACATGTTACGTAAACAATTTTACCTCATAAACAACTATTGTGAGCGGTTTCACTCCTTTTTAAAAAATATATCTACACTTTTGCACATTCTCACGTACTCATAAAACTTGTTAAGTACACCCTCTTAAGGATTATGGAACCTTGAGAAGTCCTATTTAAGGATTAAAGAATTTTAGTATAGTTATAAAATAATAAACAAAGGCCATTTTAGATTAAATATTACTATGTTTTATTTAAGTAATATATTACATGATTTCTAGTGATTATTATTATTTAAACTTGAATTTTATATGTCCTTCTGTTTTATCTTGTATCCTTTTTTAAGATATAAGAGGACGCTTGATGTTAGTGAAAGGATATTCTATTTTTAACTCGACCCTGTTGGTTTTTTTGTGTTGTTTAATATTTTGCCGGGACCTTATTTTTAAACGATTATTTTAATCGGTAATATTTTTCTTATTAGTTCATAGTTAATTTAAAATTAATTTGAGGACAATATTATCATGAAAGATGGTACTAATAAAAATCGTATCATATTGATAACTCTATTTTACTTTTAAAGATTAATTATTTTTTTGTCAAATATTTAATTTTGATTATAAATAAAACATAGTTAATATAAATTTTAGTAAATATATTTGTCAATTATTAAAGTTTGCATCGTTATAATCATACAATTGATTCAAAGTATATTTTACTTAATTATTAATATAAAAAATATAAAAAACATCATAACAAAAAGATTAAAATACATAAATAATTGTTTCAAAAATTAATGTTGGGTAAACAATCGCCACCAGCCATTGATATGATCGCGAATTAAATTTAAGAATGTATCAATTTTATTTGAAATATGACGGACAACACCAGGGTTATCAGTATTATCAGATTTCATAGTTTCAATGCTGCTCCCGGTTAATGGATGAACAGTATTTGAATTTGTTTCATCCTTTCTTATATTTTGGAACGAGTCATTTGATGAGTCAATATTTAAGTTTAAAGAATTGGTTTCATTTTCTTCTGGAAATTTTGAGTTCATTTCTTTACTTTTAAATTTACTTAAATCATTTTCTTTGTTAATTTTCTTCATGTGATTATTTGAATTCACTAAATTTGTTACAGGATGAATATTTTCGTTATGGCGTGCTTTCGGCAACTTCTTTGTTAGTTCCTTATCATCAGACATGCCAAGGTTCATTATGAACTCATTGGAGAATGGCCCTTGATTCTCATTTTTATTAATAATGTTGTATAGTTCATCTTCCCAAGAAAAGTCTTTTATTATTGCATTACGTCTAAGACGATTGTACAAAGGTAAACTTTCCCAGTCATCGTTATTCAGATATTTATCTTTCTTCTTATTATATTTTACTTTATTCTCTGCTTCAATTTGTTTCTTTAATTTATGTTCAAAACGCAACGGCTTTCTTTTATTTTTTGATATTTTCATCATTTGTACAATAGGTGTATACTTTTCATTTATATCACGTTTAACTATTTTCCTGGATAATTCTTTTTCATTTTCACGCTCATTGATAATTTTCTGTATTGACGTTGCAACTCCTTTATGGTGTTTACTAGCTTCATATTTTTTCTTTGGTTTTTCCAAACGTATTTTATAATTTGTTTTGTCTTTTGGTTTCAAAGGTACATCAAGTACATCATCCTCAAATTTATCGTCAATTGGTTTTGTTTCCTGAATGGTTTCTTTATTAGCTTTATTGGAATATTCTACATCAGAAATGTCTGTATCTTTTGTTTTTTCTATATGATTCTTTACAAGTGTATCCCCAACTTCTCCAGCAATGGTTGCACCAACAGCTTCACTGTGCCCTTCGCCAGCAGAATTTTTAATTGCGCCATCAATACCTGTTTCGCCAACATTACGTCGAATCTTCGAAACAGATTTCTTATCGTTCGAATCGCGAAATTTCCGTTTTGATATCATATCCATCTTTCCGTCAATACTTCTTTTAAATCTTCCGAAGTCTTCATCATCTGCACTTTCAAAAGCAAAGTCTTCGTCATAATATTCAGAACTTCCATCTAACGCACTCTTATCAGCAGCTTGGATGTTGTAATTATCTTGCTCAGTATTATGAAACTCAATAATTTCTTCATCTGCGTTGCCATTACTGAAATAATTTCTTAAATTTTGTTTTGTTTTACCTATTTGTTCCAAATTTTGTCTTATTGTAGGTTGCAGCTCTTTCATGACGTATATATCACCATTACTGTTGACATTTTCGTTGCCAACTATATTACCCTTATTAGTATTCTCTGTTTTAAATGTATTTCTTTTAAAACTTCTCAGGTTTACTGAAATAGGCTTTTCTTCATACTGTGGTCTTAGATTGTTGTCATAATATAATGCTTCCCCGAGTTCACCAAATTCTCTTGGTTGCTGTTGCTGTTGCTGTTTAGCAGTATAATCATCAACAGGTAAATTTTCATAAAATTCATTAGGGAAATTATTAATTTCAAGTTCCTCATTATCATTGACCCACTCCATTTCATAGTCATCATTCTTCTTATGTTGGCTACTCTTCTTTTTTGCTTTTCTTGGTGTTTCATTTGATTGAATGTAATCATACTCTTGATCTGTTTCCATACTGTTGGAGCCTACTTCAAAATGAACATCACCTCTAGGCAGATTTTCATTTTCTCTTGGCTGAAATATTTGTCTTTCGGCTGATGTTAATTTATACAAATCATCATCGGATCCCATAACCGTCGCCAAATTGCTACTTGATGGCAATTTACTTTTTCTTGTGGACTTAGTTTTAGCGTTATCTTGGATTCTCCGACTTATCTTTCGGCCTAATCCTTTCAGAGGATCTATCTGTCTTTTCCGACGACTAGTTACCTCATTATGACGGTTTAAACTTTCTAGTATCAGTTGCTGGAGTAACGCAGCTGATGAGGTTTTGGATTTATGGGAAATTCTAACATCTTCATCACTCTCGGAACCTTCCTCTAACGATTCTTCCAAACAAGCTCGCGTTTGTATATGAGGTAAAACCCAAAATCCTACTGAATTGGCTGGCATTAACAACGAAATTGGTTTGCTCGGTCTTATAAACTTTACTGCAGGTTCTAAATTCCTCTCGATATTAACATTCTCACCATTGAGTAAAATATCGCTGCAAAAATATAATTTTTATCAAAAAGTACCAAAAAATAAACTAATTTGAGATATTAATTATTTTTCCTGATAACTCACTTGTCTTTAACTGTCAATATGTATTGCCAAATTTCACCACCTCGAATTTTAGCAGTCATCTTAAGTGTAGTTTTAAGTTTTTCATCAGCCATATTAATTCCAAATACTGTCATGCCTCCTAAAATATCATCAGTAATATTTGACGAGCAATGGGCATAAAAATGTGAGGTGGTTCGGTCTGTATTTGTTACTTTGGTGTCCAAAACTTTAGTCCCCACCAATTTCTTGTGAAGTAATGAAATGAAGTAAATCTAAAACAATGATATTAACAAAATTACTACATTGTTACAAAAGATGTTAATTAATTAATTAGTAATAGTGTCTTACAAAATTAGGGGTTGCATAATCGTTTTTCTGTAATTGCTTGAAGATAACACTGAATCCTTGCTTGGCAGCATCTCCCAAACTTTGAGCCCATAGTAATCCATCTACGAGACATTTGTTAGTACATATATTACTCTCCACGGAAGACACATATCTTGAACTTTGAGACAACCAAATTTGACTCTGAGTTTTAACTAAAGACCGGAAGAGTGCATCTTTGTCCGTGTAGAACTCTTCAAGGGGATCCACTGGATTCATGATTAGCTTCCTATAATTTGATATAAGGGTACATGTAATTTATTGACACATAAATTCAATATATGCAAAATGATTTACTGTTCATGTTACTTACGGATTCCAAGTGACAGCATCTAAAACTCTTTGCCATTTGTACAACACCGTCCGAATTTTATCCGTCGATCTTCCGGGAACTATATCACTTCCAGCTACTGACCATGCTTCTTCTCCATCAGAGAACGCGTTTGCAATGGTTTTTAATGTAGAAATATCTTCCGTGTATTTTTGAATGGTTGTTGTATTTATTTCTGGAAATTACATAAAATTAGAAAAATTAAATATTGCATAAAATAAGAATCAAATTATCGTAAAACCTACTAAATTATCGTAAACACAAAGCAAGGATGTTACCGTATATTAATACAATATTTTAATTAATCAAAACGTAGTAGGTAATATTTAATCTAAAGCAATCTTATTTTATTATTTCAAAGATATTTTAAAAGCCTTTAATCCTTAAAAGGACTTAATATTTTATAATACTTAAAAAGGTGTTCTTAAGTAGATTTATACTGTTAAACATATTTACATAAATTTACGGTTTATTTAACTTAAAAAAGTTTACGTGTAACATAGCATTTTTTAAATTAATCTCAATGTTACATAACCAAAGTTATCTTTCGAAATACATTGCAAAATTTGTTAATCTTCGGTAAATGCTACAACGTAATTTTAGGTAAAACATATTACGTTAAATAATACAATAGTTTAAGTTTAAAGTTTAGCGCCTATAATATGCAAAAGTGTATATTAATTTTTCAAAAGCAGTGAAATATATCATAATATGTTGTGTATCAAGTAAAATGGATTACGTATCAGATAACTCTTGTTATAACCTTTAATACTTTATTATTTAGTGGGTACTTCTGTCTATGTAATATTTTTACAAGTAAGTTGTATTTTATTTACATATCATTGACATATGTAAAATTACGTTTTATATTAATATTCTTATTATTAATTAAAGTTTTAGCGGCAAGTTTAAAAAATATTGGTATTACAGTTTAATGCAGAACGAGATGTTACAGGATTGCAAATATAAGAACCAAGTAAATCTTCTTACCATTTCCAAGTTGCCAAACGCATTGATGAACGCCGAGATCTTTAGTCAGTCCCATTAATTCTATAACTTCCTTTGGCTGCCAGTTTTCAGAGTCGTAGTCCAACGCTATTACAGGTGTCATGTCAGCCAACCTAAAAATTCAATTGTTTATAAATTGTGGAAGTTCGAATTGGTTTTTCAGAATATCGATATTAAAAGAAACGCATTTATACTGTTGATCTTACCCCACTTCAAATAAAGTTTATAGGTCAATTTAACTTACTTGAGCCATTCGTGCAAAGCTTGCCACATCGATGGCGTTACGCGCAGTAAGAATCGGCTATTATCTTTCTTGACAGCAATGTTGTCTTCTTCATATTTAAATCTACAGCGATTTGTTGATTTTCCAGATATACGTAAGTATGCTGGCGATAAAGAATGGGCCATATTTTGGACTTGTTCACTGGAAATTATAATTACTATTAACATCTTAAATTATTTCCACATATTTTAGCGTATATTTGCTTCTATTCATATTTAAATAAATTTATAATACCCAGTAATTTTGAAAATAACATTTATATAATATTTACATAACAGATATCCTTCATATTCAGTTAAAAATGTATAAAATGTAAGTATTATGAATAAACTTAAATTAAATGTGTTGTATTATAATTAATCGCCTGAAAAGCACGCAACCATTATAACATATAAAATATTTTTACCTGATGGGGTTTCCATCAATTAACAATTCCGGATCCACTGAGAAACTTAAAAACTTTTCACTTATTACATGAATTGGTTTCTTTGTATTAATTTGTATAACAGCTTCTTCTGCATTAAATGTATTGATTAAAATGCAGAAATATATCCAGTTTAGTAAAAAATGTTTCATTTTCATTAGTTTTATTATGCACAAGTATGAAATTATATTTTTCAGTTTTTACGTCTGAATAACTGAACGTCACTTAATAAACTGATGGAATGAAGCTATTACTAAGGTGAATTAATTCAGGTAAATTAATATTACAAAACGTTATAGTCAGCATTTTGTTTATAACACTTTAAACATGAATTTGTTGCAACATCTTTTTGTTTACTTATTACAGTATTTTCCTGATGCAATACTAAACAATGATAATTCCAACTATATTTAACTATGACTTTTTAAATATTAATTAAGAAATTAATCAACCATGTTTAGTATTTTTAAACTATTGAGCTCATATTTAGCACTCTTTCACGAAGGTAGTGTAACAATTTCTAATAATATCTGACATACAAACATCTTATAATCGAAGCCCCACGCTTTTATAATTCGTTAAATATATATTTTTTATTTTTTAATTAGTCAAAATGTTATAAAAGTTTAATAACTTAAATAGGCGCTTAAAAAGGCAGAAAATTAAAGTGACAGTAGCGGTATATAAATCGACAAATCCGTTGACATCACGACCGTATCTATACTCCATCCTTCTCGTGTATTGCTGTCTCTTTTCCACAACAAAAATAAGAACATGTACTTTACGATGTTCTCTTTCGCACAGAAGTAATAACCATAACAACAGACACCTGATCTTGAGCTTATTCTATGAATAACGTTGGGGTTATGGTGACATTAGATTGATCGAAAAACCAAAATTTCATATTTTCCAAAATTTCTCCACCACTGTGTATGCCTTCCTATTGTAGGTCAGTATTATTAGGTTTTAAAAATGCGTTCAATAATTGTTGCGCAATATTGTTAAAGTAGAATTAATTACACAATATCACGAAAAGTATTACAAAAGATTGTGACATATTTAGTTAAAATTGATTAGCTAAGCAAGTTGCTTGAGAAACAGTCACGTTAATGTGTAATAAAAGTGAAGCTAATAAATTTCCATGCATATTACTTAAATATTTTTTTAGGTGGTAATCGAACCTTCTTCCTTAAAATACATATAAATTAAAATACATATATAATACATGGTAATAATATATAATGGAATAAAGTTGGCTACCAGAACCTCAAATGTCCAATTATACTCCTTATATTATAGTAGATATCAACAATTAAAATAGCATTTTTTCCCTTTAATTATTAAAAGGATCCAACGTTATAGAAAATTCCAATACATTGTACGTCACGTCCTCCCCTCACGTCACTCTATTTTTATATATGTTTTATCCTATGAAATAATAAATTATGAGGTTTGCAAACTAGAAAAAATAATCTCGATTACTTATTTCTTCCGTGAATAAATTTGATATAGCTATAACTCCGTTAACTTTTAACTATTTCAAAAAATAAAAACGTCCATGTTGGATTCTAGAAACATTAAGCTGAGGTAACACTTAAACTTTAAAAGTATTTTCTTTTAGGTATTAGATTCTTTAAGGTTAGTTTTCCAGAAATTGAATATGAAGTAACATCGATAGCACTTCAAAAGTATTTCATTTTTATAAGTAAAGTGATTTTGGAATGAAGCTACTTCATTTTGGATGCGGCAATTCGTTTGGTCTCACCAAATGATTTACTGGTAATGAGAGCAATCAGGACACTATACAAATAACACTGACAAACAAAAGCAATTAATAAAATATAAATACATAATACTGTCAACAAACTATACAATAGTATTGTGCACAAGGAGAAATAAAATAAGATTCTTTAGACAGTGTGTTCTGAGACGTTGAAGATAATTAATTTCTGTATAATAATTAGTGCCTTGAAATTTATTAAATGATCAAAGCAATGGATGAAATTAACATTGCAAAATATTCAGCAAATTTGAAATGTACGAAATGTCTAGATAGAATTATATCTCCATTTGAACAGTGTGTGAATAATGTATTTGTATGCGAACGATGTAAATGGCAACATCTCGGGATAGATACAAACTTTAATGTACAAAATATAAATGAAGAAAACCTATATACGCAACTAAACATATGTTATCAGTAAGTATTGTTCATAATAAATTTGTGATATTAACTTATATTTTTAAAATATTTTCTTTTATATATCTACTGAAAATAATACATTTGGTAAAACATCCCAGGTTCAAATGTAACACTTGACTTAGCTAGTAACAGCTATATAGCAATATTATAGCAAATTGAATCTTAAACACTGCGTTACAATTTCTAAATAAATAGTAGAATATGACCCTTAGAATCAGCTTGTATTAACCTAGTAAGCTTGTAACTTTCACAGCAATATATGTGTTCTCAAAAATTTTCATGAGTATGCTAATACGCAAAAGGGGAAATTTGTTTTTATTTTTAAAATAAGCAGTAAAATAGGTCACTAAACTTTGTTTGTTAGGTAAAGTCATTTATATAACAGTTAGGTTTGTTATGTTAAATAAACTTTAAAATTGTGTAACTATGTTTAATCACAGTCTAATAGTGTAATATTATTGTAAAAATGTATATTTTGGGGTTATTTCGTTGCAAATATATTTTCCGTCTTTATTTTCCACAATTTTTATCATAACTTATCTATTCCTTTCCTTTAATCTTCAATTTACTACATCCTATAGAAAAGTCATCCTCTAAAAATTGTAACATAATCAAAATTTGGAATTTTCGATCCGATAGACAACTTTGCAAACATAATATATAGTGTTTTTATAATTTTATTTGTATATAAAATATTTGAATCATAGAAAATTAAAGTTATGAATATTTTCAGAAACAGTGAAGAATTTTGTCAATTCGATTGTGGAGTACGAGCGCCTCTAAGAGACCTTGTGGAACACGAAAACTTCTGCTATAAACGTAATTGGCCAAGTTCTTGTTACATTGAAAGTTGCAACTGGTCGGGATTAACATCTAGTCTTATTTCTCACATGGAAGACGAGCATCCAGAAAACCTGGCTGTCTGCTCCAATGACAGTGAGAGAGCTGTTAAGATATCTATTGAAAATCCAGTTGTCCTTGCTATGATATACGAGAAATCATATTATTTCAATGATTTATATTGGGTGCGATTACTGGAAGAAAGAAATAAGCGTTACGTCGTTGTCCAAAGACAAGGCGGTATCGGTAATATTCAACGCCAAAAAATGGAAGAATTTATGATTTTTGTAACATCAATTCCCGGAGGAAATAAAGGAAAAATCATTGAGGCTGGTTATAGAGATGACACAGAAATGAAAAACCTTATCTCAACGCATAAAACCGAAGTGACTAATATCAAGGGCGATACACTGAAAATATTTTTAAAAGAAAAAGAATCTGAAATAGTATCAGATTCTCTGATGACAAAACTTGCATGCCCTATTTGTTTCGGGTTACTTTGTGGCTTAATCTTTATTTGTAGCAACGGACACAGTATTTGTGGAATATGTCGTATCAAAATATTGAATGATAAATGTTCGATTTGTAAAGCGAAGATGTTGAGTATTAGAAATCGAATTTTAGAAAATGTTACTAACAATTGTCTGGTTGAATGTGTTTTTTCCGAACAGGGATGTAGAGAAATATTTCAGGCTGAGAAATTAAATGATCACATTTTAAATTGTACATTTAGGAGAACGTATTGTTTATATCATTGTGGATGGAGTGGAACTGTTGCCAGTTTGTATGACCATTTTAATACAAACCATGGAAATAGGAGAAACATTCCTGAGTCAAATAAAATGTTTTTACATGTCTATCATATATTTGGTAGAACATTTATTTACAAATATTTCTATACCACAGTTTATGCTTTTAGAATTGAAGAATTAACATTTGCTAATACTTCTGAGTTTACATTTAAAATTGATTTTAAAAATCCTGTTACAGGATATACGATAGGTTTTACAGCTCCTTGTTCAACCTGGGGCAGCGATAGCAATACAAGTATTTTACCGAGAGATATGGGTTATTTCCATATTGATAAAAACGCGTTTATATTAAACCTTTGCAACAATAATGATACGTTCTCCATGAATCTATATGTTTATAAGAACATATCTAGTCGTTCATAGCGTAAAATATGTAATGTTTTCAAAAATACTCAAAAATGTTTTCGTTAAATTGTGACATATTCTATTGATATTGACATCATAATAAACTATACATATAACTTATATTCATTGACCTTTGAAGAACATTTACTATCGAATATTATTACCCAACTGCATTTGCGAGCCGCATTTAGACTTGGTGAAACCTTAAGCTATATGAAGCTATGAGAATTTCTGCTTAACATCCTACAGCAGTGTAGTTCCTACAACAAATTTTTTAAATTCACAAATTGTGAGGTCCTAAAATGTAGCTTGTGTAGCCTAAATCTACAGCGTTTTTGCTAATATAATTAATAAACGTGGATTAATACTGAACAAGTTTACAAAATAATGTTGTATTAATTATTATAAATACAATTAAAATTCATTTGTAAATCAATTATGAATCCATATAAGATTTGGAAACAATCGATAAAACTTCAATAAACAATAATTTTTTAAATATTAAATATTTTAAGATAATATTATGTATGACTAATTTTAAATATTTTTTTAATAAAATAAATGTTAGAATTAAAAAAATATCTATTTAGCCTTTTACTTGATAGTCCCATTTACCATTTAAAATAGGAACTATTTTTATTGTTTATCGTCAAGCTATTTCCGATGCTAGTCCTACCACCGAAAATCTCCTTTTAATGTCAGAGATACCTAATACACAATTATATGATTACATTTTATTTATGATCAATTAAACGATCCTACACTTAACGTGCAAAGTATAGCAGTCAGGTATCAATGTCTTTTGTTTAAGATTTATGTACGAAATAAAACCATGCGAGTATTTGTAGATTGAATAATTATTCAATTGTTTAATGATAAAATAATTTTACACTTTTTATTAACTTTGAACCAACATTCTTATAATAACAAGATGGTTGGGAATTATGATCTTGACAGTGTAGAAGCCCAAAACACAACTGACACGAATGCCATATCGCTGTAGCGTACAGCAGTCGTCGTATTGTAGTCATGCGCATTACTTCTATTAGAGACAACAATACATTATAATGTTGGAATGCCAACAGAGACATCTTCTTATGTTCTGTACTAATTTTGTACTGAACATAAATTGCCAGCCAGCAGAAGTAGATAAGCTCACAACTAATATCAAATTATACAATGTTACATAAAATTATTATAAACCAATTTACAAAAAATAATGTGAACTTCTTAAAACTATTATAAACAAAATTACACAAAATAACATAAACTTCTTAACTCTATGGTAGTCTACATAATTTTGTGAAAATAATATAAAACAAATTAATTACTATCCTAAATATAACAGAAACCATAATTATCAATGTAGCATACATTATCAATTGCATAATGTACACAACAATCATCAACTCAATAGTTACAATGTTATTGAAACAATTATCTTTTAACAATTCCAACAGTACAGATGTTTGTTTTACATCAATGTTGTAAACATTGCAATTAATATCTGATGGAAGTATTGTATTTGAATCAAAAATTTTATTTGTTGCTTGTTTGATTCGCACCAGCAACACTGCGCTAATAATCTCAAGCTGGGGTATTGTAAGTACCTTACTTGATGGAGCTACACTGGACTTGTAGCAAATTAAATTTGTTTTTATTTTAATATTTATAAAAATAATATTGTGTTTTAAACCTAATGTCATAATACTGGTTGATCTGTTTAATAATGTTTTATAAACCTCCAATACTGAAGGATTGCGTCTAAATCTTTTTTCCAACACATTAAATCTTTGCGGGGCAACTGAGAAAGAATCCTCCAATTCTATTTTATTTACTAGGCTGAGTAATGGCAAATCAACAGTTAAATTATTTTTAAGTGCTACTGAATTCTGAAATTTATGTTCAGCCTTTAAGTAATCCTCAGAAAACTTATCTGATTCCTCTGGGACTTTCTCAGTTGTCCAAGATTGTTCCATAACATTTTTAAGGTTTGTATATTCACAAATAGCAAGATTACATACAATATTATTATGTGAATACTTATTTTGATTATACAATTTTCTTGGAACCACATTTCCTTTATTATTATTGTCATGTGACATATTTTTATAATCTAAACTATACTCAATTGCAATTGCACGTCTTTCTAAAAATGAAATAAATTCTGCCATAGTAGGCAGTTCTTCTAAATTTCTTTCCATGTGGAAAGTGCGGTTAGTAACGATATCTAATTTTCTACTTAAGGCCGAGATTAAAATCATATCCCACTTGTCTACAGGCTCATCAAGATTTTTTAACGCTTGTAATTGCTGTTTTACTTGACATAAAAAAGCCCTTATATCGACTGCAGTACCTTTCTGCATGTTGGGAATATCAAGTATTATATTAATGTGATAAAAGATTAATCTTGCCTTATTTTCATACCGCGCTAACAATAAATCAATAGCCTCTTTGTATGAACTGTTCACAAGCGGCAGATTTATAATTATTGAGAGAGCCTCATCAACGAGATACTTTCTCAAATAAAAAAGTCTTTGAACATCGGACAATGATGCATTATTGTGAACCACTGCTTGGAAGAGCTCATAAAAGGGCTTAAACCTGGTTATATCCTTGCCATCGAAGGTTGGAATTTCCACCGCTGGGAGCTTCAATGGAACTAATTCAGGCCTATTAACTTCTTTTAACTTATTGATGCTAGCATTTAATTTTGCAATAATGTTAAAATACTTCTCTTCAACTTCTTCAATGTCTTCCTCATCTTGATCATCAATTTCTAAAATGCTGTACTGCGTGAGCTCGTACGATTGGAATGTAGTCATCATCTTTTCTTTTTTCACCTGCAGCACCTCCACTGTAGCGGAGTCGAGAGCCCTTGGGTCGCTGACGTAATTGTCCATCCGTGATATTGCACTTTTTGCAGCCGTCCGCGCCGATCTAAGCCTTTTCAATCCCTCCATCTTGCTTAGGTGATAGATTCGTACTTATATGATAGATGAAACGTGGATGACAAACTAATCCAGGTTAATCCAGCAACATGAGAAGTTTTTAATAGATTGGTACTTGCAGATAGTAATAATAACTTTGTACCTTCATGAGTAAAGAAGTATTTTACTCTCCTCCAGCATCCATGTATCCTCTTCCGTAATGAATAATTTTTCTTAAAATATAAACGTGTAGTAATCCAAATTATATGCGAATCCGCTTAAATCAAACGTTGCATTACCCAATCAATGGCAATTGATGACTTGCCAGGCCGCCATAGGGTAAATGTAACAAAATAGCTTGCACTTGTGCTGGTTACTATACAGATGTAACCTCAAAACACCACGAAATCACACGCGGGTACCAATGGCTTGTAAGGCCAGTTTTTTTTTTTTTGTAGGATTTAAAACCTTCTTGAAATGTAATTGTAAAATATCCAGCTTCGCTTGTAAGGCTTCTGGAAATGTAATTGTAAAATATCCAAATCCTCCGTGAATCCGCCAAAATAGAGCGTCCCATTTACCCAATCAATGGCAATCGCCAAGGGGCAAATGTAATAAAACGCCAAAAATACAATGAAAAACACACGCGGTTAATAAACTCGAAGGATCGGCTTTGTAAGACTCGAAGGACCAGCTTCGCATGTACGAAATAAAACCATGCGAGTATTTGTAGATTGAATAATTATTCAATTGTTTAATGATAAAATAATTTTACACTTTTTATTAACTTTGAACCAACATTCTTATAATAACAAGATGGTTGGGAATTATGATCTTGACAGTGTAGAAGCCCAAAACACAACTGACACGAATGCCATATCGCTGTAGCGTACAGCAGTCGTCGTATTGTAGTCATGCGCATTACTTCTATTAGAGACAACAATACATTATAATGTTGGAATGCCAACAGAGACATCTTCTTATGTTCTGTACTAATTTTGTACTGAACAATTTATTATAACAAATTGTGTTGAAATATGTTTAAATAGTTTAATAGTAAAATATTTAATTAAGATAAAAAAAAACTTATTGTAATTTGTTAAATTTTATCCTTTTCAGTTATATACACATATTTCCTTTTCATGTAAAATTAAATGATATTATGAAAGGATCGACTGCCATCTATGACATTAATAATATATTATCACATATATATAAGCCATATGTAATATCCATTAAGAATTATGGTGTTTATTTAATAACGACAATTATCTGTTAATTAATTAATAAATATATCTGTTTAATAATTTATTTTTCAATATAATTTTCTTATCATTTACTTAAGCTTCAAACCTATATAGTAATTTAATATAGTCTATGTTCAAACCTGCTTGCTATATGAACTGTACACATATACAAAAATCGCATGGTTTGATTTGGTTTGATATGTCATTAATTCACAGAATAATGACGTAACTGTCAAACTTGATATTTCAAATACGTAAAGTTTAGTGACTCATCATGTGCTCTCAAGTTCTAAAGAGTTAATTTAATGGTGGGGTGAAGTGTTTATATTGCACAATGTTACAAAAGCCGTGAACAATATTGTTATAAATACTTCCAATCTTATACATTTCCTGTTTACTTGTTCCAAATAATTTTGCTACAATGGATTCAGCCGATTTAACAAAAAGTGGAAGCTTTTACATTAACTTGAAGTGCAAGAAATGTTTAGATAGAATTGTTCCTCCGTTTAAGACTTGTGTTAATAATCATTTTGTTTGTGAACGTTGTAAATATCATCTTGAACATTCAGATAATGTAACTACTGAGGAAAAGGAATGTATCGACACAGAACAGCATCGTGTTGATCTGGACAAAAGTTTTCAGTATGTACTTGCATATAAAATTTATTATAATTTTATCTGTATATAAAGTATAGTGTTTTGCAAAATGTATTTTATATTTTACTTTTACAATCAATGTCATATTTATATCTTAATTTTATTTTACAGAAATATGGTGACCTACTGTCAATTTGATTGTGGTGTACGTGCTCCATTAAAAAAGCTAGCAGAAAACCATGAATCAAGTTGTAGAAAAAGAATTTGGCCAGCTACATGTTCTATTGAAAATTGCAAATGGGAAGGATTTACTTCGAATCTTTTATCACACATGGATGAGCATCCAGGAAATGTTCTGATAAACTCCAAGCAAGAAAATAGAATACTGAAACTTTCTTTCAAAGACAACGTTACCTTTGTTATGCTATACAACAAATCATACTTTTTCAATGATTTTTATTGGGTCTATCTAATAAAAGAAAACGATAAAAGATATGTCGCTGTTCAGCGTCAGGGTGGAGTCGGCAATATTGGTAATCAAAGAATGGAAGAATTTACAGTTTTTTCAACATCTATAGGAGACGGTATTGAAGGAAGAATAATAGAAGCTGCACACAGGGATACATTAAGTCTACAAGCACATATTGATTTACGAAAAGTAGATATATCTAATATAACTAGTGACACTATCAACATATTTTTAAAAGAATCTGGAACAGAAATTTTACCAGAGTTCTTATCGTCAAGACTGGAGTGTCCAATTTGCCTCGGCCTTTTATGTGGACAAATAAATATATGCGGAAACGGTCATAGTATTTGCGGTACTTGCCGTGAGAAAACTGAAAACGGAGAATGCCCTTTATGCAAATCTGAAATTTTAGAAATAAGAAATTATGCATTAGAGAACCTGACGAATAATTGTGTGACTGATTGCAAATATTCAGAGGAAGGATGCGCTGAACGAATTCAAACTGGCAACTTAAAGGATCATGTTGATCATTGTCTTTTTAGAAATACAGAATGCTTATACGTTTGTGATTGGCAAGGTCCGATCGCTAAATTTTATGAACATTATAGCACGACTCATAAATGGTTCGAAGGGAATGGAGTGCCTCATAAAATAAAAGAAGCTTTGGATACAGAATACTATTACGCAGATGGTCTAACTGCTTTTGGTAGAACTTTTTTCATGAAATATTCTTTTACGTCAGATTTTGCTTTCAGAGTAGAAGAATTAACTTCAGATTGTTCGTCATCATTTTATTTTGATATTAAGATAACAAATCCTGCTACGGGATATTCGATTGGTTTTACAGCTCCTTGTTGGACAACTAAATCTGTTCGAGATACTCATCCATCTTATGCAGATAACCGTCAAATTCAACGAGAAGCTTTTGTCAAAAACATTATCGACGAAAAGGGAGAATTTTTAGTCAGTCTTTATGTCTATGAAAATATATAATGTGTCCTTATAATAACTTGCTGTGTTTTTAATCTCCTATTAATGTTACAAATGTTTATAGCTTTTTAATATATGTTTTTAGATAATGCTTATGAAAATACATGGCACATAACTCTATTCTATATTAAATGTTTATTATATTAAATATTTATTGCATAAGGCTGAATTGTTTAAATAAATTTGCTAAACTGTATTGCAAATGTTGTACTTAATGAAAAATAAAGAATATTTTATTCAAAATAGTTTATATTATAGTCTTCTTGTATTATACAATTTTTTAAATTCCGTTAATAAAAGATCAAGAATAAATTTACAAATGAAGTAAACAAACCAAATAAAGGAAATTGCATTATTTTCATATACTCGTACGCGTAATTCAACTTATTTGCTGTGAGCGGTTACTATGTAAAGTGAACGAACTGATAACACATTTTTTTTAATAGAAAACGCCTTAAGCATAATTATTGCATAGTGTTGCATAGTATAATTCCGATTTTATTCTATCCAGTTCAAATTTGTTATAGATTCCATTATATTCAAAGCCTAAAGTCAGGCTTGAATTTGTTATGGATAAAATGAAAAAACTAAATTAAGAAATCATAAATTAATCAAATTAAAATTAATTTATAGTTTGTTAATATCACTTCTATATTGAAACAAAGAACAAAGTTCATTATTTCTAAAAATTGATCACGTTAAATTGTGTTCAACGAAGTTAAGAATTTGGAATTAATATTCCCGGTTTTTATCAATTCAGTTCTGTGGTTCAGCCGCTATTATCATGTACTAAGCATTATGGGTAAGTAATATCATCAATAAAATGTCGTATGACACCTTATCTATCAAATTACCCCAGTGAAAAAGTTTATTAATTCAATTAACATAAATGATTTGTTATATTAGTATAAATAAAAAATGTACACTCACTTATACAATAAACCTAAATGTGAAACCATAAATAAAATTTGGTTAATATTAAATTTTGAAATGTTATTAAATTAATTTCTGGTTAATACTGATTAAAGTAATGTGGTTTAATACCGAGTGAATTAAATTCTAACTTAGTCATTAGAAATAAGTTATCTTTGGGAAAATGGAATTGTTTTTCTATTTTTATATTAATCGTAATTGAGTTATGAAAATAAGTGTTCATTTAAAAACCAAGTTTCTTGTCATCAGTGAATAAGTTATAATAAACGAAGATGGAATTGGAAACTGAAAAGCAAAACAGCATAGATCATTCTATGTCAAGTAAAGTTTGTGGGGTCTGTGGAGATAAAGCTTTAGGATATAATTTTAATGCAGTTACCTGTGAAAGTTGTAAAGCATTTTTCAGAAGAAATGCTTTAACAAATAAAACTTATAGATGTCCATTTAGTGACAAATGTGAAATAACAACAGTTACTAGGCGATTTTGTCAAAAATGTAGATTAGAAAAATGTTTTTCAATAGGTATGCGGAAAGAATATATAATGTCAGAAGAGGATAAAGTACTAAAACGAAAGAAAATCGAGCAGAACCGCGCTAAAAAAAGACATAATAATAATAATGATGATGACATAGAATTTTCGAAAGTTAAACGAGAAGAAACCTCAGAAGATTCAGATACTTGGTTTCAAAATAAAGAGGAAAACGGTTCTAAATTAGTTGAGCATTTAAAGCATTCAGTAAGTGTTATAACAAATGGGATTTCATCGCCAGAGAATCTGATGTATATTGTCGAAAAGCCTTTCTCTAAAATAAATACACTTTCAAAATCTGTAGAAAATTTTACACAGATTCTAGATGAAGGAACACCAGAATCCGAATATAGTCAAGATGAGATTCCATCACCTGAATACAAAAGTAGTAGTACAAGTTCAACAGAAGTTATTTATGAAACTGATGAAAATATCAAGAATAATTCATCTATGATAAGGTCAATACTCGATCCGTCAAATAGCAATGAAAGTCCTGTGTTAGATAAAGTAGCAGATAGTAAAGCACCAAACTGTGATAACAAAGTGCCTCCTCGGCAGAATGGAAGACACAATGGAGCTGATGTTGCCAGAGACATTTTGCAGGACGTACAAAGGTTAACTATGAATTATTTTTGTATTATTGTTTAATTAGATGTTTAAATTACACCTATTTTGACATAATTTTATTCTATGTAATGTGGATATCCTAATCATCTAATGTAAGTTTTTTTATTTTCAGAATTCCAATTGAGCCTAACTCAATCGAATCAATTTTATGTGAAGCTATCAAACTAGAATTTGAAGCATATAGTTCCTTAGCCCAAGTCAATAATTCAAGTAGGGAATTAAATGACGCAGAAAGAGCTAAACTAAATGAGCTTATAGTAGCTAATAAAGCATTATATGCGCCTTTAGATGAAGATCTTACAAACCTAGTTGCAGATGATTGCAGATTTAAAGTACGTCTCATAATAGAATAGAATTTTTATCATTTCTTGAATATGAAAAATATTCGTCTAAGACTTATTTAATTTTATTTTAGCCTAGTCATAATCAGCAAGATCCAATGCTTTTGGGTGTTATAAACTTAACTGCAGTGGCAATTAGAAGGTTAATTAAAATGTCCAAAAAAATAAGTGCGTTCAAAAATATGTGTCAAGAGGATCAGGTTGCTCTTTTAAAAGGAGGATGTACAGAAATGATGATTTTAAGAAGTGCTATGACATACGATTGTGATCGAGACACGTGGAAGGTATAAAAGAATGAAAGATCATTCAACAAATTAAAGGAAAGGCAATAAACGTGATAATATGTTTATCATTTTAGATTCCACATATTCAAGAAGCAATGTCTAATATAAAAGCAGATGTATTAAAGCGAGCTAAAGGTAATATTTATCAAGAGCATGAGCGCTTTATTAGAACATTTGACCAGAGATGGAGAATGGATGAAAACATTATACTGATAATGTGCGCTATCACTTTATTTACTCCAGATCGGCCGAAAGTTGTGCATTCAGATGTTATAAAATTGGAACAGGTATTTTGCATATTGCTCTATTTATTTCTATGAAAATGTACCTTCATTTCTTTTTATCTGACAAATAATTCACATCGTATGTATTGATTTTAATTTTTTAAGAAAGAATTATACGTCGAATGATAAAAAAAATAAATATTTTCGATTACAAGTTTTTTTTTGTTTCAGAACTCTTATTATTATCTTTTAAGACGATATTTAGAAAGCGTTTATGCTGGATGTGAAGCAAAATCAACATTTTTAAAACTTATTCAAAAAATATCGGAATTACATAGATTGAACGAAGAAGTTGTAGGCGTTTATTTAGATGTCAATCCCTCACATGTGGAACCTCTTTTGATAGAAATTTTCGACCTAAAACCTCATTAATATTGACCATGAACGTTTACTATATATCTGTGTATAGTTCATTTTTTGTTTATATAATTTATTTAAGTTCTGTCTATTTTTGATGCTGAGTTCTGTCACCGACGACCTCATCTACTAGGTTAGCAGTTTTAATAATTTGAAAGGAGAGAATATCCGTGAACACCACTGCTGCCTAATAAATTTGTCTAATAATCTGCCTATGGAAACACAATATCAATTAAACTTTATTACACCCTAACTCAGAAAATATCCGGGAATCGAACCCGAACACATAGCAGTGTGGCGTAAGCATCAGTACTCTCAGTCATCTTGTTGTTTAGTCCTATTACTCAGTAGTAGAGGTAATTGCAATTTTTGTATTTCACGGCAATAACCTTGTGTTAAATTTTAAATTATTTGATAATTTAGTTACCAGAGTTTTATTAGGTTATAATATTATTCATTAGTTTTATTACATAAGCAAAATAATATATATTATTATAAAAAAAAGTAATGTTTATCATTTTTAATAAGGTTAAATACCTGCACCTTTAATCATAATGAATACACAGATAATTATATGATTATTCATTATCGGCGTTGATTATTATTTAATTTAGTATTAAATAGAAAAAAAGAATATATTGGAAATGTCAAGGACAATCTTTATATAAATTTTAATATTAATAGATTAATAATGTAAGATATAAAGTTATATATTTTATTGATATAAATATTTGTGATTTAGTCTTTTAGATAGTTGTACTGTTATAGAAGTGATACACGTCTATAACACTATGCATTTTTATGTTTTAAAAAAACTGCTTTTGTTATTGTTATAAAACTAAAATAATAAAAATATATTGTGAATGTTACATTATTATATTTTCATATTTAAAATAAAACCAAAAGCCTTTTATTTCAATTACTTTAATAGCTAACAAAGCCAATAATTTTTTTATTAATATATAAATATTTTACAAATTATAATACCAATGTTTTTATAGATCTTTTCTTTAAATGATACCTGCCACTTCGAATGAAATAAGAAATATTTATTATTTTATAATTAAACTAACAATTTCTTATTTAGATCTCATATAAAGTTATCTTATCATTTAACACATAGGTTCTATGTTCCATTTAAATTGCAATATATTAATGACTACATCATTGCTTTAAGTTTATTGACTTTACTTGAAATTTAAAATACATTTTCACTGGGGTGAATTAACTTTTTATTTATTGAAAATTGTTCATTCAATAATTATGCAAAAAGGCGAATCCTACACCAGAAGAACTGTTTATTCATATAGAGTAACACTGAA